>BMAW01013788.1:0-87058 GCA_019974015.1 Nephila pilipes
CCGACATGGGCCCGAACCCGGTGTAAGTTGTAAAAATCAGAATAAGTTGCCAATTTTACTTTAACGGTATTAATAAAAAGCCGATTTATTTCTGGTACTCTGCAGTAGCAATATAGATGATAAACTGTATGAGTAAACAGAAACTTGCTGAAAGCTCGGTCGATTGCTGAAAGCTTGGCCAGGAAAACTGAATTATAAGAATTTAGTTTAAGCACGTAGACTCTGTTTAGGACACCCAGGTGGAAAGCACACACTGCGAACCCAGTTTCGAACTCGATCTTTAATCCATCGGTGTAAATCTCCCACTCGGAGGATCCTGAAAATTCGTTGCGAAAATGAATTTGTTTTTCAGGACGAACAGCTATCAGTGAGATGTTTGAGTCAAATGGGATATTATTTAATCAGGTGAAAAAAAGTTGGAATTATGTTGCTTCCGAATTCGGTACTTAAAAAAAAATGTTAGGGTAAGTTGAATAAGGGAACCCCAGCAATCACCTGCAAAGCAGCAATGGTAGACGTTCTATAAGCCTTGGTAATTTTTAAAAGGTAAATTCTCTGAATAGAGTTTAATTTCATAATTTGAGAGGAGTTTAGATCACCACCCCAAATCCCCGTACCACAGACAATAATGGGTTGTATAACACATAAATACAATAGTTTATAATTTTTGGAATAGAAATCATCGAAGGAAACCCTATTAAAATTTAATGAGAGATTATAATTTTTTTCTTTAAGATAATTAATGTTGGGACTCCAGGAGCAATGAGTTACAATTAGTCGCGGTCCCTAACTAACCATTGCATAGTGACTAGAAAAATATATAGACTCTTTTATCTTATCACATGTTCAGACTTTTGATATTCAATTTTTTAGATTTCTTTACTTTTTATGGTAATTCAGTACTTAACTGAATTTATGTTTCTAATAAACTATTTCTACTATGTTAATATTTTAAAATTAAATTAAACTTATTTAAAAAAAAAAGAAGAAAAAAAAAGGGGGGGGGAAACCCCATTACAGTTACAAAAATATTATTTCATGTAAAGTATATAAAATATTATAATCTAAAAATGTCATTAAATGTCTGAAATTATAATATTACAGAATATTCAAATATACGTTTTAAACATGTAAATTGTTAAAAATTAAAAAAATAAAACCTGTAAATCTAATAACTGCAACTATGTTCACATATTCAAATGGTAACAAGAACTACGCAACATCTCAAAAGAAAAGAATTAAAAAAATTAATTTGTAAAATTGAGATAAGATAATTTTAAAACATTCTCAGATTTGTAAATGAGAATAGTTTGGTTATACAAGTATTATGAATCAAACCTTCACACCTTCAGCGGATTACATTATAGCATTATATAAAATTAAGATTTAAGCAGGAATCCCAAATCAAACTAATAAATCAGCAAAAGAAAATGAAAAATATAAATAAATGAAATAAACTCATTTAAACTAAAGTAAGTTAAAGTAGTCTTTTTTTTAAAAAAAATATATATTTATATACATTATTAAATAATGTTAACTTAAAAAGTGTTACAAAATTGAAACCTCCAAAAGCATGCAAAAATGATGCATACTTTAACCTACTTTCAATATGATGCAATAATGCTTTTTATCAAGATAGGCTTGACTTCCAATACTACATTTGAATGATTCATTTTCCAAACTAAGATAATATTTACTTACACCTGTTTACTCAAGCAATTTTAAAGTTATTTTTTAATATTTTATATACCAATAAAAATTATTACACATACAGTTTATGAAAATTGCCCAAAAAGAAAAATAGTGTCTTAGTCGTAAATGAAAAAAAAATATATATATTCGGATTTTATCCATAGATAAAGAATTTAAGTAAAAATAGAAATTTCTACCAAACATTTTCAATGTGAAATTAAACTTTTCCCATTTCGAAAAATTACATTCCTTTTACTCACTTTAAGCTTTATAAAGTCTCAAGAAATGTTAAATTCTATTTTTCATCAGTATATCATTAAACTACTATGATTTGTTATTTTAAAGTATTACTAATTCTTATTCAATTTTAATATCAAACTTAATTTCAACTCATATTTCCATTAATTAATCATATCAGGTCAAATTATAACAAAGTATTAAATCTATCCAATTACAACCCAATATATGTTCATAAAAATAATTATTTTTATACACTATATAGTAATTACAAATTAACATAGTATATTCTAAATATATTCGTAATTAAAAGCACATTCTGTCAATTAAGAAGAGACCGAGAGAGTCGAGAATGATTTTATCTATTAAGAAAAATAACGGATTTTCTTATGATAAAAAAAGCTTTCAGAGCTATTTCAGTCTGCACCCTCTCTAAAGTAAGTGATTGCGAAGAAAATTCTGAGGCCATTTTAATAGCATTTTCAGGTACCCTTTCAGGCAAATGCCAATATATATGCTCTTTTCAGTCAATATATTCAGTTAGTGAAAGGAAAGGTACGCTTAAAGGTTTCCAATGCTTTTTATACTGCTTTTAGAAACGAAGAAAGTGCACTATATCATATTGCGGTTAGAAGAATTTAAAATTGGGAAATTTATACCCAGAAAAGATATTAAAATAGAGGACTTCTGTTGCTTGTGTACTTTGTTAGGGAAATCAAAAATAACTTTTGAAAATGCTTTTATTATTAGCCACCCAAGGGACTGTTGTTTTAGTTTACTGAAAAGTGTCGTACCTGACAACTTTTCAAAAATTTATTTTTTTTTTTGCTTTTATTTTTCATGTCTGCTTTCACCATTAACGAACTTAATTTTGAAAAATATGTCAAAATAAATTTCTCCTGATTTTTTATTTGATTGAAATAAAATATATGTAATATATATCTGATACTTGCTTTTACCGCTAATGAACTAAATTTTCAAATATATGTCGTAATAAACTTTCCCCAATTTTTTTATTGGATTGAATTGAAACAAATATACAAATTTAATACTTTATTTACTTATCGATTCATGTATTACTTTAAATTATATGTAAAATGGAATCAAGATGTGACTGAAAATAAATAACATTATTCAAAATTTTAAGGCAGCTGTGAGGCAGCCAATTTTTATCCACTTAAAGGGCTATTGTTTTAGGTGAATCACTTTTGGCATACCAGATTACTTTTCAATTTTTTTATCAATTGCTTCAATTTTGATTACATTTAGGTCAAATATATTGAATTGAATAATTTATGGTTTGATTTAATTTTAACTTTATTTAGCTTAAACGTACTCAAATTAATAATTTTATCGTTTGATTTAATTTTTGTTACATGTAACTGATATAATATTCAATTTAATGATTAATCCTTTGCTTTAGTTTTAATTACAATTAGCTTAACTATATTGAATTTAATAATTTATCGGTATTTTTAAATATTAATAAAGGAAAAGTTTACTATAGTAATTTATTTCTCGATACTTCATCATTTACTTTATTTTTTATATATAATTGAGTAATTTAATAATAATTACAAAAAAAGCTCACCTTGGGAGGCTAAATCTGTTCTTTGCAAACCCTTTGCGTAGAACTTTTATGTAAACATTGTGAAAGAATGTGAAGTTATCACTTATGTCAGATAATTCATAGATAGCATTTGAAAGCATTATTTAGTTAATTCACACATTTTTTTTTAATGTTCACAAAAATAATAATTAAACTTGATACCCTTATATTATATTTTGCACATCGAAATCGGGATTTAGTTCCTCAGTTACTCGATAGATGGCATTATGAATCAGTGTCTTGTGAGTGCTCACGCAGCACCCCCTATTCCTGAACAAAAATGAGAAAAGTTTAGTTCTCGAACTCCCTTATCTTTGCTCTTTTCCGCCTTCTCCCGATGTACCTGAACTCCGAATGCCAGCGCTTGTTCCAACGCCCATCGCCAGTACGCGACAAAGTTGGGTAGCCATCTACATTTCTCCGAAGAACTAGTTCCTTTAATCGAAATAATTTGTATATAGTAGTTTTGTAAATATTACTATTTCATCTCGTCTGCACATGAATAAAAGTAATGAAGGAACATCAAGCCTCCTTACTGAAATGGTAAATACTCGTAGTACTAAGTCATCATAAAATTCGCTAATGAAATTGCTCACCTATACCTTTGCAGCAAACCAGTGTAGATTCGGGATGTACAACCCCCATGTTATTAAACATTTGACTATCTTAGGTACACACAAAATGTAATGGTTATTATTTGATGAAGTATTGCTTCACCTGGGAATCAATTAAGTTACAGTTGATAATCACATGATTTTTGGGGAAGTACTTGAAATATTAAGATTATATAAAAATCATGAGATAACTTTTCCGGGGAATACGGAAAGATTGTTGTACTCAAATATTGGTGGTAGAAGGTCCTGTTGCTGGCGAGTCAGTAGTTGTTAAAAAAAACAACTATAGTGGTTTGTAACTTGGGTGTGGTATGTTGCGCGATAAGCATCATGTATTTCGCATTGTATATGATTCATAAAATGAATTTGTAACAATTACAAGCATTACCCCACTGTAGATTTGGTACATTTGTTTAGATTCTCTTCTGTTTTTATTTCGAGTGTCCTAACTGCATTGCTGTTAGTGATATATCTGTGTTTCCAATTCTACTTGCATGTCTTTTCGTGTAAATGGTGTTGAAAAAAATTAAATAGGTTAAGTGTTCATAAGGCTAATGCCTGATTCCCGACTATCACCATCACGATTGCATTGTTTAAATATTTGTGGTAGTTACCTCTCTGAACTGTCTGGTGCATTTACCTACTCAAGCATGTCAGATGGTTCAAGGATTAGCAGCTATACATTTTCATAATAACATTTTTTAGAATAAAAAATCTAAGAGAAATTTAAAAAAAAAGAAAAGAAAATTATCAACTGGCGACAAGAACAGCTAAAAGAAAAACGCTAATGGGAGGTCTAAGTTTAAAAGTGGATGGGCGAACTTCAATGGCGTACTTGTTCCTAATTTTCCTTTGTAATTAAGTTCCATTTTTAAATTTTGCTGCTGCAGTGTTTCTGTTGGCATTCCATGCAAGTACACTGAGTACCTACATATGCTGGCTAATCACAGACTCCATCACAGAAGCATTAGATAGTGTTTACGTATGTTTGTGTGCATTTAAAATGCCTCGCACAATTGAAATTGTCATAAATTGTAAAATTCGTACTATGATTTATTTTCCTTATAAAAAAGACGAGAAGGCTTCCGAAATTCATCAATAGATTAACGAAGTGTGTGGAAATTTGACTCACGTGACACTGGAAACAAAACAAAGATCCATAGAATGGACTATCTATGACAACATCACCCAAAAAAGTAAAACTCAAACAAACAATTTTATCACGCAAAATCCGGTGCATTGTGTTGTGTGATAGGCAAAGTCCTTTTTGTCTCGGGGTAAAACAATAAATTCCTAGGCATATTCTGACATCTTAACAAAATTAATCCATGCAATCCAAACCAATAGATGCAACATGCGCAGTAAGAGATTGTATTTCTGCATTACTATGCTCGTCGAGCCCAAGATCTCATCTCATCATATGGTTAGGAACAAATTGATCACCTTCAATATAGCCCCCCGATCTGGTGCTTTGTAACTATAACTCGTTTCTTCACTCGAAAAAACATTTAGGTGGTCAGCGCCATGATTACGAGGTGGAAGTCAATATAGCCATGCAGCAGTGGTTAGCCCACTAGGCAGCAGATTTTTATAAAAATTGGATCTAGGAATTATTTGTGAATATTTGATAAATGCCTGAACAGTGGAGCTAATTATATTGAAAAGTAGATTAAGATGCAAACTTTCATATAAATAGGGAAAAAACTGCTCTTGAGTTTTTTCGATCGAAAGGTACTTACATAAAAAACAAGCTAATAGATGTAGCAGAGGGAGAATTTACTTATCAATTTCTGTTCGTTTACACTCAGTTGGTCCGCTTCTCCACAACTTCCGTCTCATATTATGCGAAACGATGGATTCAAAATACCTTAAATTGAATTATACTTTAATATACGATATTACATAATATAAATCAACAGATTGATCCATAATGTAAGATATAAATTTTAATAAACGATAACACACTAAACTCTTAAATATTTGATTTATTATTCAGTATTTTACACATTAAAAATTAATTCGGTATATCCATCCAATAATCTTCTGAACAATTTAAATTACTTATTGTTTCCTTACCAATGTCACTTACTCTAATTCTATCCTAATCTATATGCAAATGAAATCTTATTCTAAAAATAGTATTTTTTATATTTCGGAATAAAGTATAAATTCATACTATACATTAGAATAGCATTTGACACTTCCTTTTTCGTAACAAATACTATTCCACCGTATTTTTGAGTAAAAACTTTTAAATTTAAAATTAGTTTAACCAGTGAAAGGCTGTAATTTTAGTAAACAGAATATTCACTGTCATATGAATCTTTAAAAATTAATGACGTAGTCATTATATTAAAGCATTTAACAATTTAAAATGATTTTACCTTCATTTTCATTGGCAATTGTTACTCGTATATTTGAATAGAGTTATATAACATCTGTGTGTTAAAATAATAAATAAATTGAATTTTTTATTATTGTTTATCGTTAACATGCTCTTTATCATGAACTCAACTTGTTAAGTAGTCAATATATTTGAAACAAAAGGCTGTTATTTTTATGTATTTTCATCACCTTTTCCAATTATTTTAAGTTCGTTTGAGCTATTGATTCAATCTGGATAATAATATAATTTAATTGGCATTTTTATAAATGTTTTGTTTGTATATTTGGCTGATATATAGTAGAATATGTCAAACTAAGTTCATTTATTTTATTTACGACCTTTATATACCCTATATGCATAGTGGTATGAAGGTAATTTAAAACTTTAAATAGTGATACAAATAAATTGTCATCTGGACACGGATGGCTTCAGGAAGTATTCAAGATTAAAAACGTAAAGTTGGACATGATTAATGACTTTAAGGAACAGTATGCTAGTTTATATTTAATTATCGACTAACTCAACATGTCTTTTCGGAAACGGGAAAAATATTCTGAATAATTTGCGTGCGAAGTAATCAAGTATAATACCACCTAATGATTTCCCCTAATATCTTCGAAATAAATTATCGGAAATGAACTAAATTTCGATCATAGACAGTGCAGAGTTTTATCTACATAACCCTGAAAAAACCGATTCCGTAATGGTAAAATTCTGTTATAGAATTAAATTAAACATATTGATACGGTTAATTATTTCCTTAATGTCATAATTTCATTTAATATGAGTTATTAATCAAATAAATAGATCTAAAAGAGGAAAGTATAGCGAAAATCATTAAAGAGTGTCTATTTCTTATGATTGAACTTTTTACTATATAACTATACATATATGTGTGTGTGTTATGCGAGTGTGTGTAAGCGTAACTATATATATAGGGCGTCCCACTCAAAAGTATCTGATTTGAATGTATCAGTGCAGGAAATTACAAACATAGAAATCAAACATAGAGCAAAATAAGAAAGCGGAACTGATCAAATTCAATAAAAAAAGATCAGTAAATTTTTATGTTTGATCTATCGGTGGCACGGAGAATATATAGGAAATAGTCAGTTTCAAGCCAAACGCTATTTAGAAAGGAAAAATGTACTGACTTATCGATATTTCTCCTCCTGCTGCTGTTTTTTCAACAAAAAGAAAAGAGACCGTTTATCTGCTTATGTCATATTACACTCTAAATATTCACTTTAAGGCTGCCATTGTCAAATCCAAAACCTGATGAAGATTTTACGAAGAAATGATTCGTATGTTACATCTATTAACTCTTACTCTAGCATGGAGTGTAGCTTCATCTGAGAAAAAAATGCAAACTTGATATTTCTTAGAATTTTGGTTAAAGTAATGAATTGAGCATGCCATACCATGCTTAAATTGTAAAATATAGACTTTGATTCTCCGTTTTACAACTTAAGTTATTACAGCTTTAATTGGAGAAGGGAATTTTCCTTGCTTGGAATTTACGAGCATATACAAGGATTTCTTAAGACCACATGGTATTAGATTTAAGGATATGTATGTTTTTTTCTTAGTTGAATACGTAAAATTTATAGGGAATTCTTTATACGGATATGAAATCGGAGGAAATAAGACATGAACAGATTTATAGCGCGTGATCACATAAATTAAAGAAGAAGGATTTGTACAGAAAATGAGATGAACTCCTTACTTTGATAATTAAAATATAGGATAACTTTAGGAAATTAAATTTCATTTAAGTGAAATCATTACTTAATATCTTTTTGCCAAAATAAGCTACATTAAAACTACGAAAATGAGTGCAATACATTTCAATGCGAGTAAAATATTTTTGTTTATATTAATGAATGAATAAAAAAGTTCATTTTTTAAATATATCTTTCTTATGAATATGAAAATGTTGCTAAAAATTTTCATTACATTTTCATATATCTAGAGAGATGAAAGTATATAGATAATTTCTGATCTATTGAATGAAATTTAAAACATTTAATATACATAGTAAGTACATGCTGCAATTATCTTAAAATGTCATCAAGAGTGTTTCATAAATATTTTAAATGTATAGGATTATAAATTAATAAATATAGGTTCTTAAAACTTTTATCCTTATTTTAGGGGGTTTCTAAAACTTTTTTCATTAAAAGTTATTTACAAACTTTGCAATAACAGATTTAAAAATAAAAAAATATATATGTAATTAAATTTTAATTTTTTACTCTTTTAAAACACAATCAAATTATTATTTATACATAATGAGATACTGAAATTTTAAAACAATGATTGTGAATAACACTTACTCGTTTATTAATATTTTAAATTGATATTTTATTTTCATCTTTTAAATAAATAATTATCAATTTACTTTGACATACTTAGGTTTTAAAAGTAGCAGTATCAAAGTCGCCGTTATTATTTTATACATAGATATTCGTCAAAAATTATACTTAATGTTATTATCATTTAAATTTAGTTTCTCCCAACAAAAATATTTTATTATATTAATTGTTTCATCTATTAATCCAATTTTTATAGAAATTATAATTCTTTGAACTCAAATATACAATTATTTTTTATAATTACCAGGTAGTCTAAATTTTTAAATAAAAAAATATAAATTTTAATTTTATACTTTATCAGAGAAATAAAACGAGGCATTTTTTTTTTACATTCAATTGTTCTTAGAAATATTTTGTATTTATTATTTCTTATAAATACCAATCATTTGTATAATGTTTCTCGAATGTTTTCGTTACATTGTTAAATATATTAGATCTTAAAAATGATAATTTATCTCAAAGTTATTAAAGTTGCCTTAAATTATTTTTAATCTTTTAAAAATATTTTTAAATATGTATTAATGCAGCATTTATCCGATTTTTAATATAATTCTTAAAACAAAATAATTTTCTTACAATGAAATTTAATAATACTAAATTTATTCAAAAATTATAAGATTTTATTATGTAATTTAAGCGAGTATAATTTTTTTTCTATAATTGATTTAATACAATGTATATATTAATTTTCCTTTACACTCCCAGGTTAGAAGTTCTTAAATAGAAGGAAGATATACTATACTTTGTTTCTAAATTCAATACATGCAAATAACATATTTAAATTGAAAAATAGTACACAAACAATTAATTTTTTTTCCCTAATGGCTTGAAAGCCCATTGTGAGGAAAACAAACAAATGAGAATTTCTCTACAATTCCACAACTGAATCTAACAAAGCTAGAACATAAACAAGTGCATTGAAATGCATTTTTTTGTACTTTTGTTTATTTTAAAGACTTTTGAATTTAATCATTTAGAAATGTGTGGGTTCTAGATAAAATAATAAATGAAAAAATTGACTAAGAGTCTTTGAAATACGTTTCTTAATCTGTAGGAATTGTAAAATGACACGAAAATATGAGGATTATTCTGTTAAGGAATAATATTTGTTTTTGACTAAGCAAATATTTTGATATGCAAATAAATAAAATATTGATATATTTGCGTATTTAATTTATCAGGAACAATAAATTTAAATGAACAGTTTTGTTCAGTGAGGGATTTACCCATAACAGATAAAAGTACGAATGTAGATTTCATACCTCGTTAGATACAATAAAAATTACAGATATGATTTAAAAAAAGAAAGACAAACAAACTAGGAAATAATGTTTTAAATTTAATGTAGTTAAATATTATGTTTAACATGAAATTTTTTATTCATTCAAATTTATAATTCTTTCCTTTACGCAATTTTTGCTCCTGCAGAAAAGTTAATACCTCTTTGTTAATTTAATTATATTATTAAAATATACTCTATAAAATAAAACATGAAAAGTGCTTTAAACCACACGGAAAATATGTGCCCAAAGGAATATTTGTGTGTTAATAAAATATATAAAATACAATTTATACAAAATTAACATGTACTTGAAATACAAAAATTTCGTAAAAGTTTCATATTTTTCTCATTTGAATTGCAGTAACGGTTTTTATAAATTCATATTGCTAACATCTATGTACATTTAACCAGAAATGTTGACTATTATATGTTTCAGATTTATAATTTTACGGAGAGCATATTAATTTTAAAGTTTTTAAAATTTTTTCTTAAACAGTTACTTTATTTCTAGAGGTTATTAAACTATATATTTAATATCCTCCAGAAATAAAGTCATTGCTTAAACACAAATTTATTGGCTCACCTTTAATTTAATTTACAAAATACAACATAAAAATAATCCATAATTTATAAACATTCATTTTTTAAAAAAAATTTAGAAGAAATAAAGTAAGGAAGGTGATAACATTTTATATATGCTTTTAGATTTTATAAATATATTTGAGAATATTTTTTTTTTTGATTTTCATATCCATGTAACATTCATGATAAGATAAATTTGATATATTTCACTTATCCAAGATGTAAATTCTCGATAAAGTTACATAATATTCCAATGAAGAATTAAATGTGATACTTATTTATTTTCCTTATCAGTAAAAACTGCATAAATTTGTAAGAGATTACATTGAAAATGTCATATATATTCAGTTTAGTTTTATCATTAGAAATAATTTTGATTCAACAACTACTTATTTTTAAAAGATGAAAATAAATACCTACACATTACAAAATAGGATGATAAGAAGTAAAGATACTAAGAAAAGTTTCATTATAAGTTTCTAATTTTTTTTTATTTTCCAAGTTTAGAAAAATGAGAGAGAGAGAACAAACATGATTTATTTAAATATAAATAACAAAAAAAGTGCAAAAAACAAAACGGATCTAAAAGATTTGAAAAATATTAGAAATTGTACTAAAAGATGTGAGAGATTTATATATATATATATATATATATATATATATATATATATAATTACTTTGTCTAGAAAATAATTTATTATCTAAGGATGATATTTCCCGGAGTACTACGAAGAGTTTTTATGATTGTATCTGACTCTGAGATTAAGGAGAATTTGGTTAAAACCTTACCTGAACAAGTATTGAAATATATCTTTAATTCTTCTCAACATATTTAGCCAGAAGTAACTATTTATCATTATGCTTAAGTTAGGAGAAGTGTAAAATGAACCTTCCATTTTATGAAAGACTGAGACGTTTCTAACACTGCTTAAAACTATATAACACATTTCTCCTAAATAAATAAAAAATATATTTATGGTTAAGCAAAATTTCTAGAACCGTTGTAAAAACTAAAATCTAAGAAGGTTTTCTGATGTGAAGAAGACAAAGATAGGCAATTTTAAAATGAAAAAACGTTCGGCATTTTTTGTATACCTTTATTGAAGTGAAGTATACATTTATTTGCTTATTATTATAAGTAAATAAATGTATACCTCATGTCAATTGAGTTAATCACTTTCATTATTTTGAATCGCATAAATTAACTAAATATCTTAAAATTGTTGCATCTAATTGAAGAAGAAGAAAATATTTCAGTTATTCAATATTTGTTTTTTTATTTACGAGGTTCAGTTTTATTTATTGTGCAACAACTGATTTTATGCAAACAATGACATTTGATGGAAATAGCATTTGAATCTGATATTCCGTTTGATGGTCATAATTTCTTATATATGATAATAATTTCTTATATATGATAATAATTTCTTATATATGATAATAATTTCTTATATATGATAATAATTTCTTATATATGATAATAATTTCTTATATATGATAATAATTTCTCATATATGATCATAATGGCTATTGTACAATCACCTATTTAAAATTTCATGTGAAATATCTTTAAAAAGAGACTGATTAAGTTAAAATGAATGACCCCGGTAGCCTAGAGTTCCTGTTACGAATTCGCGGCTGTCGTTGTTTCGTCGTGAGTTCGAGCCCTGGAGCCACTTAAGTTCCAACATTTAGTGTGGTTGATGTATGTTAATTCTGTTGAGGTCTCAATTCCTTCCCTTGGAGTGGTTGGGAAGTTTGGTGAGAATGGTTCAAGCTCAAATGCCATTCTCGACATTTGACAGATGTTCAAAATTACCAGGTTTTCTCCAATAGACATCGTGCTGCTTTTGAATGCGACGTTATTAAATAATGGCAGTCACCTAGTTATAATGACCTAAAAACACTTCATGTAAATTTACATTGATCCCATACATGTTTATTGATACATTCACATTGCTTCCATTATTCCACCTGCATTGTATTTCCAGCTTATACCTTGATTTTTATGAACCTGCTAGGATAATGATATTATTTATAAAATAAAGATTTTTCCAAAATTAGTAGTGATGAGAAATCTCCAGTAATAACACTTTGCCATCCGTTGTCACCAATAATATGACATTTGAAGTATGATTTATAAATCTTCAGTCACTGGTACGGCGATACGCATACTTGTTTTGCATAAGTGAGCGCTTTTATATAATCTGATACGTGTTTATATTTGTGATTTCTACATATTCGGAATCACCTTTAGAATTTAAAAAATGACGTGAATTATTGAATTTCATGATAGCTGCTCTGGGAGCCCCCGCATGCATATGATTGGTTCATTATTCCAGAAATTTCCATACTATGATAAATTTAAAAAAAGGAAATTACTATTTTTTGAAGATTTCTAAATATGAACTTGTCTTATATAATGCAGCTAAGGAGTAAATATTTTTTTACTGTGGCAACCATATATTTTATATTATATATGTATATTTGTATTTAATATAATGCTAGAATTTTCGGTGTACTATACGAGAGTCACTAATTAGGATTGCAAAAGGTTAAATATTACTGGGAATTATTGTTGATTTCAAACGAAAGAGAATTAGGACAAATACACATTTCATTTTTGTATCTAATTATGATTATAGAGTGGGATGTAAAGTTATCTATATTATTATGATGATAAATTTACAATTCTTGAAAACATTGCTTTGAAAAATTTCAGTGACGTTTAAAAACAAAATTCTAACTGTTCCACAACTTTAAAAATATCCGGAAGTAGATTACTGTTAAATTGTTATACTGAAAATAATATGTTTAGAAGTTAAAAATGTAATTATCTATGAAAAGCAGGTATTGATAAAAAACGCAACATTTTTTGAATTTATACAGATATTTAAAATAATTTTTCCAAGTGGAAACACAATTCAGACTCAAAGAAGAGGCTTTCTAGGGAAACGAGTAACTAACTATTCTTTGTTGGATAAAAAAGAACTCGTGTAAATTGTTGTGGTCTTCAGTCTTTCGAAATTGGTCGATCCCAGAGGAAAATCCAAAGCTCTTTAATAGCCTTTTCTAGTATCTTTTCAGGCAAGCACTAAGTTACAAATTCTTTTTGTACAAAATGTCCGATTACAAAAAGACGTATGATTAAGGAATGCGATCTAGTACAATACGAGATTTTATGCTTCTTTTATTTCTAAAGAAAAATGGCTGAATTTTTATGATACAATATTTAACGACTTAATAATAATCTGAGAATTATATCAGTTAAAATCTTTATAAACTAAAATACATTAATAAACACACATGCACATAAAATAGCCTTTAATAATGAAATAAGTACCAAATAATTTATATCTCAAAATGTATTGATAAAAAAAAATTTAAGATAAGGAAAATAAATTCTGAGATCTTACACAGAAACGAAACATTTTATTTTTAAGGTTATCCTTAAATATCGCGTTTGCATCAATAATTTTAGAACTATTGTTCTGCTCATGTCCAATATCTGACAAATTGAAAGGCTGCAAGGAGAGAATAGAAAGCTATAGTGAAATATTTTATCAAAAAAGACTGTATTTGGAAACAAACAATGGTCCACATATCTGATGCAAAAATATCGGCAACAATTTATAATATCATACACAGAAATAAATATGTTATATTATAAATTAAATTAATTTAAATATGTAAAGTAACTCCTAACATACTCTGTTTTTATATAAGCATTCTTAACTTTTTAAGTATTTTTTATGAAATCACCACATACACAAAATAAATACAATATAAATTTAAATATTTGAAACGTACAGAATCTTAAATGTATTTTAAAAGCTAAGTGGAAGTATTTCAAAAAATTATTATGTTTGTTTATACTGTTTTATATTTATTACTAAATACATGAGTTAATTTTTTTGAGCTCTGTGTAATATATATTTCTAAATAAAAATCCGTTCTAGAAAGAATATGTCTATGATAATAAGTTAATCTCTCTCTCTCTCTCTCTCTCTCACACACACACACACACACACACACACACATATATATATATATATATATATATATGTTTATGTATATATGTATTTATTTTATAAGGCCAAAAAATATTTTTATATGAGTTTAACCTATTTAGAAGCAGCAATTATAATAAATATTTGATTAAAAAATACTTTTCTTTAAATTTTTAAGAATAAAAGCAATCAAATTAACTAAAAATTTAATATTCTTCAAAGCAATTTTAATTCAAGATTCTTTTTTTTGCTTCAATTTATTTAATTTATAATTGTAACCAATTATTTTTAAAATTAAATGTCTCTGGAATAGATCTCAGAATCTTAAGTATTACTTCACGTACATTATTGTAATATGTAATAATTTACCGAAAATAAAACCACGGATCATTTTATGTAAGTAGATATTTTACGCTGCAGAATTTGAAAAAATATATTAAATATATGTTCTATTTGATGAGTCAGAATTTACAGAGAATTTTGAATGTGTCATAAATGGTTCTCCCTTCTATTAACAAAATTTGTAAAGAAATGCTTCTCAATTTTTTTGTTTAAGTTTATGGCAGCCTCATTTGAAATATAATTTCTCCCAAATCTTGCAAACACACAAATACACAGACAGACACACACACACACACACATGCACACATACATACACACATATATATACTTATATGTGAGGCTAGATTATAAGAAATGTGTGTGTGTGTGTGTGTGTGTGTGTGTGTGTGTGTGTGTGTGTGTGTGTGTGACGTTTACCTCCCATAACAGTTTAGTCTAAATATATCTTCTAGGTAAAGGATTCGTTTCCTTTGTTGGTATGCTGAGAACTAAAGATAAAGGTGAGATTACAGTGGCGAGATATCATTGAAACCGACCCTCACGACTTCATTTATTCACAAAGATAGACAAACCCCTTAAGAACATCACTTTAATTCTCCTGATGAGGTAAAAGCTTCTATGAAATCCTCCTGGTGACCACAATAACCGGATTTTTCTCCGATGAGTTTGCATTATTAGTCTATCGTTGCATTAAGGGAGAGGAAAGGGATGCGGGCATGGAATTAAGTATATGAATCATTCATGGTGGATACATTCAGATGCGACATTCAAGTTACACAATAAAGGCGAAATGATAGTAACAAATAAAAAAGTTATGAAATGAAGGCATTACTTTTTAATAAGGCTTCGTAATGGAATACCATCGCTCACAATCACTATTGAACTAATAGTAAGAACTTCACTCATTGAATGCCCATCAGAAGAAAGTATAAGTATTTAAAAATATTTATTTTTCATTTCAGATTACAAAATTACTTCATAATACTAATTATTATACTGTTTTACAACAATAACTGTTAGTTTACTAAAATGAAGAGAAAAGAAAACTAATTATTAAATTTATACTTTTGTTAAACTAATTCTTTTAATATGTCTAATATTAAAACTTGTCTTAGCTTTACTTTTTATCTATTATGTTTCACATATAGTAAGTACAAAGCTAAAAATATTATTTTTGACCTATCGATTATATCGATACTGATGTAAGACAATGATGACGTAAGACAATGACTGAGTGATGTAAAACAATCAATATGTTCACAGTTCAAAAGGAAAATTAATTTTTTTTCTTTAAAAAAATAAAATAAGTACATCTTTTCAAAGAAATGTCTTAAATTTTCAGTTTATTTTTCGGTTATAATTAACGAAACATATTTATTGAATTTAAATGCTACCAAAAGTTACATCTCATTTCAATATATACTTGTAGTGCTTTCTGTTTCATATCAGATATTAAGAAGCCTAAAAAAGGTTCAATTCAAAGTTTTGCAAAGAGCTGACAATGTCTTTAAAATTGAAAGTTTCTTATAATTAATTGTTTAATTGTTCAATTAAATATTAGAATTAAAGCAAACGATAATGTGACAACAAAATGAAAATTTGATTGATTAATTGTTTATTCATTCACTCCCTCCATCACGCATTCATTCATTTATAAATTCGCTCCTTCATAACTCCCTAATTCATTCACTCTTTCATTATAAATGATATTCAGAAAACACTTTAATCTGAAAAATAATCGGGTAACTATTTTATCATTAACTAAAACTATAGCCCTTTGTGTAGGTTATAGCCCAGTAAACTTTCAAATATTTTAAATAGAAGGATACAAATCAAATAAATGATCTTTAATATTTCGCGTGAAAAAAAAGAGAAGCATCCTACATGAATACGTATACAATAAGGTATCCGTATAAGCAGCAGGTTGGAAACGTGAAATGGCTTTTTGCCAAATTCATTCGCTTCTAGTATCTTATTTATCAACTGATTGTAGTAACAGTATTTTTCTCCCTATATCTCTATATAAAAAATGTAACAAATATTTTCTATGTAAAAAGTAAAGATATGTTCTTTTACTGTATCCATTCCTATAGCAAGATATAGACGCGAAAGAAAAATTTTGAAGAAAATAAAAATGCGATTATATTTATGCTTTCATTTAACAAATAATCATTGTTAGTTTAATCCTAGTTTTTCATTATAAATGCATTTCAGGAATTTTTTTTCTAATTTTAGATAAGTTATTAAGAAAGAATTTCGTAATACAAAAATATTAAGGAGATTAACAAAAGGATCTTTATAATAATTATAGTACAGTTAATGCACAAATAATAGAAATATTGCGGACTACAGTGTTATAGTTCAGCGGTTACAAGGAAATTGATTTTGTTTCTCCGCCACAAATATGTTATTGACTGCAACATTGCTTGATGTGATATTAATGGACGCAATTACGTCTGAAACTGATCGAATAAAAGATAAAAAAAAAAAGCAATATTGACTACTTCTTGCGAAAATGAATTGTATGAGTTCCATATAAAGGAATTATCTCAAAAGTAGGAAAGCGTATTAATTATTAATATTGACGATGTTAATTATTATAGTTATTAATATTAAACGCAAACAGCAGGAAAACGTAGAACAGTTCGACTGAAATGAAAATATAATCAATTGGAAGGTCTGAATTTAAATATAATAAGACGTAACCAAAATATTTAATTTATCATACAGTTTTAACTCTTAATTTACATAAGATATAATCGATGTTTATTTGGACATTGTTTATCATGTCAATTTCAATGTTACAAGTTTTATTCACAAATCATTCCATGATGAATTCGAATTTCTAATTTATGGCAAATATATTACAAATAAAAAGTAATGCATAATTATATATATATATATATATATATATATTACATTTAAAACGCTATGTGTAATGATTTATATCATACAGGGAATGTCATATGTTCTGTTTTAACAATTTACTGGTATTCAATAATAAATAGTTTTCAGAAACTCCCAATAAATTAATATTATCTCCGTTTCTTGAGCCTCATGCAATGATTACTTATTGTGTTTCAAAACAAATTTTACGAATTTGTTTATATACAACTTTCCACTTTTATAATTATTGAAATATTGAATCTGTAACATATATTTTCTTTATCGTGTTAAGTGATACTATGCGATATATACACACGTGTTCGCCATTTTAATTTCGTGATATTTTGCAAATTGTAGCTGAAATACCGATAACCCCATGATACAATTTTTTTTCTCATAATCTTTAAGGAATTATTAGACAGCATAGTTAGGTATTTCACACGGTGTTTCAGTTTCCGTAAAGGGATATATCTAAGGTAAAATCATGCCAATGATTTAGATCGATAGTACATACAAACGCACATTTTTTAACCTTCCTTTCTAAAATATATCTTCGGTATCGAATATCGGTATATCTTCGGTATGAATATATCTTTGGTATCTGCTTAAATTATCTTTCCGTTGTGATATAATTTGATGAAATTCCTTCTTATTCAAAATGTTTTCACAATTTTACCACTAATGTATATACTACAAAATATTAAAGATATTCAAATTTAAATTAATTGGTGAGTACGATTTTTATTAAACGTGTTCTAGTGATGTATTAGAAATCTTAAAATTGTTTTGGAAAAAAATACTTTAAAAGAAATTTGCAGCATTTACGCATTATTACTGCAATATTTAAACTCAGTTAAAATATAAAACTTAAATAAAGCTTTACCTAATCAATTTTACTTTATTTATAGTGCATGCAAGTGACTATGCATAAAATTTTAAATTCAATATTTGAAAGTTTTTCTATATCTTTAATATATAGGTACTGAATAATGCGGTTCTTGACTGAGATTATTCAAACTCAAATATACTTCAAATTAGAAAATAGGTTTTGTTTTCAAAATCTCTAACCTATATACTTATTGATTTTTAAATATTTTTTTTTTAATATATTCAATAAAATTCAAATTTCAACTGCAGATCCTGATTTTCGTTTTAAAAAGTATGCGAAACAAGCAAATATTCTTAAAGGAACATTGAAAACTTTCTTGGAAGATAAAAAACTTTCGAAAGCCTTATTGCTTGTAAGTTTGTAAACACAAGATTTTTTTCTCAGGTTCAAATTGTGAGAAACCTTTTGAACTGAATTGCTCTTCGAATTAGTATCGAATCATTTCCTTTACTTTTTTAAACATGTTGCTTTCAGAACAGCAATTTATCACTCTTTCAGGGTTGTATAGAGAAAACCAGTTTTAGGTAGATGAAAATAAATTGAATCTAAGCTCCAGAAAGATATTTTTAGCCTTTACTTTTAGTTTTCTTCTGTCGAGCAAGTAAAAGATCCTGGTTGATATTTACAGCGAGAGAAATGCTTCAAAAAATATATTATTCCCTCACTGTTATCAAAATGTCTCGAGTTCACCGCTTTCTATGACTTAAATTCGTTTATTAGAATGGCTTGAATTAATTTAACAATTCTTTCAAATGCTCTCCAGATAAATTTTATTTCGTTCTTTTCCATTTATTTTGTTTTTAACATTGTTCTTCTTATAAAACATAAAGGATTCATTTCATTAAGCCAGATTTTACGAATAGTGTTCTTTATATTAGTATGTTTTTCACACAAAGTAAAATATAAGAAACATTGAATACAATATTCTTCAGCAGTACCTGAAGAATATTGTAAAATTTATGCATATAATCTTTTTATGCTTTCTTATAAATTCGATAGTGTATTTCTTGTTGCATGTTATTCAATTCTGAAGTACCTGAAACAAATTTGTATAGACTTTTATCAGCGTAATCGAGTGTAAAATTGATTTTTTGAAACTGTAAGAAATTGAAACAAATTATCTGAATTATCTGCTTGTATGTAATTTTTAATTTTCTAATGTAAAAATAGGTGAATTTCTTAAAATTAAGTAACAATTAGATCTGAGTAGAAGACGGCATCTGCAAGACTTGAAATTTTCTAAGAATAGTTCTAATAATATTTTCTCACTTACAATCCTACTTTAAATTTCTTAAATTTAATAATTAAGAAATTTAAAGTAGCATAGGATAATTAAGATAGAATTAAATTTCTTATATTCTCCACATATTTATTAAACATTTTGAATCTATATGGTATGGTAGTAGCCATAAATATATCACCAATGCCTTTCAACGTTTATTAGTTAATGAAATAGATTATATAATAACGAGAGTCATATTTGTTTTAAAAATCCGATTGAGTTACTAAACAACTAGACATGTGGTAGGATGTTGGAATTTCTGGCGGACGAATGAGCAATTCTCTAACTATGACCTCTGCTATAACCAAAGTCATCTTGCTATTTAAAGCCTAACTATAGGCAAGTAAGCATAGTTATAAAAGTGATGCTCCCGCCAAGTGCGAGTTGAGTAGTGTTATAAGATTTCATCATGCAGATGGGAAATGATGCACCCAAATTCACCAAAAAAGAAGTCGAGTGTACCGTGAACACTTTTTGAGTGATTGCGTTATACGTGAATGATGTAGACAATTTAAATACGGGTGAACCGGATGAAGGGGATAATAACGCATGTCTGTTTAAACAAAATTTCAAAAGTAGAAAAGTTATCTCCACGAATTTTAGGGAGCCAAAAGGTGTGTTGCTTTTTGAATTTATTTAACCAGGGATTACAATCAATGCAGCTGTTTATTATCAGGTTTTGTGATGACCACGAAAACCGTTCCACAGAAAATAGAGGAACGCTGACTTCTGGAGGTATCTTGATGCTTGACAACACCCACACTTAGTGATGCAGTAAACCAACAGCTTCTGAAGCAGTTTAAATAGGATATATTTGATCAACTGGCGCATAGCTATGACTGAATTAGGCCCGAGTGATTTTCGTCTCTTCCTTGAATTTAGAACATTGACTATATGTTCCAATCTTCCAAACCATTGAGGAACTTTAAAATAAAGTGTATAACCATATTATATCATTGGAAGCACTGTTATTTGAAAAAAGATATCGGAAAGCTTGACCAATGCCTGATGACAAATGCCTGAATCTTCACGATGATTATTTTGAAAAATAAACATGTTTTTACATAACGTTTAGTAACAAATTCATCTTGTCTTTTTTACAATCCATTGGATGTAGAAAAAACACAGGACTTCGCAATTCTAATTAACACGTTGTTAAGTGTTAATTAGAATTACGAAGTTGCGAAAAAAATTAATTTGCTTTTGTAAGCATTTTACCTTGTAAACATATACTTTTATATTTTATCAAATCCAACACTCAGAGAAAGTAATGTTAGTGATATATACACTTAGATCTTAAAAATGATAAACTTTTGAACACGACAAAAAAAATCAATTGAGAAAGTTAGCTTTACATCATTGTATTCTTTCGACCAGAAGTGACTCACATTAAATATAATTATTTTGCATTATCTTTCTATACTATGTTTATACTTTTAAACAAAAAAAAAAATATCTGCACTATTAAAATAATTATTTACCGTTTAATTCAATTGTTTGATGATTAAATTTAAGATGTTAGTTAAATGTAAGAATCGTAAGAAGTCAGATGTAAATAAATTGAATTAGCACTCGAAAAATTAAATAAATTTTTAATCTAGGAAATTACCATTAAATTAATTTTCTATTGTCTTGTGATAGCTTTTAATTTTTAAAACTAAATTTGCAATAGGTTTCAATAGGGTAACTGATTTTAGTGTTATAATAACTATCTGATGAACACATAAATTGCGAGACAGCTTGGAAAAATTTCCATTTTTAAAAAGAAATGGAGTATCTGTAATGATAAATGGAGACATTATTATCTAATATCATATTTCTATTTTCTAAGATGTCCATGAGTTTGATGCCTTTTAAACTCAAAAATATCAAAGCTATATTTTTTTTCCGGCGATGCGACTGCATTCGCCTTCTTTGAAGTAAGTTCATCTTAAGCAATCAATTGTTTTGATTGTTGCTTAGTTTCTAATTGATGATGGCACTCTGTGCAAAATAATGATGCCAATTGGACTCTACATCAATCATGTTTTGATATGGTAAACAGTTCCCTAATCCAGACTAACCAATGAATTACAGTCAGGTTCATTTTGACTCCGCGAAGCAGATGGCAAGACAGAAAAATAACACCATTTTGCCTTATCAACGCTATCTACCTTATCAACGCAATCCTTATTTCTGAAATAAGTTATATTTTATTTTTATGCTTCTTAATTTTTTCTCGATCCCAGTTAGCTTTATTTGATTCTTTTTTTTTATTTTAAATACGTTTCATAATTTAAATAATTAATTTAATTAGTGGTAATTAAATAACTTAATTTACTTAACTTTATAATGTTTCGTGGCACAGCATATTTTCTTTGATGGTGGTTTGTATTTATTTATATTTTATTTGATGAACGCATTCCTTATTATTCTAAATGACAAAAATAGGATGCTTAAAAAATATTTCGAGAGAGCAAGCCAATAGAGAAGTAGAAAATATTCATTTAATTTAAAAACACTTATAAAATAGTTTTTCAAATGATTTTTAACCATTATTAGAACTTTCACTTGGATGCAGAATTTAATACAAAATTGTTTCCATTTTATTTTCTTTTTCTATGTTGCTATTAATTTTTTAATATCCCATGAATATCTAAGACCATAAAATATTTCAAGTTTTGCACTTCTTATTTTGAAGTTAAAAATAGAAGAATTTTTGATTCTGTTTATGTGGATTTGATATGTAGAACTCTCACAAAAATTGAATTTTAGAAATGTAAGCTAACGTGACATTCCAAAGAGAGAATTAAATTGTTAAATTGAGAGAATTGTGGTTTTCTCAAAAAGTGTGGCCTTTTTTAGGATTATGGTATACTTTCTTCAAAATCTAGTTAATCCACAGTGCTTATATTTGGTTCATTACGAAATGAAAGTATTTCGTATACAGTGTGAAAGTAATTTTTTTTCGTAAACACTCACAAATATTAAAAATTGCGGTACATTTAAATCAAATTTTAAGCAATTGAAATCATATTTTATTTTCAAAATTCAATTTTAATAATATCAAAATATTCAGGTTAAATTGTATTCAATTATAGTTTTAAATATTATATATTTAAGTATTGTGTATATTTTTAAATCTTTATAAATACAATGCATTGCTTACGTATGATGTATCTAAATATAAATGGATGAATTACAAATGTAAATACCACTATTGGTTATTAATCAGACATAATTGTTAACATGTATAAATGCGATTTTCATCACATAAATAGATATATAGATATATAAATGTTAAAATATTATTTTCATTTCTGTCAATATTTATAATGCAGATTATTTAAACTTGACATAAAAGTAGCTAATTATTCTATTCGAAGACATCTGAGTTATTTGAAAAATCATTGGAGATAGCAACATTTTATTTAAAAATTAAAAGAAATCACCTAAAGATGAGGAAAAATTACGTTATGAATAATTTTAAAGAGAAATATTGGCTATTATTTATTTGAATTTTAAAGTTCCTAAGGATATGAATGAAATAAAAAAAATAATAAATGATATTTTAAAAATAAATAGTGAAAATAGAACGAATATATTCAGAGGCGTTCGGTTTCTAGGCGTTCTATAATCGTAGGTTAGTATAAGTATTAAAATTTTTCTTTGAATTGCGTATAAGAACTAAATTATACTAATTAATAGAACTGAAAAGCATGAGTGAATTGTGCTTTCAAAATAAAAGTGAAATAAAACAACACAAAATGAAGAAAACAATCTGTAAAACTTCTTCTAAACTATTAATATTAATAAGAAGTAGTCCACACACACACTTTGCTCACAATGAGAAAAGGATTGAAATAAAAAAAAAAGGATCTGCTGGTAGAAGTTATTTCCATGTTTCGTAGGGTGAAAGAAAGAACCATTTCTAGAGTTGTTTTGGCTTTCTTTTCCCTTCGAGGGTGAGTATTCCCGAAGGGACACTTATGAACTCTTTAGCAGCCTTTTTTAGTACAGTTTCAGACAAATGGTGACATGTTTTTCAGAATGTTCCACCCAGTAAGATAAATATAAAGGATCAGGATACTATTTTATTGTGAACGAAGTTTCCATACTGTTCTCAGTATATATAAAAAAGGAACCTTCCGTTATTCAAAGAAGAATTCAATTCTTAAGCCTTTCCGCAATTTCAAGTAGAGTTTGGGTGAAGTTAAAAACATATAAACTCCTAAAACCATGAAATGGGAAAACTATGTTTCCAAAGCACTTGGTTACACAAAAGTACACTTACAGTGCATTACATCCACTTTAGAACTGTTGTAACTGAATGAAATGTTTCTAAATGTAACTCATACAAATCAATTTAAAATTAGAAACAACTTTAATTCGAAGAAATGTCTATCATTTGATTTCGAAATTTGTGGAACACAATAGTAGGTTTGTTAACAAAGACAATGTAAAAAGAATTAACGAAGAATGTAAGAAATAAGAAGCAATGTAAAAGAATAAGAAGCTTTTATTAAATGGTAACTAAATATTTTACATACATCATATATTACTTCAGATTTTAGAATTCGTAAGAAAAACTATTGAATTACATCAAACCTTTTTTCATACTTAATTATTTTCCTTTTTATTGACTTAATTAAAACTCTGATAAAGACTATCACTTTTTTATATGCATTTAAAATTTAATCACGTTGAAAAATTGATTAACTATTGCAATAATTGTCCATGATTCACTCCACGGTAGCAGCAATGGCTAAAAATTACGAGGTACCTATTTATGTCATAAATTTTATCCTTTCATCATAATTAAACTAAAGTTAAAGTCAGAATTAATAAGTTTCCATAATTGTGAATTAGCTATCAAAAATTAGGATCAAAGCAATAAAAGCCTGGATTTTCGGCAGAATGAGGAACTGCCAAAACAAACTTGAGTTATGAAAGCTCGCATTGCCATTGGACGCTGTGGCCGTAAGCTAAGGAGCGTATATAGCAATGGGCGGAGAAGGGGACTTAAATTAGGAGGCGAAAAATCGACTCTTAGAACACTGACGTCCATGGGGAATTGAGAGGTGTTTAAAAGATTATTGAAAAGTTAAACGTTGCCTAATATCATTACTGTGAGCTTGTGGGCGGAGTTGTTTTTGTTGAATAGTGGGTTGGAGCCCAGGGCCAATTGAAGGCCCGCCGTGTAGTGAAGCTGATTCACGTTAAAACTGTTGAGAGCCTAAGTCTTCCCGATGAAGAAGAGTCGACGATTAGTGAGAGACTTGAGAGCCTAGGTGTTTTCGTCATCACTTGACCAAAGTTAAAAATTATGAGTTCCATCTCCAATATCCTTTGTGCTGCTTCTCAGAGAAAGTTTAACAAGCACTAACTCTCTTACTATAAGATATTTCCAGAACTCATGGTTGATGGTGATATTTCATCTTTAAACAAGAAGGAAATTGAGTATGAACCAAAGTTGAAGGTTCAAAATAATATTTTTGGAAATAAGAATGAATTTTATTTACATTTAATGAAAAGTTTAATTTATAATTTTAATTTAATATAAATAACGTGTTCAAACAGTAAAATGTACAAAATCGAATAAACGAAGAAAAATCATAAATGCATCTTTCTTATTTCAAAGACATTTATATCTTTATTAATCAAAACTTTTAAAACAATACTTCTTATTTCTAAAAGAATTTTTTTTTTGTTTTTGCGATAAAAAATATAAATTCATATTTATCATTTTAAACTTTTATTTAAACTTTGTATTAACTTAAAAGTTTATTTTAAAAAAAAGGGATATTTTATATTTATATCAAAGTAAATTGTATTAGATTTCTGAATGAAAATATTTGATATTAATTAACAAAATATTATTAGTCATTCAAACATAATCTCAATAAATTAATTATTAAATAATTAAAAATAATCACGAAAATTCTTACAGAAAAGAAGAGAAATATGAATTTAAATATTTTATATATATAGTTTCGATTTGAAATCACATTTGAAAAAATTTCTCGTTTTTCATGTACTTTGAGCTCAAAAGTCTGTTTAACTAATCGTAGAATAAAAATATACAAATGTTTCCGGTTCAAATGTCTTACAATTGTTTCTTTCATTATTTAACAACTGTTACACACTACTTATTTCTGATATAATTCATTTTTAATATCCAACTGATTTTTCTTTTAATTTTAAGTAAAATAGCTTTATTTTTTGTAAATTTCAAAATAATGAGCTAAATCGCATAATTAATATAATTTTAGTTCAGTCGTTGAAAGTGTACAATATAAGATATTATAATACAAAATTATATGAATCAAATGTAATGCATATATATATTCTATGAATAATATGTTACTTTCAGAATTTATCTCAATCTGAATCTGATAATTTTCCAAACATATTCTCTTGGACTGTGAAAGATTCCATTAAAATTTAACAAATCCATCTCTTCTTTTACCACTTTACATATAAATAGTTATAAAAATAAATTATTACAAAATACGAGTATTATTATTACTTAACTATATGTTAAACTATTAGTTGATATTTAATACTTAAAAATATTCTCAATTTAAAAAATATTATTTCTATCAAAATGATATGATATATTTTTAAAAGACATTTATCACAATAAATACATTCTTTTGAGCAAATAACACATTTTTCTGGTTTTGTAATTTCAGCGTATAAAGGATACATTACCAATAATATTCTGTTTGAAAAAATTAGAATGTCGCATAATGAATTTTGAATATATCTCAGTTGAATTGTTTTCATTCCGAAATCATTGCTATAACACAAATCTGCTGTTTGGTAAAAATATTTTTGTTGAAAAAAAAATATTTCAGTACAATCTTGACTTAACCACATGATACAAAACACAAGAAAAAAGTAAAAAATGGCATTCAGCCACGTTTAAAGCAATACTCCATGAATACAGCATTGAAGTATATTATTTTGCACGCAAATAATCGGCAGATGAACAAAGGGAATAATTTGTGTGTATACTGTGCAAAAAGATACCTTTCAAACAAAATTATAACAAGTTTGAAATATTCATACCATGTTAATACGCATTTTACATCCTTTTGAATAATTTAATTATTAAAATTGAAGCATAGTGAATACATCAGAATAAAATTAATAACAGACAAAAGTATATCTTTGAAATAGGAAGTATATTGTAATCAAAGAGATTTTATAAAATACTTCGGGAGACAAGAAATATTTTCAAACAGAAATACCGAAACAGTGTACGTGTAAAACAATTTCAGGAATCAGGGTATCGAGAAAATATCTTTTATTTTATCAGAAACTATTGATAAGAAAATATTAAAAATTGTGCTTATTATATGAGACTTGACAAAATATCAGGACTGTCGAAATGAAGCTAACATATGATAAATAATAGTGTTTAAACAGTTAAATTATTTTAAAATGATGGAAAAGATGAACAGCGTTTAGTATCTTAAAAAGTGCAAACTCTAATATTTTATTCTTGCAAAAAGAATCATACCTTTAGAATTTTGACAGAAAGCATTACTTATTCTATTAAATTTAGTTGAAATAATAGAGATAATATTTTTATGAAAGTTAGATTTTATTTTCTTGCTTTTATATAATATTTAGATGTGTCATTTCATTAATGAAGAACTCAAAGACAGAATATTTTTCAAAGTTTTGTAAAGTTTTTTTAAATGTACAAAAGAAAAATGGAAATGTTTAATGCTAAGACACATTTTTTAATGTTATTATCTGATGCATTATGGCAGAAAGGGTATTTTAATTTTCTAATCATTTTCCCTTACATTTGACTGGTTTATTACAAAACATATATAATTAAAAGGTTTATCAAAATTAAATTATGCATATATTAGAAATTATGTTTGATGTTGACAAAGAGACTGAAGCCGGGGTGACTCATGAAAAATTTGCTCATGTTTAAATAGAATAAAAATGTTCTCAAATATTACGAAGGTATGTGAAACGGTCAAAAATTTTGATGGCAGATGGTACTGGGGCTAAAGGTAGAAACCACAGAAAAAAAAAGAAAGAAAGAAAACCACAATGACAAACCTTAACTGTTCTAGATAAATAACATCCGCAAAGGTTAGACTAAGAACAAGTGACTATAAGAGATGAACATTCTTTCTGACGAAAAGCTGAATTAATCTCAGAATTTTCTGTATATTTCATGGGCACCAGAACATATTCATAACTGCCCAACCATTTTATGGAACATTTTTAACATTTCCCAACTATTTTACGAAATCCCATTCTGATTTCGTAAATCTCACCTATGGTACCAAGTTCTGGTTTTTACGAGATTTTAATTGAAATAATTGTTATGATTATTCTGTTGTTGATTTATACATATTTTTACATTTGTATCTTTTTTTTTTAAATTTTTATTCCGTGCCCCTGAGAGGTGGAGAGGAATAGATAAGTATTTAATCTGCTCAGTCAGCTTCTAGGTATGATGTATCCTGGGACTGAATAATCAGCTAGCACATGCAAAACTCATTGTAAAAATAATCCACGAGTAAGATCACGTTACTAAAATGAGGCATGCAAAATGTCTACTCATGGTCACAAGCTCCGAAGGAAGAAACGGAAAATTACCACTGAAAGGCAAAAAGCATACAAGGTGTTAAAATTGACATTACGCCCTTATATTTATTTATTCTCACAGAAATTTCCCTACAAACCTAAAGCAACTGCTGTCATTTAGAACTTCGAGACTAGCTTCGTTAATACCTGCATTATTAATAGCACGGGAACAGAAACAACATTATTTCGTACTACTGAAGTAAAAGAAAATAACTTAAAAAGTCCTTTTCTGGGGAACGATACCTTATTTTGCGCAATATGATTCCTGGAATTACAAAGCATCAGTCAGTTAATTATTTCTGTTTTCAACTTTTATCACAACCTGGAGAATTTGCTGATTAAATCATAAAAAGGTAAAAGTAGGCTTTCACTCAATGATTTTTTTTTTCAGTTTTTATATTTGTTGCCCATCCTATTTAGATGCATTGAGTGAACGAAACGGGCGAGTGAATTTATGAAATTATGAAATGTCTAAAAAATGTGATATCAAGTCCAATGATAGTGAATGCACAGTTAGGAAAAGGAAGAACATTTAAATGATATTAAGAAGTGTTTGACGAAGAAAGATAACAATTATATCGGAAGGCTATTACATTTTTGTATTTCCAAATGAATACTTGTTCGTTACTTTACAATATTTGAGCCAAACGGACAAAAATTAATCTATATCTCCCAGGACACTGTACCACTAGTTCAACTAATAGTTTACTAGTTCTAGTAAACTATTCATGATTAGATTCATGCATCTAAAAACATCCCTTTCTCCCACCCACAAAATTTCACCCGTTTTCATACGCATAACGAAGCTCAACAAAACTAACACAACGTTGAAAAAAAAATACTTCGAGTTATGAAAGATAAAAATGGTAGTCTAAGAGTTAATATAATTAATTGGTAAATAACTATATATATATATATATATATACATTGCAAATGTAGTGAAATCTTAAAGTAAGAATTTTAAAAATTAAAATAATTCAACAATTAGAAAACTTCGTTCAAACAACTGATGTTATTTTTTAAATTACTGTAATACATTTTCTTTGAGACAGTAAATTTTATGTAAATTCAACGCGAAGAATTTAATATTTAGGAAATCAGGAGTAATAGAAAATAATTATTATATCAAATAGTCCATGGTTGAAATCCATTTTTACTTTTCTTATCAATAACTTATATTATCAATACTCAAGAAGCGTTCGACCTTTTTTGAAAGGAATATCTGCGAGAAACACTCTTCATGTAAAATTATACTTATTAATGATTTAAAATTATGATAGAAAATGATTACGATAGAATTTTATAATAATTTTAGCTGACAAAATAAATTTTAAGAATTCCTCTTTTTAAAAAAAAACCCTTATATTTATTTACTTGTATTTAACGCGATACAGGTATTGAAATTATCCACAATAACTATTTTTGAATTTTTTCTTGCTGAAAGAAATAAAATTATTTTAAATTATATTCCAGATTTTGAAGAGATAGTAATGCTATGAAGCTTCAGCATAGTTAATATGAAATTTTAAATCAGATTTCAAAATTTTTTTTTCATAATATTTTCCGTTTCTGTTCACGAAATATTGTTTAGGATTCGATAAAAAGTTCAGCTGTAGATTATCGATACTAATTACCTGAAAGTTATTATCGATTAATAATTTGCTAAAAGAGCGCTTGAATAATTTACTGCTTGGATTCATTAACGCTCTAAGGCTACAAATCATTCACGAATGCATCATAAATCAGTGATATTTTTTACACTAATCTAAAATGGTAAAACTGATATTCTCTGTAGTTACGTTAATAGAATATGCTAAATCCAGAAATTAGGAGATGAAGGAATGTCACGTTACAAAAAAATGTACATTAAGAAACAGACTTAGAATAAAAACTATTATATTTATCCTAGATGTTTTTAATACGCAAATAATTAATTTTGCTATTGATTAACTTCGTGCTATATGATTTAATAATTAATTTTTAGGTAAATTAAACTATTTAAATCTAATTGTTAGGACTAATTATTAAGGTTCAAATTTATTATAAAAAGTCGAACTAATTATTTGGACAGTAACAATTTATAGGATAATTAAAATCAATATAATGTATTTGGTACGTATACAATTTTAATTGTTCTGGGAACGTCTAATTTCGTTTGTCAAATGTGTGAAATTTCATAAAATTGTTTTCCATTGTAAAATATTCTTCGCTTTTCTAATGGTAATCTATTGTGCCATATTCGTCGTTAATGATCAATCAGTGTCAAATTGTTTTCAATTTTTTTTATTTATATTGTATTTCAAAAGCGAGAAATATGGAAATTATTTTAATACTTTTGTATTTGATTATACAGAACTTCCTTTTTTACTTTATAGTCCTTTAATATCTGCCATAAAATGTCAAGCCAAATTTATTTCCACAAATATGTTTCCTCATTCATATTTGTCATAATTGTAGGACTGAGATCTAATTTATGACCTAATTTTTTTTTTATATTTCTAATGTTTATGCCATACTAAATACATTAGTTAAAAATATTTTACAGTTCTTATGGTCTCCATACATATATTTTATTAAAAGTAAGTACATAACAGAAAAAAAGCAAATAATTACTTATTAATAACTGGTAAAGAAGGAAGTGCTCGATTAAAAGAAATAAAAGATAATACATTAAACATAGCGTATATTGTTAAAAAAAAAAGTGCTCAACTTATTCAAAGTTGTAAAATGTTCAGATATTAAACGAATAATTTTTATTTAAAATTACTGACTTTTACTTCTAGGCTTCCTGACAACGTGAATGGAAAAGTCAAAAATTATGTAATGTTGAGGAACTGATTTATAGAATTTTTAAACGTTTTCCTAATAAAGAACAAAGTACATTTTATTTAAAGAAGATTAATTTTCATAAACATACTTTGAGAATGATATCAATATATTGTAGCAGTAAATATCCGTACAGAATTTATAGTTGCAAGATTAGAGATAAATTGCATCCTATTCTAATAGTATCAGAACTATTAATTTTGTTGGTGCTTACTTAGGCTTTTTGAAAAGTAAAATGATACATTTTTTTCTTTTCATTAAAACACCTATAATATCAAAAAAAAAAAAAAACATAATTACAATGAAGAGAAGTGAAAAATGAGTTTTAATTCTAAGCTCTTTTCAAAACTAAAGATTTTTTCCAGAACTATGATTGATGAATTATGGCTCATATTTAGGACCTACGAAATAATGGAAATATAATGGTTGCGTATAAAATTTATATAAGGACCAGCAATGAATAAAAAAATTAAGTTACGTGAAGCAAATATTAAGGTAATATGTAAAAGTAATTAATTAATAATTTAATAATATAGTTAAATAACTTTATTCAGCACGAAAAAAGTTTTACTTTAGTTTCAATTGTGTCATAAATATTAATCTCAGGAACAAAATGTTCATATTTACTTCTTTAAAGTAAATTAAGAGGAATAATAATTTACGTGCATGTTTTTGTCTTTACCAAAATATATATTGATTGATATTTTTTCATTGTTTTTGTTAAAAAGAATGTTTCTTAAAGCTTTTATTTTAGTGAAATCTACAGAAGAATTTTTTTTTAAAAATTTACTATGCAATTATCTAACATTATTTCGTTATTCAGAATAAAATTAAATCACTCCACACAATTATTGTTTTGATGAATTAAAAAGTTGTTCTTTTAATTGTATATATTTTCTCCTTTAAAAGTACTTCCTATGTTCAGTTTTTGATCACCTTGTTCTCTAAATGCATTATTTTAGACTGTTTTGTAAAATGGATATAAGGCCAGAGCATTATTGTGTCTACAATACAAATAATGGTAAAGGGAGAATTTACTTGACCATAAGAGTGTTCTTGAGAGATAGTTCTTTGCCTTCAAAGATTTGCTATATTTTAAGAGACAATGAGCTCCGTGATGGTCTTCTTGACAAGTAAAACGAGCATTTTAGTGATAATTATTAGTTTTCTCTCTCAATTAAAGCAACTTTAACATCTTAAGACTTTCATATTTCAGAACATAATCTGTCTGAAAAACAGAAATAAGCTTTCAACCCATGTTCTTGTGAAAACTTGAGATTGTTTCTGTAGCTTGTGCTTAATGAGCTTGAATTAACTACGAATGTAAATCATTTGTAAAATATATGATGGTTTAATGTTTGAAAGGTCAATAATTGTTTTAAAAATAAAGCTACATAAATTAAATATAAGTATTTTTTAATTAATATAATACTAAGGTAGAGGGAATAAATGAAAAGTTATCTGGATTTATAGACAATTTGCCTTTGAAAACAATTGCTTCTAAAATATATCTATTTCATAGTGATTTTATCATTCAAAGCAGATAAGCTATATTATGTAATGTAAATGTATGGAGAGATAACACAATATAGTCTTCAAACAAAATTAAACAACTTCAAATAATTCAGATATTAATAATTGTTCATTGTAAGCATTCTTTATTATTTTTCTCCTTTCTCTCTTTCCTTCTAATTTTTTTTTAAAAATTTCTTGTTTCAACACACACGCACGCGCAAAAAGATTACTATGTATTTTATGATATCATTCGGACAACCAATACGAATTTTTATGTCAGTAAATGAGAATTTGTAAATTATTGCATAGATCTTGTAAAGTTTCGGAGTGAAATGTAAAACTATAATCACAAACTATTTCACTATGTCAGTTAGTTGTAAAAGCTTTTTACAAAAATTATATTATTTCGCTTCGCTATCAATTCACAAAACAATATTATTTTATGAATATTACTTCTTTGAATAGACATATCAAAATTAATTCAATGATAAATTGTTTACAAAGTGTTTGAAAACTAGTTTTAAGTTTTAAATTGATTGAAAGAGATTAAATGGTAATTTAAGTTTTGTTTAGCAGCAAATCAATATAAAAAATGCTGAAAAATATTATTAAAAATCAAATAAATGCCAGAAATTGATCTCCATTAAATAATAAAATTAAAGAAGGTTTATTCTAAGTGATCATCAGAAAAGTATTTATTAAGTCAGTTAAAAATTAAAATAGTCTTATTTTGCAATTACTGCGAATGATTCATTCATTACTATGAACAATTCCCACATATTACTGGCGAAAAATCGTTATTTCCTCACAATTCATTAATCCAACATTGCTCTGCTAATTTTAACAGATTAAAAGTAATATACATGAATAATACTCTTAAAATCTTTAGCATTTCCTATCGAGTGTCAAAATGGTAAACTACCTGCACGATTTAAAATTCATGCCTGGCTGATTTCCGATTGTTTCAACAGATGCGTGCTATTAGCACAAACCGCGATTACAAGGCGTAATGTTCACCAAGCAGAAAACGGTAGCCATCAGTCTCGTTAGTTATACGAATTTCTGCACTTAGAAACACTTAAGATGAACGAATTTAATGCAATGTGGCTAAAGCTGTATGGCGTTGACACACAGCGCCAACCTGATTTTGTGTGGCTTTCGGAAAGTAGATTTAGCTCTATTAAAAAGGAAGTTTTGTGAAGTGGCTTGTAATCAGCTAGTTATTAGAATACTATACATAATATTCGAAAATTTTTGATTTAGCTTTAGATACGATATTTATTGAATGAAGTAGTTTAGCAAATTTGAAAATGATGGAAAATAACTGAAAAGGTGGCTTGTTGTAAATATTTATAAATTACACTTGCTTCACTTCATGTGAGGTTTGTTATCAAATCTTTACATAAAATGAACATGTTTGTGATCAATTATGCATATAATCATTTGAAGCACTAAAATGAACAGTAATATATGATTTCACATATATGTATATTAATTTCTTTTTATAATTTTTTGATAAAAATTAAAATAATGGTTTTGCAAATTTCTATACTTCAAAATTCAAAATTGCTTACTGAGAACTTTTATTGAAATTACAGTTATGAATTTTCTTACTTGATAGTATGCTCTTTCTCCCTAAATTCTAATTAATTGGAAATAAATAACTTTAAATATTATGCTTGTGTATATCTGGTATTATATATTGTTGTTTAAAACTTTAGATGTATGGATATCTCTCTTTCATATTAATTTCAACTGATATCCCTTCAGCACTTCCTGATGATAATGGATTATACACTTCATTATTAGAAATAGCGGGAGCGTGATCTGTAACTTCAACCACTGAATTTACTCTGCACACTATATCAAAAGTTTAATGATCAATTGAATAGCGTGTAAGAGTTCCCATTAATTCACGTACAATCTTAAGAATAATTATTGTTAAAAATCATTAGATATTATAAAGAATAAAAGAGCTAGTGTGTTTAACCACTTGTGACCACGACCACATTTTACCTTTGTAACATATGATCAAAATTTTAATACGTTATAAAACTTTTTAATTTTTTTATATCCATGCTTTTAATTTTAAACCTGCTTTTTACATTCGACTATTTATTTATATGAATCATTTTCCATATCTTCCTCTACTTGTGTTCATGCCTTTCGTCTTGAGATTGCTTTTTATGATCTCTTCATTACTCAAAAGTTTTCTACTACCTAAATTACACTAATAATATCTACAATTTACATATAAAGACGTTTGATTTAATTACCTTGGCATACAGTTTGCAAAATAAATGTACATTTGCAATTTTTAATGTAACAAATAAACTTAAATATTTGTTTAAGACAACAAATTTTAATTAATTGTTTTTTGATCATAGAAATTATTAAGTGGAAAAATAATTTAGAATTAAAGTAAACACAGGTTTTTAAATGGATAAATTAAACAACATTTTTTAATTTGACAATTGTATTTAAACAACAAGTTTCAAGTATAAAAGATGTTAAATAATATTTTTTAAGCTGTAAAATCAATGATATAATTTTTAAGCTTACGTGGGGCGTACTGCTTAACAAATTCTCATTTACTAGCTTAATTATTATAAATTCGTTACATGATTATTAATTAAAAACAAACATTGAAATTTAGAAGGACGTGAGACTAGATTCAATAGCATATCTGTCATATTACCATCAACAGAATAACAGAATCTTCATAAGTGAGAAATATTACACGTTTTTCTTGAATCAGAAATGCAATCTACAAGTCACTATGTATGATTTGCGTGAACTCCCGTGTATTCCACCATTTCAATTGCCTAGAAATATGTTTGAGAGTTATATCTTGTAAAGTGTCATTGTGAAAGGGGAATAGGATCTAGATGCTTACATTTGTGACTACCCAAGATTTAATAGTAAAGAAAATTCTTGAAATGGGCTTTGGAAACCATTTAACCTCTTATTTTACTACCCATTAAAATAAATGTGTCGTAATTCTATCCTAATTACTCTGCATTATCGTCAAAATAAGAGTTTCTAATAATAGTAATAATGCTGTATAATTTAAATGTTACTAAAAGAAAATGAAATGCATAAGTTCTAAAGCTGCAATACTATTAAAACATACGTTGCAATGGTATTCATTCTTTAGCATCAGAAGTTTATGTCACATAATGAATTTAAAATTCGTATAAATTACAACATTTCATTTGTTAATTGTTTTCATTTATTTAAATATCGAACTAATCTTATAAATTATCTCTAAATTTATCTGAAATTAAATTTTGATACAGAGTAATATTGTTAGTTCGATCAATTATAAGATTTTTAAAAGTATTATAAAATTTTAAATATTACATTTTTATCCATAAATGTTACAATATTGGAATGGTTCAATTATTTGATGTTCTTGAAAGTTTCTGAAACCTTTTAATTGTTGACACACAAAATCTACAGAAATAATTGATAATTGAAGAATCCGTAATTGCTAAATAAATAACTCAAATTCTCCAGAGCATTTTTCACTTCATTTGTTACGAGAATTCTGCTTTCAAATCTTAACACATTGATGAAATTCATTTCTTTTTATTTTCCCCTGCCGTGAGGTTTTTTCCCTTCCGAACTTTCCTTTAACTATGTATTTTTCCGCCTAGTCGATCACTTCCCGCTTTTTGCGATTTTTTCTTTCCCTTCTGGCACATACAAATCTAGTTTAGAAAACCGTTGACAAAATACCTTATATGGTCACAAACATCAATCTTTCTACAACATTTTTCTCCCACCTTTTTTTTTTCTTTACATGTGTAGTTCTTTTTTCTTTTGCTTCTGATGCATTTTTTCACATTTGAAAGATAAAAAGGGCTATTTGGTGAGACGAATGGAACGATTTTTTTTTTTTTTTTACCCAATGACATTTCTCTTTTATAACTTTTTAAAATTCTATTCACAATAAGCGTTTTTTAGGAAATAAAACAAACGAAATTAGTAACTGATACAAAAAAGAATATATATATTTTTTAATAAATGCTACATCTGTACAATTTAAATAAATTATAAGTATTTCCTGAATTGATGAGAATTAAATTTCTAAATTATGGATTAATAAGTAACGGTAATGAGATTTGTTACATTCAGAAACTACTTCTTCGAAACTAGGTTAGTCTTTTTCACCCTGTTCGAGTGAATGAAACAAGTCGCTAAGAACTAGTAAGGTAAAACAAAGATATCATGATAAAATCTTAATGGGAAGACCGATAATTAACTTGCATCATCATTAGATGACTTCAAACACATTTTTTTTCCAAACGAAAATTAATTTTGTGCTTAAGGATAATCATTTTTCTATCAATGGTTTTATGTGCATCCTTTTTTCTGTAATTTCATGATTTTTTCTTCTCGGCAGACTATTTTTGCTTTGTTAAATTATAACAGTATTCATTGTTGTGAGAAACACATACACAATTTTAATACCCCTACCTCTTCTTAACTTTAAATGATTTCGAATATGAGAAGCAAAAATAAGAATTTATTTAACACAGGAATCGAACGAGACATTATCGATACCACTAATTAACTAATGGTAAATGATCTTTGTTGGTTTCTATTATTCTGAAAAGAATTATTCTATTCTATTTTACACTTTATCATGAAAAAGTTTTTGAAACTTCTTATATGCATGATTTTAGTTGGAAAGAATAAAAATAAAATAAAACATTGATAAGTATTCTACATTGCATTCCATTTGAATAATAGGAGTAATTTCGACAAGATATATATATATATATATATTTCATTTTCTACTTCCCTAAATACTTTATTTTTTTTTCTTCAACTATCTTTCTCGTTTTGCACGTGCTCTATGTTTAACTCCCAATCAAATTTACCTACCAACTTTCAGGTTCTTTTTTAATTGCAACCTCTCCCCTTCTCTTTAGAAGTTACATGTCGGGTGTTAGTTCCCAAACCTCTATTAATTACAAACTCAGCAGAATTACAGGAATTCCTTTTTTCTTTTCCAAGTGAAAGAACTCGTGCTAATTGTTGATTGTTCTCTTTTCGTTTTGCTTTCTGCCATGTGATAAGTGCCCCGCATATATAACACTCCTCTGTATGTTATATACATCTGTATTAAGAGGATGACCCTAGCTTATGCATGAACTAATTCTTTATGGAAGATTCACCATCATCGAATGCGTCAACATTGTATCATTGGGCTATTCGCGTTTTCTCTTCACTAACCTTGGGAACTTTCAATTTAGATTGATTGCTTTCGCTAAACAACCTTTGCCCAACCAAAAATGAAACGGGATACATAAAGTTAGTATGTAAAGCAGTTAGGAATGAAGTAAAACGGTCCAATTGAGAATTATATAAAATCCGTCGGAAGGAGTAGAGTAGCGAAAAGGGGATCTGAAGGAGGATCTGAGAGAAGCTGCAGGTGAGATGGGGTGAAGCTGAAGTGTTAGATGAGGTGAAGCTGAAGTGTTAGATGAGGTGAAGCTGAAGTGTTAGATGAGGTGAAGCTGAAGTATTAGATAAGAGAAAGGAGGAATTAAAGTCTATAGTAGAGAGTTCGAGTAAGGATCACTGGAGAAAGATTTGGCCTAGTGTTTTCAACAGTTGTTCCAGAATCTGAGTTGCAGTCGAGGAAAGACTATTGGTAAGAGTCTCTTAGATTACTATTGGTGGATTGAATTAAGGTGATAGAAAGCTTACCCTGGAGAGCGTAGCCATTTGTGTCATAGTAAATATATACTAATAAATTGTGAAAGTTGTTTTGGTGGTTTTGTAATTATTTGTGTCGTAGTGTTTAGTAATTGAATCTTGGGATGGCCCAAGAGGACGCCCGGGTCGGGCGGGCGTCACAACATGACTATCGTAATTGAGTGCAAATTGAGTTAGTGATTTCATTTCTTCAATTGGTTGGATTGGCCGCAGGGAAAATCCCAATCTCTCGAAGCCAAAGTACCTGTAACTGCAATACTTTTGATTGAAGTTCAAGTTTTAAATAACAAAAAATTATAAAAATCGATAGAAGAATCAAAAATAAGAAAACTTACCTAAAAGTATTGGTTACATGCTTAGCATCAAGCTTAGGGAATATCACCAGTTTCGAAAAATGAGCTTCTTTATAGTAACCATTGTGTTACCATTCGAATCTTCAGTGTCTGTTCAATGCAACATTGATATTTGTTTTCGCTTGTTCCGAATGATATCAACTTGCCCCTTCATCCACGATGTTTTCTACTGAACGTTTCCTTATAATGTATATAATGCCTGTCTACATGAATATTTTTTCCTTCAGAAAAATGACAAATGAACTTTCTCATTAATTCCAAAAAGGAACTAACTTGTGAAGAAGGAGGGTCTTTTAAAAGATTAGCGAATGAATCGAAAACAGTTTTCGTAAAAACTAAACAGCAATATGATTTTCAATATGTAAATACTAAAATAATAGACGCTGAACACTGCAAGTTACATGAAAGTTAATGGGAAATTAAAAATATTTTTTCGACTTAACTTGGATTAAGTTAGGATAACAGTTAAGCTTGAACCAATATTTTTTCATGTTGTAATTTCTTACTAATTCAATAATAATTAAACAAAATAACTTCTTCCTAATAACCTTTAAAAACATTATTGAATTTTTCATAAGTGTGTTTTGCAGTATATTATAAATTTAAATTCATTCTTTTGCTTAAAAAAATATTATTATGGGTAGACTAGAAATATTAAGTTACGTATTATTCCTAAATTTGAATTAATTCTATATTTCATATTAATTGTATGGTTCTTAAAATATATGATTAGGTATAAATTATTTGGTACATTTCATGAAAATTTCTTTAGATTTAATTTATTCTGATGCATAATTGAGTGAAACCTATAAATTAACAAAAGTTTAGTTTAAATTTTATTTCAATGATTATGAGAATTTTGAGGGAAAATATTGAATTATGCGTCGTGTTTGTGTAAAAAATAACCAAATTCTTAAGTCATCCTACATTAAAAATATGTGGTTTTTGAAATGCTAAAGTATAAAATGTGACATTGTATTCAAAATTATCCTGATTAAATTTTTTACATCTGACAACATTTGGAAAATGATATCTACAATCTTTCCTTTAGGATTTAACACATCGATCAATAACTCCCGAGACTAACCCAGAGATGGCGCTCGTAGTAAACCAGTAACCAGGTCTTTCTAGAGTACTAACCTTTGCTTGAAACGTGTCAAAATTTTAAGTCGATCGGACCAGGAAAAAGGTTTTTTGAAGTGAAGTGAAAAAGGTTTTTTCCAAGTGGGTGCCACGATTGCTTTCGATGGAACAAAAACAGCAACGAGTCGATGATTCAGAAGGCTGTTTATCGCTATTTACTTGCAAAAAAAAAAGATTTCTTGCGAAAAAAAAAAAAGAAGAAAAATTGGAAAAGCGTTGGAACGATTGTATCACCCTAAAAGGTGATTAACAAAAGGTGTTATGTTGATGAATAAAAAAAAATTTTGCAAAAAAAATGTTGTTTTCAATTTTAGTCTCGGGAGTTATTGTTCGATGTGTTATACACATTGACTTTGAGTGATGTACACACATGCATCTCCATTCCATAGTGAATGGCAAATCCAGGTGCTTTAAAAGGGCACGAATACATTGCATGTTCCTGCTGTATTCGTATTCACCTGCTTATCAGCAGCTGTTGCGATTATTTCATCCATCAATTGCAGTATCCACTGTTTTCGCCCTTAGCCTACTTGTACTTCAAAGCTACCTATTCCCTCGAAATATTTGACGATTCCGTGCAGAGTGCATCTTGTTAAAGCAACCGTACGCAAAAATTTCAGCACTTGATACATGCAAAACGCTTTAGAAGTGTTATCGCCAATTTGGTAACATAACTTCAGCAGCAAAACACGGTTGGGCAAGGATACAACCAACTTGGCGACCTACTATACTGTAAAAATCAATTGCAACAGGATATTTTTAGGTAGATGTGCCTGAAATCACTTCAGACCAATTTTATCCACTTAGTTCAGCGTTCGGCCTAACTGGCTTTAGTGAGTGAAGTTGAGCTATTCATATTTTTCTCTTAACTAACCTTGGGGAATATAATTGAGATTGATTGCACGAAACAAACAGTTTCTGCCCTAACCAAAATCAAACATGGTTATTCTAATTAGAGGCAAGTCGAAATAAAGTGAAGTGAGCTAGATAGGAGAGTATATAAGCAAAGGAAACTTCTGAGGATGGAGATCGAGGAGCACTAGCACTGAGTATATGCCATACAGGTGGTAGCTGATATCAAAAGTTGCTACGGGCAGTTGTGATCCTTGTAGAGTCAAAAAACTAAGTGAACCTTAACCGGAGAGATTTTGGTAAGACACCATTAATTCGGTATTAGTTAAATGGGTGAATCTATCTAAGGTGTATCCAGGAGAGCACACATCCCTCAGACATTATATTGCAAGGCTATCAAATAAATAATTGTGTCAGATTTGTCTAGTGTCTCTTCTTGTAGGTGATTGACTTGTAGTGTTAGTCATATTTAATTGAGTTATGGCTTAAGAGTTGGGTAGAAGTGCAGCGCCACAAGTTTAAAAGTACTTACCTATTCTGCAGTTGTGAGCCTTTGAGTTGTTAGTGTTTGCTCTCTCTTTCTTTCATATGTTCAAAAACGGATATAACTCCAAGGAAGAGTGGTAAAATAATAGCTTTTAAAGATCACATTTCAAGGACAGTTAAAGAAAAAGATTCTGCAGTTGGTGTAGGGAAATTAAGTTTTTCCAGAATCCTAACTTCATTCAAAGAATGTGGGTGGAAGCGGAAAATGTCTGCAAAAACTGATAATATTCTAACAAGAAATAGCAAAATTAGTCCAAGGAAAACAAGCTCCGATCTTAAAAGGGATTTATTGGTATATGGTTTTGATGTAACTCGACTGTTCGGCGTAGGTTTCTGGACCCTGGCCATAAGACAAAGAGATCCACGAAAAAACAATTTTTAACTCCTAACATGAAGAACAAGACGCTTAGCATGGGTAAAAAAGTAAAAACCATGGACTGTTGACGACTGGAAGAAAGTAGTGATTAAACTCATTTATTCGTACAGGGATACATTTCGGGTTGTTGTGAGAGGAAGTGATTGCGAACCTATAAGACAAGACCATATCCAACAAACTGTGAAACATTCGCTGAAGCAGAATTTTTTATGTTTTTTCCGAAATGGCATTGAATCAGTTCCTGTCTGGCTCATATGAATTCACCAAGTACATTGAAATATTACAGCAAAAGATTGTTTCATTCATGAAAACCTTTAACGGAATATTTCAACATGATTTGATTCATAGTCACAATTTGAAACTGGTATAGGCTTTTATGCTGGAAAATCAAATTAAAGTGCTTGATTGCCCTGGGAATTCAACAGACCTAATTCCCTTTGAAAACTTGTAAAATATTGTGAAGAGGCGTGTTGGTAAGATGGATCGTACAAAACAAAAGAACGCATGATAAACAATGAATTCAAGTGTGGTTTTGTGATGTTGAACTCAAGAGCATGTGTACTAATCTAGAGGAATCAATGCCAAAGAGGCTGCAAGAAGTCATTTCTTCTATGGGAGTCATACGTTGTACAAGAAAAAGAATTGTAAATGAATAGTATGAATAAAATCATATTTTTCTAAAAAACGCGATTTTTTTTACTTTGTCTCAATTAATTTGCACAAATATGAAAGAATGTATTCATCACCTAATTCTCCCTCTGAAATTTTATTGGAAAAAATGAAAGAATTTTTAATACCACCTTAATCAATATAAGACGATATATATAATCGTTGCGCGTAGTTTTCATTTGTGCCCTCGTTTAATAGTTAAATGTATAAAAATTAAGTCTCTTTTTCACAAATAGATCTTAAAAGTCTTATTTATTAATAAATCAATGATACTTTTATAAAATCGATATGCGTTTCTTTCAATCAAATATGAGAGAAAATGTATACTTTCATCTTAAAATAAATATATTTTAAGTACCTGCCAAGTAAAATTTATTCTGAATTCATACTACAAAGAACGATAAAAAAGACATGAATGATTTTCTTAATTTGCTGATATACTAGTATTGCACTAAGTAAAATAGAAAAAATTACAATTGAAAAATAGTTATGTTTAATAAATCCCGATTTTTTTTTGTAATGAGTCGAATGTTTCGCATTCTCATGTTTTGAGGATTTGATGTCAGTGTTTCGTGAATTCAGTGAATTTCTTCGGACATTGTTTTTCTAACAAATCTTAGTTTCTTTTATATACTAATATGAAAGTAAATGTTTTGTTTTCTGTAATTATAGTATATTTACAAACCGAAATTTAAGCAAAACACTTTAAGAAAAGTAGTTTTAAAAATTTATGGAAAAAAAAAACCAAAATGTTTGCATATTATTTTATGAGTGAGGAGAGTGTTTTCGAGCATACATGTGGGGGGTAAGATTGAAAATGAAATTAAATAGTATTCGGCTGGAAATTGTATATGCTTAGCATTGTTTTGGACAAAACGGTATATAGCATCTACGAGTAATTAAAAAAATATGTTGCATTAGTAGTTTGCTTTCTTGTGTAACAAAAATGATACTAATCTTCAACTTAGTTATTCTAAAATTATTTTTAATGTTAGATCAAGTATATATTTAAGAAATGAACATGAATAAACTTATAGTATATACATGACTTTTCAAAAGACATTGACTTTTGAGAAAAAAATTAATCAACCTCAACATTAAAACGTTTTTCTTGATAACCCCCTCCAGAAGAGAACCATTTCATAAATTTAAAGAATCTAGAACCTTTCATTTTAACACAGAAGAGAAAGATATAAGGGCATGCCATATAATGTTTCTTAATAATTACTTTATACCTTCAATGGAATCTAGTTCAAAAAATATCCTCTCAACCTGTTTGGTTTTGAAAACTGCAGAAAATGAAATGAAACAGTTAAATAAATAAATATTTGAAGTAAACCTGCTTAGGCCCATTAATCTATCTTTTTTAAACATGCTATTTTAGATTCATCAATACGTCATTTTTTTCTGCAACTGTAACGATGAATTTAAAGAAAGCACTATGTGATAGAAGAATGCGAGATATCTGAGCATTTCTTTATTTAAAAACCACAAAGTGGAGTTTTGAAAGAAACAGAAAATGAAAGATGGAAGTATTTTCATTTTCACATGTAGGAAAAACATCTTTAAATCAAAGTCGCTTTATTTTTTTTCAGAATCTCTACATTTAAAAACATTTTATTTTTTGTACGTGTTTTATATTTTGTGCGTGACAATCTGGAGAGAATTCTACGTACAAAATATTAAAATAAAAGGAATGCGGAAAACGCGTGTCGTCGATTTATTTTCTGTCAAAGCCCGATTTCAAGCATAAAAAGTTTCTACTTCTTTAAAGATCAAAATTTTTTTTACGCATTAAATAAATCATACATTTTGTAAGATGCATTTCTAAAACCAATACTTGTTGCAGAATAATTATTAAGTGGAATTCTAGATTATAGAGAAGTATTTTAAACATTTGATGCATGCGAATAAAAAGCGATATTTGAGTATTTGTTTTTCAATCGATTATAAACTTCAGCTTGTGCTATATTTCTTTATAGAAATCACGTGCTTCTGACTAAAAATAAGAGCGAAAGTGTCTTTTTCTTGAAACTTTTGTGCTGAAAAGTTGTTTTGAACTCAGAAAGTTTAGTTCTTCATTTTCCTCTTTTATTTACAAATTTCTGTAAAAAAATTAAAATAACGTATTTGCATTAAATGCAATTAATAAATAATGAAATAAAATATAAAAAAATATGATACAATTTTTAAATAAAATAAAATAAAAAATTGAAGAATGACAGAAATGTTTTTATTTCATAAAAAAAAAAACAGTTTCGAAGATGTTTTTTAAAATATACTTCCGTCATCTATTCGTCTTCTTTTTTCACACAACTAATGTAGGTTTCACTGTAAAATTCTTCTCTATAACACATTAAATTACTATATTTTTTTCATAAAACTTCCACCTCTAGCTATTCTGAATTTGTGTGCTGTAATAATGATATGAAATTATGTGCAACTTTTGACACGCAGAATATTATATTTACATATATTGTGTGAAAGACGTACAAAAAGATAAAGAATTATGCCCTTCGATCACAAAGTATGATTCATCAATTCTAAATTCAGTTAAATTTTTATTTTCATTTTTAAAAATATAAGACTTAAAGTCTTAAGAATACATTTAGGTATTTCTGGAAAACTGGAAGGAACACAGAGTTTTTAAAATGAATAAGCTTTATCCATTCTTATTGGTGTAATTTTAGTATAGATAAGAGGCTATAGTTTATTTAAAATTACTCTTAAGTTAGAATCTGAAAGAATTTTTTTTAACGAAAGTGTTACAAAATGCACTTAAATAAAGAAGTAAAATATTTCGTCTCATTCACTCAAATCAGCATTATATAGAATTAATATCACTTTTGAACCAGATATCTTGTAATTATGTTTCAATTTCGGTTAAAGGTTAGTAACACTGAACACTTTGCTAAAACTTATCTTTATAAAATTATTTAGCTCTTTTTATAACAAAAAATAAAAAAAATAATAATACATAATTAAAAGCATTAGTCGTAAATTTTCCGCTAACTGAAAGGAAATCAATAGCCAGTAATTTAAGCTGGCATCTTGTTGTCCATTCGTAAAAGAAACGCTTTAATGTAATTCATTGCGTAAAATCATAAGTTTTTACAGCGTTTGTTATAGCTTTATGATCTTTTTTTCGAAAACTGTAAATTATATCTTTAGATCATTATCTTTATTAATTTTTCTGTATTCCTTTTTGGAATTTTTATTTATCTTTGATATAATGCTTGGTGCAGTTATTAATTCCTTTTTGATAATTTACTTATTTTTAACTATAAAGTTATAGTTGAGGGGAGGGATCGGATGTCATAATTACAAGTATTGCAAAACTTCACAGCCCACAATCTGTGACAGCATGTTTATTACCTTATTTCTGAATATTTCTCTCCCGATTTTGGTATTTCTTATACGACTTTCATTGTTGCCAAAGGTTTTAATGTCCATATTTCTAGTTTCTCCTTTATTGTCATTTAAAAATTATTATTGTTTTGTTTATGCTACTTTAGACTTATTTTTTAATAACTATTTTTCTATTATCATGTTTTGAATTGTATTTAACTGCATTATTAACAACATTTGCATCTTAGTTTTCTTAAATTTACTTACTAGTTTTTTTCATCGTAGTTTATTATGTTTTATGATTAAGAAATATTAATATTCATAATTTTACTTTCTATTTTCATGCGATATTGTGACTGTTTTAGGGCCTTTATTGTTTGAATTTTGAAATTAACTCTTTAGGCAAGAATTTTTTTTATATGAGTATTATATATATATATATATATATATATATATATATATATATATATATATATATATATATATATATATATATATATATATATATATATATATATATATATATATATACGAGTAATCTAAATATTTCTCTTCTTATAACTTATCACATATCGTTTACGTGCTTGTTATATCTAACCACAGAGCTTCTGTATGTATGTTTCATATTTACTTCAAAATCATCTATAAATGTTGTGATATTATCCATGTTAAAAAAAAAATAAACGAATGTTTTTCGTAAATCACATGTAATTGCAGCATCACTTACCAGTAAACATTATTTAAATATGTTATAAAATTTTTAATTCTTTCAAGTAATTTTCTTTAAAAAATGTGCTACATCTAATGGAAATTTTCCTTAGAAATTGCAGTGAAACGGCATAATTTATCAAAATATTTCAATTTTTGTATTACAAAATGTTACACACTATATGTACGTTGATATATGATCTCAGAAATAATCATATAACTTTATGTTACTCCTTCTGTAGAAGATAAATAAAGAAATGTTCACATTACTTACATAATTGGAGATCATATTTTGCTAAATGTCTAGAAGAAACTAGATATTTGAATCAACCTCTTATTAAATTTTAGATGGGTTTAAGTATAATAATATGGGAGATGAAATCTCTAAATGAAATTTAGAGAATTTTTAAGTATTCTTCAGACTTTATTCTCTTTCAATTTACGACTTTAACCCTTTGAGAACGGGAGACTCAAACACACGTGAACCACTGAAGCCAGCTGTCTTTTTCGCAAACTCCTTTCAGGGGCAGAAAGATTTCTCTACTAAGCCTAAATCCAAGAAATATTGAAAAACCTAAATTAAATACTAAATTTAATGAAACAAAAATAATATATATGAATCATAATAAAACTATAATAATAAATAAAATTTAATAAAACGGTATATTATTATATTAAAACTTATAAGTGTAAATATAATAATAAATAAAGTAAGAATATAATAATAAAATAAAAATAATAATATCAATGATAATAATAAAAAGATATTAGTTTTAAAACATTCCAAATTTGTGTCGAATGGGCGAGTCCTTTGGTAGCTAAAATCCTCAAAAGCCGGCGCATATTTGTGACAGTTAGCTTTACAGAATTAAAACATTAACAACGGTCGAGCAATTGAAGCACGAGAATCGTTAATAAAATGATATTTAGTTTGCTTTATTATAGGTTTGTAATGTGCATATTTTTAAAGACGTGATTTTCAAATCAATTTTTGTTTGCTTTTAATAAAAGAAAGTACTTTATTACTCTAGAACATACAATTCATGATATGTTGTTAATATTCATTTATTAAAACAATTTATTCACCTTTTAAAAACTGATTCATATTTCATTTAATAAAACCTACTTTTTAAATATTTCTAAAACGAACAATCATTTTATTGACTCTACTAAAATTATATACAATGAATGTACTAAAATCAATTCACTTTTTGTAAGGAAATATTCTTAGATGCTACCTATTATACAAACTTATGAACAAAATTTAAAGTAAATAGAAAACAAAGCTCATTATATAATATTTTTAAGTACTAGACGCTTCAGATAATCAATATTCCTTATCAAACATTATGACTGATAGCATTAGGAGTACATTAAAGACAATTTAACAGGATAATGAGGGTAGTTACGATTTTTACTTGGATCCGAAGTTATCAAAAGGCTTCGTTTAAGTTTGGTGTGAAATGTAATAGTTGTTATGTTATATATAAATCTGACATTAGGGCAGAATTAAGAAATCTGTTTCCAATAACCCATTGCAATGTTTTGATACAATGCGTATATAAAAAAAATCTAGTACTTATACTGGTATAACTCAGATTTAGAGTCTGATATTTACAAGTAAGGCGAATACGTATTTCAAGACGATTATTCATGTTATTGAGTTTGTATAGATAATAGAGCTCGTAAAATTTATACCATATTTCATGGAATTTATTTCACCAGAATTTATAATCTTACAAAAGTTTTATCAGTAAAAAAGAAAAAAAAATCCTTCAGTCTTCTGATGTGATATGATACTTTGTCTTAAGCTACTAAATTAATACGACATAACAGTCAAGTTAGGACAAAAGTAAGTACGCGTACAATATATTTTAAAACAACTTCAATATCTTTATTTTTAAATTTTATTCTTATACAATCATTCATGTTAATTAAATATAAGTGCTTCATAAATTATTAGAAAATATTAAATCTTTAAATTTATTTAAATACGCATTTCTTTCATTTTTCAAAAAAAAAAAAAAAAATGAATGAAAAATATTTTCTTAAACATGTTAACTGGCATCATTTTTGTAATTTTGAATATCATTGTATTAAAAGCATTAAATACATTATATAGTTTAGCTTTCAGAGTTTCAGCCTTTGAATATTTCTTACTTAGAGTTTAGAAAGAAATTTATTTCGAGTGAATTAAACAATAAAAACAATAGTTTCTTTGGTCGCAATCAAGAAAACGAAATATCTTTAATCTAAAATCCCTACAACACGATTGGTGATTTAATGGTTTGGAACATAAAAATACATATATTTTATATTATCAATTTCACTTATAAATTTCTGCGAAGCATCTAATCTTACGTTCAATAGCAGAAAACAAATAAAAATCTTTTTTATTAAAAGAGTTTCATTTAACTTTGAAAATTCGTAAAAGCATGGTTTGAAATAATTACTCCAAAATTATTAATGCTTGCTTATGTCAGGGAAAGAGAAGGAGTATTTCTGGTGTATTTAAAGCATAACAAAATCGTTTTCTACCGAATTGTGTTGTGAGAGAATTAAAATCGAATTCTTTTCTTCCCTTTCTTTCACGTGTTTCTACTCAATTAATCACGAAACCTGAGTTTAGAATAGAAAAGGAGTTATGCGATAAAGCGAAGATAAATTTCGAAACTGTTCTCTCTAAAAGATAGATTTATAATTATCTTAATATTTTACTTTTGTTAGAAAATGCTTTAGATATGATTTTGTTGCAATATGTATTTAAAAAAAATAATTCTCTTAATTTTTATAATAATATGGTGTTCTTCTGAGCCTTTTCTAAAAGACTAATTTATCTTCTTTCACTGGGAAAAATAAATTATGGTTAATAAAATAAATGAACGTTTATTGTAGATCATTTACTTGGAGAGTATATGTTCAGATTTAAAAACAAAAATGAAAATTTAAAAAATATATTAAAACAGTTTTCTAAATATTTTTCCACTTGAAAGAAAATACGTATTTCTTTGACATAAAACAATATTAATATTTTTAACTAATTGTTTGAATGTGGTTTATGCCTACCACTGGAGCTGTTTAAAAAGGCCAAGTACGCGAGTTTTAACAACTATATATAGAGTTATCGTGAATTACGGTTATTTTCAACAAGAAAAATGATGGTTTTCACATTTGTCGAATTATCGCCAAAATCTTCCATCGCCAAGTGATGGAATTGAACTGCAGACGAACTGACATTTGTTTATAATTTAAATTAATAATGAACAAATATCAGTTAATAATGTTTATTATTTAAAAATATATAGAAAAATAGTTTAAATATTAATTATTTCAAAAGATTTATTCTAAAATATGTGATATACGATTAATTTTGTATTTTTTTATATAAAACCACCACATTTGTATAAGCGAATGTTAATATAAATACTAAAATAATATGCAAACGTCGGCAAATCCTATTTTACCGAAATCCATATTTCCCCCGTGCTCTGGGGATGGAAACCATTTGGCACAAAATAGCACCTAAATTCCGTTTTACATTCAAAAGCTTGATGTAACTTCTAATTGGACTTGAATAACTATTACTGAACAGATGATTTTTCATGAAACTTGCTTGGATGTCAATCTTGGAGCTCAGCAGTAGTTACTTGGCAAACTCAGGCGTGAACTCCTTAACAGACGTTTAATTGTCGAAGACCATTCAATATTTTTTAAAAAAAATCCAAAATTCAACAATAACAAAATACTAATACACAATGTACAATACAATGAAGTAAATAAAATGCAAATTACAATTATATTTAAGTAAGAATAGGAACAATAAACATGATTATTTTTCTTGCTAGTAACTCAGAATAAACTGATAAACTTGGCAATTTTATTATGGGCGTTCCGACATGCCTGACGTAGTTTTCTGAAGTCATACTTTTGCTTATTTTATCTCCCTCTAATATAATCTCTATAATTCTTCCAGGCAGCGAAATTATACAAAGTAAGTAATCTTTCTTTATGAGCTCCATTAACTTTGGACAAATATTAATTATAATAATCTGCCATTTTGATCTAATCAGGTGATCAAGTTGATATCAAATAATCCAATTACAAACCTTCCATTAATATTGCCCACTATTTGTATTACAATACCATCGCCTTAATATATTACCTGGCAAATCATTTAAACAACCTTTGCAATAAGGGTAAATAGTCTACAAGTGAAAAAATAGCCTAATGTAGCCCCTCTAAATTATTGGCATGATTAGACAAAGGACTATTAGGTCTTGAGTTTAAAATGCCTTCAGATTTAGTTACAATAGCAAGAAATTCTTCTTGTGTGAATATTATAATTCCAACCACCCTCTTAAGTGGAAATTTAAGTCATTTAACTCTAGCCTCCAAAGTCCGTCAAAAAAATTTCTAGGAGAAAAAGATTTCCAATGAATAGATTCTTATGTTAGATAATTTACTAGTGTTTCATCAGGATGTTTAACCGAATTTCGTAGATGATCAAATCACGCTTGGCTCCATTAATTTGTTTCCCCTATATGAAGATATGTTTCAACATTTACCACGTCTAGAAACAAATCTTTTTTAAAGATGCAATAAATGAATTGGTTGCTAAGTCTGCAACTATTGTCAAGAGGATATCACGGGTGGCAAAACATATGTAAATTGGAACATACATTTTATTTAATACGCTCTTATATTGATATTTATATTTTATAAAGAAATGTATACAATAATTAATGCTAGCATTAGTAAATAGAGGAATAGGTACTACTCTTTCAGTAAGTTATATCACTAACCATTTTGTTCTATAACATTTGACTTGTATTTGAACATTATAAAAATTCATGAAATATTTTTCTGGCTATGTGTCTACCTCCTAAGGTTCAGGACTCTTGCCTTACCACATAAAGGTGGATGTGCACCAACACTGAAATACTTATAGTGAAATTATAATTATCATCATTTTATGATTTTTGGAAGAAGTATTGGAAAGTGTTGATCAGGTGATAGATTTCTATTTTTTAATCTACCTTGTTTGTGAATAATATTTTCTACATTTAAACAGGATGCACAGATCTCTTCGGCCTATTTTTTTAAAAACATTTCGTGTTTCTATTTAAAAGTTTTAAGTTCAACCACTTGAATCATTCTTATATTTCTATTTTTTTAATCCTATAATTCTTCATCTGTTAGAGATCTAAACTTTCTCTGGATCTCAGATAGGAACATGCAAAATAACTTAAGTACACAAATTAGTTTTGAATAACTATGACTCATATGCTTAAAGGATCCTCAACAAAGATAATACTTGAAGAAAATATCTAATTTATGATAGGTTTTTTAAGTTTATAAAAATGACATTATTAATAAGTTAAGCACCAGAATTCCAAGTAGAATCTCTGGCACACATTCAGATTCATGCCATCGTAAGTTAGTTGTCAAGAGTTCTTAAGGGTTTAAACCCTTAGATGTAGTATCAGTCTGGTTAGGATGGGAATGAATATGTTTCACCTAGACTGTTTTTCGTAAAGGTCTGTATTTGTATATTCGTTATATTATTTTCGATCTTTTCAGTCTATTTGAAGTTATGTTTATCCAAGTTCATTTGGTGATTGAATCAGTGTTCAGAAAATGTCGCAGATATCATTACGTAGAGAAAGCGATCTCGTTATATCAGTTGCGAGAGAAGGAGACATACTAACACTTCCAAACAAGGAATTGAAATGACTTTGATTGGCGTGACTTGTGACTTACTGGAAGCATGCAGCGCAGCTTCAGAGGCCGAAAGAAACTTCGATTGCTCATCTATTGCTAATTGTTTCAAAGGTCTAATAGTAAAAAATTGGGTACATTGGTTATCAAAAGTATGAGTGTTCATTCTGTATGTTGTAGATTAATCTTCTCGAGTATTCCTCAATATTCTAAATAAATCTATTTGCAAAGAATAAATTAATATTTAGCGAAGCATTCGTCTGATATGTGCAGTTAAACCAGATTTATGCTTGAGAATTCATACAATTAATTTAAACACTTCCTCTTTGACCTGCAAGTTAGCATTTAGGCTAAGACTTGAAATGGTGGGTAAGGAAGCATTAAATACAACTATAAGTTTTTGACTTAAATATTCAGTGATGAATTATATAATCAGTTATAGAGGACGAAACAATATTATGGACTTTCTCCATGTGTTTGAATTTTTCATATTCACATTTAATAAATCAGTATAAAATTTGTCTCTTTTACGGATCTTAATTCAAATTTTTTCCCCACAAGTATCCAAGAGTCACCTAGAGTGTAAAATTGCTCAGCATGAAGAGGTACTTGAACAACCTGTTTAAGCATGCTGAAAATGCAATAAGCAAAATTCTTCTGCCCTTAAAATTCGATTATCATTTACATGTACCAAAAGTTTCTTATTCAGCTGTCAATACTCTTTGAATGCGAAATTAAACCCCACTATAGTTTTAAGCCTTTAAATTTGAAGGTGCCTGCTGCGATATATTCAAAAACCTAAATTTTAAAATGTTATATCTCCTAATGTATGATGTGTACTTTAATTATTTCACAGAACAATTTTGCGCCTAAACTCATATACATTTACCTAATTTTTCAAACTCAGGATTAGCTAATAATGAAGAATCAAGAATCCTAAAAGTGAGAAACTTCTTCAAACGATGGACAAATAGGTAAAAGTTGGTGAGAGAGGTTTGAAGATGAAATAAAAAAAATCGTTTTCTTCATTTAGTTGCCGAACTTTTATTTCATTTTAAAGCAACGCATTACAGAAAAATATAAAATAATAGAACATCTAATTAAGCAGTAATATAACAGCTCTTCTCTTCAGTCAACATGGTGGCATCTTTTTTTAAAATCTTTTCCAACCTAGAGTGTAATTGATTTGTTCCTTTATAGGTCTTTACTAAAACTGTAATTAAATTGTTTCCCTATACACTTCTTTAGTAAGAGTGAAGATGAGTTGTTCCTTTACAGTTTTTTTTATTCTAATCTTCTCATAATTTAATACGGTGGGTGGAACGAGATCTATAATTTGTGATACTACCAAATATTTATTATCTTTACAAAAAGATGAATTTCCATTACAATGAACATGATTAAATTTAAATTTAACAATTGTTTCCTTTTCAAATAAATCATTTGTAGGCGTATTTATTTTTTTCTTTCTCCACTATTTGCCAACTTCAATGCCATGAAATTCTACTTACTTCCACAATCTAGCAAGAAGTCACCTTAAAAAACATCCTCTTTGACGGCTCCAAACCCAAACAAGTGATGTTACACGCTCTACAATTTTTGATTTATTATACGGGTTAATACTGGAGAATGCATGTGATATAGAATTTTCAATAATTTCTGTATTTTTTAAATTGTATTTAAAGGAGAGGCTGGCCCTTGATGCGAATTTTGAACAGCATTTTGCTTCGACTCCAAGATTTGCTAGTGCCCTTCAGTTTGGCTAGAAAAATCTTGATTACTTGTAACAGAGAATTATGCCTCCATTGGCGAAATTACTTGCATATTTTGGAACGGCTTGAAATTATGTTGTCAAGGTAATGTAAACAAAGTTTGTATTGTTTAGCAATATTAAATATCTGCAGTGGTATCATTTTCAAGAATAACGAACATTTTTATATAAAATGAGGACCTGGATACAATACACATTTAAGAACAATAAAGTTTATGGCCAACTTCTTGTTTTGATTCGACTTAAATTAAATTATATTAATTGTTAAAGGACTTCGTTGGAAATTTCCCAAAGGCAGCTATTTTTCCTGTAAAAATTCCTTTTTGGTAATTTAATTCATTTGGGGGATTTTATCTCATTTGGGTAATTCGTTAGTATCCAAGATAATTTCAAACTATTTTTGAGTGTTTTTGTCCAATTTCTGAATAACTATGTTTAGTAAGAATTCATACAATAAACCATTATTTCTTTCTAGTTTCATCAACTATAAATCTCGTAGGGTTTTTTATAAAAGTATCAAAAAGATTTCTCAAATCTTTAGAATATTTCAAAGATGTTGTCTCAAAATTTAATATACTCTTGATATATATTTGTTTACTATTAAATGAGTGTTTTCAAATTTCTGTATTAAATATACATAAAAAATTCAAAAGTAGGGTTTCATGTTTCTATGTATTAAGGGGACGGGAAAATAATGTCGTTTTTCTGCATTAAATTCAAACAGATAATTTTTTACCAAGTTCTTATTTTTAATCAATGATGTAATCACCCTAATTATCAACAACCCTTTGCCATCTAGTGTGCGAATGTTTAATGCTGGATGGATAAAAAGTAATTGGTTTTTAAGCAAAATATCTGGCGATGGTAAGTTGGGCACCATCTGAATTTTCAAATTTTTTGCCGCTTTGAAAATTTTGTAGTGATCGGAATAAATGGAAATCCTATCGCGCAATATCGAACGAGTATGTTGGGTGAAGCAATATTTCTGAACCCATTACATTAATTATTTCCAGGGTTAATTTTCCTCAGTTCGATCTTGCATTATCATATTGCAAAATAACACCTTTTTTGTTGACAATCTCGGGGCATTTTTCAACTAAAGATTGATTTACTCGATCCAATTGTTCACTTTAAAGATCTGAATTCATAGTTCGTCCAGGGTTCAGCTCTTCAAAATGAACGACCGCATGAATACTCCATCAAAGACAGAAAAGCGCCTTAGATGTACTTCCTGGCGATTCAGAGGAGAGAGCTACGGCCTTTTGTTATTTATATTATCATAGACGACCCTTTTTTCATCACCAATGATCAAGCGATAAGAAAAACACTTCTGTATTGTGTCGCTGAAGCAATAAGTTACATGTGGTGGATCGGTCAGCTTGGCTTTATTAGGTCAGATTATATACTATCCAAACACCAACACTGCTTACTTTATCAATCTGCTGCAAATATTTTTGGTTGGTCGACCAATGTTGGTTAAGAGTGTTTGATTGTTCATCTATTGTCTGTATTGTTTTGCTTCTGCTTCAGCCCTTTAGACGTCATTGTCAAAAGTTGTTGGTCTTCCTGATCGGTACGAGTAGGAAAGATTGAAATTATTGGATTTGAACTTGGAAAACCACCTTTGATATTTATAAGCATTTAATGTGTTCGGATAAACATCACAAATGTTTTCTGTAGGAACCGTTGAATTACTACCCTTACGAAACTCAAAAAACTTATAGAGTCAGCTATGTACCTCTTCTAGTAATTGGCTAGCCATTTCACCCAGAATTGCAAAAGGAAAAATGAGATTCAATTATTTACAAGTAAACATGTCACTTTAACTTTAAAATGTCTTTATGACTAGTCTGAAGTACACAATGAGCTGATAAATGACTAACGATTATCGGCATCGGAAGAGTCGACATTACTTTATATAAACTCCTAATATTTAACGTCACCTCTTTAACAGGAATTTAAGTAAAACTACTTCTGCATATCATTCAAAGTAATTATTTTTGGTTATCAGGCTACTAAATTGTAATTGAAAATTAATCCAATTTTCATTTTTACCATCAAGGTAAGACAAACAAATATCTGGAAATTTAATATTCATTTTTTTAATTTAATTGCTTATTATTCTAACACCGATATTGTTACACACAGGAAATCTTAAACACCCATTTGTGTGCAGAAGTCTTTTAACAATTTTGAATTCTTTGTCCATCGAAGTGTGATTGACATTTCGATAGGCTATTATCTATTAAGAGCGAGTAATATTCCAATTTGAAATTTTAAAAATCATTCACCAATTCTGATCTGAAGTTCTTTGTTCAACGTTGTACTCGTAGCCCTTTTTAAAGTAATACTTTGAAATCTTGCTATTTAATTTCTAATAATCTCTTCCAAGATTTAACTACTATAAATATTAGAAATATTGTTCATCAATAATACTGTCCGTGCTACCCAACATCTTTAAATAATTCATTGTACAAATCGAAATTAGACGAAGTCCAGTGCTCAAAATATTTAGCTTTCTAATCCAAAATTCCATTACGCACTTGCTCAACTGCGACTAAATCACGTTGATCTCTTTTAAGTATACTATAATGAATAAAAATTATGAAAACCCTATTCCAATCAAAATTCAATTTTATTGCGAGATTCCAAATGAATCGAATTTCAAAACAATAACTGTTTAACTAACTTCTCGCAGAACATGTGGATGATTTTACATGGTTTCTATACATTTACTTCGGCTTGCTGCTAAATTTTGAACTTGGTAGTTGTTATTTGACTAGTAAGGTGTGAAAAACATTATCACACTAATGGGAAAAATTAAATACTTCAAAACAGTTAAAATAACATTTCTATTTGATGGACTCTAAACTGTTTTTTTCTCAAATTATTATTCTTCATGAGGGGCCTGTACTTAATTTGCCCTAAGGCTCTTATTTTAATAAATATAAAGCTTCAAAATTATTTTGGTTGTGTGGCATAATATTTTTGTTGATTTTGTGCATGAAATAAGAATTTGAATAAATTGTTGTTTCCTTGAAAAATCCCTCAAAACATATAAGTTCTTCAGTAGTTTTTTATGGAGTCAGATAGAAAAAAATTTGTAGATGTACAAATAATACTAGCGCATGAACAATATTATTAGAAACATTTCTAAGAAACTGAGAAACAATTGCTTAAAAAAAAATTGAAATTTGTAGAAGTGGTATGAATTTAAATTGATTGAAATATTTTGAAAAAAATTCCAATACTTAATTGTTTGAAAATGAAGTTCTTTTTAATGAAATGCATATTTTATGTGTGTTCAAATATGGTCAATATGAATATTACTTACAAATATCTAATTAAGAAACCTGCTTAACTGGCACCGTATTCCATAATGAATGAATAAGTGTACGAGAAACTTTAAAGCTGCGAAAGATAATTTTTTCTTCAATTTTTTTTTCTTTTCAACATTCTAAAATCAGAGATACATTTATCAATGCAACAAAAAAGCTAATTTTGAGATTTTATGTAGCCATTTGCTTAATGTTTCAAGGATTTGAAAAATGTTGCTATCTATAACAAATTTTCTTTCAATGTGAAAATTTCATTAAGCTTACAAATATAATATTTTTTCTGTTCCCCATTTTGGTTTTATACATCGCTCTACTCCACGTATTTTATTGCAGGTAAAATACTGTACATTGAAAAACATGTCATTCACTGTCATATTGTATGTTTTTTTGAGGAATTAGATCGATTTCGACGAAAAAAGATTACTTCAAACTGTAAAAAGAAGTAAAAGTAAAATGTAATAGCTTATTTATACTGTAACTTGGACATGAATCATTTACGTACATTTACATGGACATTTTGGCATAACCTATAAAATTTCAAGCATGAAATAATATTGCAGTTTTACTTAAAACTCGTTTAAATAAAAATTTGTTGTAATATTGTGGAAATTATTTAAATTATTTATATCGAAGTAACTTGGATATTATTGGAGCACAGTATTTAAAAATGATCAAATTATCAAAAATATGTTTAATACGTGTTTACTTGTATAAAAATATGTATTACTTTTATTAGCTCGTGTTACAATATTTAGTGAGTTACTTAAATTTTCTTTAACAGGGAACTAAATAATTTTAATCACTTTCAAAACTTTAAACTACATTTTTTCACTCTCTTATTTTTCATGCTAGACATATATTTAAAATGTTATAATTTTTTTAATAATCTATATCAAGTGTTGAGTTTATTTTTGGCATTTTTTTGTGTAAATCTTTAGTTAATTTTTCACATGAAATAAAGATTTAGATTAATAGCCATTATGTTAGGAAAAAAAAACCCAAAATAAGATAGAGTTATTTTTTTTTTTACTATTATAAGTAATAATTTATTAAAAAAATATGAGATTACTAATAAAGACTGTACAACGAAACCTGTGCACAGTATAGGGATAAACACTTCTGCGAAATTAAGATAGAAATTATCTAAAAGTATGAACATTTAAAATTAGTAGGAATTTTAAAATATTGAATTATCTTGAATTAAAATTTTAATAAAATTAATTTTTAATAATTAAAATTTTAAATAATTGTTTGTTTGAAAATGATTTTTTTTCAAAAAAGCATAAATAAATTTCAGAAATGTATCACCGTTCTTTCAAATATGGCGGTTATATATCTTTTCTTCTAAATTTCGAATTAAAAAAAGTTCTCATGGGGTAACTACTCTCCTTAAAAATTATGTTTTCCACACTATGCTCAAATCAGTTTTCATTTGAAATGAATAAAACAACCAAAATAAATATTTATTAATTTATAATATTTTGATTTTAAGATTTTTTAGAATTCTTTATAAATTTATAATTTTTTTAAAAAAAAATACTAAAAATGTTTAAATACATTTTTTTTATTTACCTGAGGGTTTTAGTATTATAAAAACAGTTAATTAATGTCTCTTATAGGAATTTAAGAAAGCTTGGATTTGTGTGGAAATATTAAAATCAGCTTCAAACTTAAACCAAATTTGTCCTTATAAATGTGTCATGTATCAATACATGCTATTTTAAGAAAAAATTGAAAACACTTACTTAAAAAATTCCAATGTTGAAATAATAAAACATTATTTTGAAAAAGTTGTACTTACATTAAAGCGTTTTGCTTAGAATTATTTACAAATGTGGAATTTCACTATCAACTTCGTTATTTTATAAACATTATCTGTGCTTATATTCTCATTCATGTGATTATTCATGTATTATCCCCTTTTCTAAGATATTAAACAGTCATATTCAAGTCAATAATACGAAATAATTATTACTACTTTCACATATCGAATCATCCAATAGATGTACGATGAATTAATAAAAACGCATTAAAGCACATAATTATGTTACAACAATATAAATAATAAGATAGTTACTATGTACATAATATTGTTTTGAAGGAATATAATAATTTTTAAATTTATTTACATAATTAAAGGACAAATGCTCCCATTTAGAGAAGCTATAACGAATCTGATTGGCAAGAAAACAACGATTTTTTATAGGATAAAAGGACCACTCTGAGAGCTATTTCTGTCCTGAACCTTTCCAAGGTAAGTGATCACGAAGAAAATTCCGTGGGCTCTGTAATGGCATTTTCTGGTACCCTTTTTCAGACAAATGCCAATATATATGCTCTTTTTAGTCAATATATTCTGTTAGTGAAAGGTTTGGAACGTTGAAAGGATTCCAATGCCCTTAATGCTCCTTTTAGACTCGGAAAAAAGTGCATTATATTTTATTTTAGGCAAGTTATACTTCAACATTTCTGATATTCCATTCGCCTCTGTTAATGTGGTTAGAAAGGCTTGAAACTGAAAACAAATGCCTAGAAGAGATAATGAAATGGAATTGATAGGATTCCATTCATTTGTATACGATGAAGCCGAAATTTTTATCAAATGAAATTAACTTTGAACTGAATAAATACTTAAAATTACACAAAATATGGTGAAATTCCAGATTATAAGTATTCATATGAATTTTGAATATTTTAGTCAAGACTTAGTTGTAGTTGTGATTAATACACAATAGTTGTGATATTGTGTTTCATTTTTACATTTGTTTAAGTTAATTAACTTTTTACAGCAGTAAATAATTTTCAACTAATTATATTATCAAAGTGAATGAAGTTTTAGAAAGCTAATACTTAAAAACCTCTTTAATTAATATTGTGCACATTTTGTTATTTAGGTCAAAATTCTGGTTTCATTCCAACGTAATCAGATACTTTAAAATCACAGTAACTGCTGAAAATCAATTTCAAAAATCTAATCTAAACAGAACGATATTATTAAAATATCCCTTTAACAATTTTTTTTAATATGTTGCTAAATATTCAGAATTTCACATTTGCATTTTAGAATATTTCCAGTGAAAGTGCGATACAACTTACATAGAAAGATTTTCAACTCTGTTGCCACTAATATAAAATTATTTCGAATCATATAAAAAATAAAATTTTTATATTAGTTTATTGAACTGATTTTTAGCAACCTCGTTCATTGTCTATAGATTACAATATTTCTAATTATTATATGTTGTGTTCCTAGAATTATTGGATTATTGATAGCATTTCTTCCAATATAAATATTTCGCTGACTGCGTGACTACATGATGTGTTATCAATAAATAGGAAGTGATTGATTGAAAAATCAATTGCACAGCTGCATTGAGTATCTTCATTGATGGGTAAATAAAGGAACGATATTTAGAATATTGGCATTATTTTTAGAAGCCAAAATTTTGATAACTGAAGGTAATGCTTTTAATAGGCAAATACACTCTAAAAAAAAAAAAAAAAAAAAAAACGATGGACCTAAAAGAAATTGCCTGGTTGTAATGAAATTTCGTCTTAAAAGACATTTGAATGGAACATACAAATGATTAAAATTTGGTGTCCAATTAATGAATAGCAGGAGCTACAGCGCAACAAAACTGCGCACTCAGTAGGTGCATATAAGTACCGATTCTCAATCTGGTGGACAAATTTTCTGTTGCATTGTGATTTAGGATACCTTTCAATGACTGAAAAAAATGCCTTGACACAGGATTCGAACTCCTTGCGAGCAACTGTCAGAGTTTGAAAGAGGTCGTATCATTGGATTGAAAGAGGGAGGTTGGGAAAATCGGAGAATCGCTCAGCTTATGGTTCGAAGCGATGAGGCGATTAGAAGATGCTGGCAAGAATGAGTGGACAGTGGGAGATTTCAGTGTCATGTTGGTAGCATTCGACCTAGGTCCACAGCAGATCGGGAGGTCAGAGTGATTGTTAGAGCAGCTGTCAAAGTCCTGATTCACCGTTATTAACCTTCAGATGTACGACCCGCACACTAGTGTCCGCCATGACCATTCACAGACGGCTGATAGAGAGAAATATATGCTCGTACCGACCAGTATGCCACCTGCCACTTACGCCCGCACAATGTCGAGCCAGATTACAGGTGTTCTTGGATCGATCAGGTTGAATGGATGCTGACTGGAGACTTTTCGTGTGTAGCGTCGTATCCAGCTTCCAACTGTGTCCTGAGGATCATCGAAGACGTGTCTGGAGATGCCGGGGAAGCGTGCGGATCCCGCATTCATTAATGCACGCCACACATGCCCTCAACCAGGAGTTAAGGAGCTTTATCTTTCCGTGTCACGTCATGTGGCAGCTTACATCCAGGCTAGAGGTGGGTCATCAACGTATTGAGCTCGCTACTTTGCAACTAGGTAACTCTGAAATAAATCATTCAATGTTTCCGAAATTTTCACACGACACGCGTTGCTATGAACTGTCTTACAGCTTATCAAACACTTCCTTGTCCAGCCATATCCCTCTTCAATCGAGCATGTCTACGATATGATGGGAAGGCGGCTGCATCTGCAAAGGAATGTTGATGACCTAGCCTACAATTGTAGCAAATTTGTCAAGAAATACCGCAGGAGATCATCAAGGAGCTTTATCACTCTATGCCACGTCCTGTGGCAGCTTGCACACAGGCTAGAGGTGGATCAACATCTTATTGAGCTCGTTACTTTGTAATTAAGTAATTCTGAAATAAATCATTCAATTTTTCTAAAATTTTAATCATTTTCTATTATATAATTTTCCTATCTGCCAATTTTTGTCTCCATCGGAGTCATCCTTCTTTATGCGTCGTTTTTTTGTTATAGAGTATAGAGTGGTATTCCAATAGTAATTTCTAAAATTGGAAACAATCAATGTAATATTCACACACACATACACACACACACACACACACACACACACACACACACACACAGATATATATATATATATAATAAAGTTGATAATAAACATATCTATAAGTTTTGATTTTAGTATCAATAATTCTACATTACATTTACTGAAGTAATTCAAGTACCATTCTGAGAACTTTTTAAATTATTTGTTATTACTGTACAAGATTTGAATTCTTTATTTTTACCATAATTTATCTACTTCTTTTCTTTCAAGGTTTGATGTACTTCTGAATAAAACCGCTTTCTTTCTTCCCAATAGAGAAGTGTTTAGTATATAACTTGGCAAAAATATTGATCAGATTTCATGTTTGAAATAAAACTGAAGTAACTGAGGTACGTATATATATATTTTCTTATTAGGAAGACAATATAATACAGTTTTATACAACACAATTTTAAACATTATATAAATTTCATGTGACTCCCTTTGTAACACGCAAATATCGATCCGAAATTCAATGTCACGTCAATGTTTTGCCGCATTTCTGCAGGTATTCCTCCAATGACTTGAATGATTCGTTGTTTTAGCTCATCGATAACCATAACTGTACAAAGCGTATCTTACGATTACAAGGGATTTGCTTTCATTGAAGCCTAAAACCCGCAACGCGTTGTCATGAACCGTAGCCAGTGGCAGCCTGACGCAATCAGTAAATTTTCTCGAGAAATGCTGTCGCACCATCTACCAGCTTATGTGAAAGTTATTTAATGTTTAAAATTTCATTGTACTAAACTGCTTTATGTTGTCTTTCTAATTAAAAACGAAAAAACATGTACATTAATTTGTCCTTTTTTGAAGCATGAAATTCGATCAATACTTTTGGCTCACCCTGTGTTTCATATATTGTATCAAAAATCCTTCTTTATAAAGTCTTTCAACAGTATAGCATACATTCAAAGTTAATATTGCATTATATAGATTAGTAACTTATTTAATTTCCATTGTCAATTTAGTCTTTAAGTTAAGTAAGTAAACGTAATTGTAGTAGTTGTAATTGGAAATTACATTTTCTTTTTTATAAATGCAACGCTATAAATTCGACTTCCTTGTTAAGCGTTTATGTGGGAAGAAAATAAGTCTTCCGGCGAAAACAACACTATTTTATTGTTAGTAAAATCGTTCTTAATGCTAAAAATTACTATACATATTACTTTTCTTAATTTCATAGCCTCTAATATTTATCAATGTATGACAAGTAATAAAAAATTGTCACTTTTCGGATCGAATTTGGGAATAAAAACTGGTAAAGGAAGAAAAATAGCATTTGTCCGCATACAACACGCAAATAAATAATATTTAAATGCCCAAAAAAAAAAAAAGTTTTTAAATACACTCCAATAAATAGTATTTACATGTGATGTATTATAGTACTTACATGTACTCAATGCATTTATTTCAAGTAATACCAGCACCACTTGAAATAAATTAATTGCATAGAATACGTATAATGCAAAATGGCACTAAGCCCATAATTTCGATCCTTTAATATAAGATCATTTCCAGTGATAAATATATTTTACAAAAAACTTTGATCCAAATTAAATAGTTGTAGAAAGAGTTTCGCATTTAATGTAAAAATGAATATGTAAAAATGAACAACAACATTCAGATATAAATGAATTTCGGCCTTGAATGTTGCTTTTAAATGTTTATTTAAGTATGCCGTATCTAAATTACTTTTTCTAGTCGAATTCACACATTCCTTTTCAGGAGTACATTCATATGAAACAAAATAAAAAAAAGTATGGCGTTTCTATATTTTCCCCAAAATATTCTACGCCACAATTCTCAGATATATAGCTTTATACGTGAAAAATAGGTGAGAAACAAAGGAAATACTTCGTCTATGAACCGTGAAATGAGTATTATTAAAAAGTTTTACTAAGAATCTACCGATGTTCTAAAAACTTACCAAGAATTGAGGATGTTAATACCTTCAGATATTTTTCTTGCTTTGTATTTTTCTTTGTGAAGAAATGAATTGAAACGTAATACTTGAATTAGAGACCGAGTAATAGATGATAAAAATGTGTCTTTGATATACGCTTTATAAGCTTTATCAAATTAGAATCAAAGAGAATTAAAAACGATCATTCATGAAATAAACCAATCTATTTGGACAGCAAATATTGTCGAACAAAAATAAGAACATAATGTTCGTGATGAACAATTTCATGAACCAGTGAACCGGGTAAATGTCATGTATCTTGTTAGGGAAAATACGTAAAACTAAATCTATTAAAATGCGGCTAATTTTGTAGAGCTTATAAAAATGATCGTTATTTCTTAAAAACAAAGAGCTTAGGATAAACAAAGATGTATAAATAGATAAAAAAATTCCAGTTCAGAAAATGGATAATTGTCTTTCAGAATCTATTCCATCTTTTAAAAATTATGAAATCAATATTTCTAATTCACGTTAAACAACGTGTTATTCACGTTGTTATGATCTTATTCAAGTATTCTTTTACGGTTCCACAATTGTATTAGAAAGCATTTGTTATCCCTATAATAACTTATTTGGAATTTGATAATTTTCCTGTGTTTCCTCAGTTTTCTTTTTTTTACTTTTTCCCCTCATAAACTCATAATTCATATCTTGTAATATTAGACAAAATATTTTTCAGTGGATGGCATAATTGGTTTTTAAATTTTGTACAAGAGTTAGGAAAATGATTTAGCTTTCAAATCATTATGTAAGACTTAAGTGATACATAAAATTCATTTTCTATGATTTTATAGTCTAAGAATATATATATATATATATATATATATATAAGTGTGTGTGTTTGTATCGCTTTTAATCAATGTATAGTTTCTTAACGATAATTATTAATCATATTCTTAATAAGAATTCATTAAATGGGCAGAGAACCATTACTCTTGACTTTACTCTTAACAACCTTAGCAGATACATGGAATTAGTTTTTTTATTATTTGGGAGTATGTTCAACATTTTTGAAATCTGGGGCTTTTTTAACCAAAGTTTTAGTTCGGATTTAAAGTCAACATTTGTTTTCTTAATGCATTTACGATGGAATAAAATAAGTCGCAGTTTGAAAGATAGAAAATGGCCATTTGAATAATGTATGTATATAGTTACATAAATCTGTGTAATAATGTGCACTGTGTAAGACAATAAGTTTAATATTGTCTACATTTGTATTCATATTATGATAATGCATTATAACCTAAGATGTCTTTATTTTCCTCTTCCTTTTCTTTGAAAATACGAAATATAACGACAATACAATAATTCTATTCCTACGTTAAGAGAGGATGGTGCCATCTCAGATGTCGTTTTTGTCATTTGTGTGTGTGATCCGTTATCACTACCCTCTTGCTGATTTTTAAGTGCATCATTAATAAGCAATCAATTCCAATAGAACCTTTGAAAATTTGAAGTGAGAATTAGCAGGTCTCACTCAAAATCAATCAAGATCCCTGCCGGAGTAGCCTAAAGTTCAAGTTTGGCTCCGACATTATTTTCAATTTATGTAAACAACATCCCCAAAGCATTCCACATGACTCTCTTCATGCCCCCAGATGACATGGCGATACAAGCACAGAGCAAAGAAATACTATTAGTGACTCGAGCACTATAAAAAGTCATCATCTACTTGCAGACTTGTTCTCCCAATGGAAGAGTGCCTTGAATGCTTCTAAAACGGAGGACACCTTTTTTTCACGCAAATAAAGAACATAAGATCTGATATCACCATAAATAACTATAAAATCACCTGGTCTCAAAATCTTAAATGCATAGAAATTATGAAAGATAAAAGACTCACATTTGAACAACATATAACACTAACTATCAAAATTAACTGAGCCAGCGCATTTGCGATTTACTACCTAATTGCTCGGAATTCCAAACTAAATATTAACAACAAGTTGTTTATCTCTCAGATCAATTGAAAAGTCCCCGGCCTGACACATAGATGGCGCTTCTAGAATTAAACCAAATCCATGTGTTTTTTAGTTAGCCCTAACCCTCAAAAGATGCGTGTATAAATTTGACAGCTGCCGGATCATTAGTTTGTGAATTATAGCATTTTGAGTGAAGCAACTTTTGTTATTGTGAAAAAAATGGAAAAGAAGGAATTTCGCGTGTTGATAAAATATTGCTTTTTGAAAGGAAAAAATACAGTTGAAGCAAAAACTTGGCTTGATGCCGAGTTTCCGGACACTGCCCCAGGAAAATCAACCATCAAGGATTGCTAAGTTTAGACGTGGTGAAATGAGCACCGAAGACGGTGAACGCAGTGGACTCCCAAAAGAGGATGTTACCGAAGAAAACATTAAAAAAATCCATAAAATGGTTTTGAATGACCGTCAATTGAAATTGAATGAAATAGCAGACACTCTAAAGATATCAACTGAACGTGTACAACATATCATTCACGAATATTTGGGTATGAGAAAGCTCTGTGCAAAGTGGGTGCCGCGCGAGCTCACTTTTGACCAAAAACAACGACGAGTTGATGATTCGGAGCAGTGTTTGAAGATGATCAAGCGTAATAAACCCGAGTTTTTGCGTCGATATGTGACAATGGATGAAACATGACTCCATCATTTCACTCCGAAGTCCAATCGACAGTCATCCGAGTGGACTGCACACGATGAACCCGCTCCAAAGCGTGGGAAAACGCAACAGTCGGCTGGCAAGGTTATGGCGTCTGTATTTTGGATGCGCATGGAATAATTTTCATTGACTGCCTTGAAAAAGGAAGGACCCTCACCAGTGACTGTTACATACCGTTATTGGACCGTTTGAAGGACGAAATCGCCGAAAAACGGCCGCATTTGAAGAAAAAGAAAGTGCTGCTTCACCAAGACAATGTACCGTGTCACAAGTCAGTGAAAACGATGGCAAAAATCCATGAACTGGGCTTCGAATTGCTTCCTCATCCACCGTATTCTCCAGATCGGGCCCCTAGCGACAATTTCCTGTTCTCAGATCTCAAAAGAATGCTCGCTGGAAAGAAATTTTTGTCGAATGAAGAGGTGATCGCCGAAACTGAGGCCTATTTTGAAGCAAAGGACAAATCGTACTACAAAAATGATATCGAAAAGTTGGAGAGTCGCTATAATCAGTGTTTCTTCCATGAAGGGAATTATGTTGAATAAAAAAAAACTAATTTTGCCAAAAAAAAATGTGTTTTACTATGGTACGCCGGGGACTTTTAAATTGACCTGTTATCTGTGTGTGTTCGTTTCAATAAAACTTATTAAAGATTAGGTTGAAAGGAAGTTGGAAGTTTTTATTATTTTTCCGCCTCTAATACTCCTAATTTTAAATTTTTTTATTATTTTTAAAACGATCTTATCCAAATTTCGTTTGTTGTTTACAATCGTATTTTAAATAGCATATAGTTTTGAAGGAAAATATATTTTGAATATTTCTTAGCAAAACGCTTCGCTACGGAATATCATTTCAAAAGAACTTTTTCTTTACCTATAATGTGTCTCATTCATTTTCTCTTAACAAAAAAGATACATATGTAATATATAAAGAAAGATAAATAACAAAATAAATAAGTAGGGAAATCAGTAAGTTATTAACATATATTCACAATCATTCCTTTAAAAACGCTCTGTAAATAAATATAAAGAGATAAAGGGAGTTAATAAAGAATTTTATATAAACATAAGATTCTTAATTGTGTATCACATTGCTTAGTCTTTGTAATGCTTTTTCTTTCAAATTTCCTCATGTTGTCGGATGTATAGTTTAGGACTAAGTAGTCTTGAGGAAGGAACAAATATATGAAAGTTATCTGTATTATATACTATGTTTATTACATTTAGATAAACATTCCGATTTATAAGCTTTTTTCATTGCTCATTAAATGTTGATAACAGCAAATTTCATACAATTGCATCTGTGATAAATAATAAATAGTATATCAAAGCAGTATATATATTTAAAATACTTATATTTTTATTTCTTTTTAGCAACCCACATTTAGTATTTATTCTTTGCTTACTTATACAATTACTCGAATGCTCAATCTTTATTCCACAAAATTATGATCTTAAACAAAATTTTATGCTAAGCAATAACGTTTTTTAATTTTTCATTTAAAGAAATTTGCTTAATTTTCCATTCACTTTTTAAATTATATCCTATGAGTTTAACTTTTAATTGTTATTTTTTTTCGTCTTTGTACGTTATTTTACTATTCTTCACTTAATAGGCAGAAAGACCATTGTAATTACTACAAAGCGAATGCAGATAAAGAAGGTCCTTCTCGAACTTGGAATGTTCCAATGTAATGAGTCTTTGTTTAGAAGAAGCTGCATTATTTTAAGGGACAAAGAGCACCATGATGGACTTTTTGACAAGTAAAATGAGTGTACTTCGGTAATTTTCCTTTCTAATTATTAGTTATCTTTCGCAATTAAAGCAGCTTCAGCAACTCAAGACTTTCATATTTCAGTACAACGTTGCTTTGAAGAAGAGAAATAAACTTCCAACTTAAGTTATTTGAAATTTTGAGATAGTTTCGAGAGTTAGACTCAGTGAAGAAATTAGTGACGTAATGTCTAAGACTACAAAATATATATGCATAGAATGTGGTGTTTTAAAAGTTTCAGTAATGAGGATCAGTAATGTTTCAGCCAACAAAACGATTATATTAATTAAATATAATTGCTTATTAAAATAAATACTTAACTTAAGGGATCATTTTAAACAATATAATTTCTTATTCATATAAATATTAATGTAAAAGGGTCATAGTTTGCATAATTATAAAATTGTGTGTGTGTGTATTACTTAAACATTTAAATTTAAATTGCTAATTACTCGTAAAGCATTTATTATTAACTGTAGTTAAATTATTACTAAGGTAAGTATTAAGGTAAATGGATCAATTAAAACTTTTCAAGTTTCATTACGAATTTTTTATTAAAAATTCTTATTCAGATTAAATCAGCTACTTCATTTTTATTTCATTTCTTGTCATATATACATATATTAGAAGGAAATAATAAATAAATAAGACATGACATTTTATAAATTATACAACTAAATATAACTTTAGAAACAAATGAAATGCTTATTAACTGTAATGAAAACAGTTTGTGTTCATTGTCTGTCTTTATTTTTTTGTGGTCTCACTTATCTCTTTAAATTTCTAGACACATGTAATACATAGTTATAGACACATAAAACTGATTTTAAATCAGAATCATCATATTCAACAAATAAATACATAGATGATTGAGAATAATACTTGGAATTTGATGCTCTTTGAAAGAATATGTGATATTTTGATACGAAACATGAAACGGTATTTGAAATAATTGCACAAAAATAAACTATAATCATGTGATTTTGACCCCCTTTTATAAAAACATTATTTAGCAAGTTGTTATAAACTGATCTTAATTTCAGTTTCTCTTTTGGGTTAAGTTAGAGTTTAGTTTTATTAACGTCGCACTAGAAGCAACACGAGGGCTATTGGCGACGGACCACGTAATTCTGAAACACGGTCAAGTGACGAGGACGACACCTTAGCTGGCACCCCCTCTCCTAACATTCACACCATGCCAACGGGAGGACTTTGGACCAAGACAGATTTAACGTGCATCAGCCCCAGCTACTCGGCAGGTCTTTAGCGGCCAGGGATCGAACCCGCTACGGAACGAAAACCGCTGGCCACGAATCCGAAGCCATGACCACTAGGCTAACGCGGACACTTGGTTAGGTTAGCTTTGGTGTGTTGTGCAAGTTAAGAGAAAGGGGGAGGGGTGCCAGCTCAAGTGTCATCCTCTTCACTTTACCAAGGTTCGAAGTTACGAGGTCCGTCTCCAATATCCCTCGTGCTGCTTCTAATGCGACGTCAATAATACTGCTCACATTTTTTCAAATTACGTAATAAGGCTAATTAAAATTTATCAAGTGACGAACAACTAAAAAGTTACTTCAAAACAATGCTTATGTTCATATTAGTAAGAATAACATTAAAGCAACACTTAATATAAATAATATAATTAATGTAATATGAAATATCAAAATCAATTACATCGATTAATCTACGTTTTCCACAATCATTATATAGTATTTATTATGAATAATCACCAAGAAAATATTTGCGCATTCACAGCAAAGATTAATATAATTTTAGTTTTTAATCACTATAATAGTTTCAACATTTTGCGGGCGGCAGTCCCTCCTTTCTCAGAAGTTCATAATTATTCCAGACTCATGCTCCTTTTAAGAGAGAGAGAAAGGGCGAAAGAGCTATTACAAGTTTAAAATATTCTACTATAGAATGTCTTACCTCGTGGAATTTCTAAATATTTTATGGTTTCATTGAATATCAAAATTTAAATAAATGGTACAGCTAATTTATAATTTATTTCTGGCTGATATCCTACTGTTATGAAAGAGGCTTATTACCAACACGGGTCACAATTAAGAGGGTATAATGTTCTGACCATGAGGTGAAAGCGTTCGTCATCTATCCCTTTCATAATACACACTAGTTCACATCAGAAGTAAGGTAATAAACAAATATGAAGCAAACAAATTAAGTTGTGTATCTTTCGGCTTGTACATATACGAGTATAGATCTATTGGAAACGAAATTGTGAGAATTTCATTGAAATACATAAACTACTGTGATAATACTCGTATGTATACTGTGGATGAAATATAGATTTCACAGATTTAGATGTGGTATTTTTATATAATAAAATAGTTTGATTAGTTTGAAATCGAATATAACATTTTAATTTTAGGATATTTATACATAAATATCATGCGTGTGTGTTGAATATATTTGCTCAACTTACTTTGAAGTCTATTATGAAAGAATTGCATGAACTTTTAAAAGAAAGTAATAAGCGAATACATTAAATAAGCATATGCATATATGTTACAATGCTTTCATTTCGAAAAAATAGTACAATTTTGCAATTATTTCTTATTAATTCTTACTCTTTAAGGTCCAGAGGTGTTGGTTAATAAAATAATTTTTGAATAAAATTGTGGTTATGACTTTTCCCGCCGAAAATATTTGAATAACACCTATTTGCAATAAACTCATTTTGATGTTATATGGATGTATATCTGTATCTAATGATTTGTTGTTTTTACTTCAAGATTGTTTGGTGGGTTATCTGCTTTGAATTATAGTTGCTGTATGATTATTAATGATAAAACATATAACTACAAACCAGAAATACGCTTCATGTTCTTCTCTCTCTCTCTGACATTAAATATTTCTCATTCCTATTTAAATAAAAACTTTGAGAACCAGTTTGCATTTTATATGCATTAGTTCTATTATTCCAAATTTCGGTTTTTAGAGGAATTAAATGGAATCGAAACAGGTCTGTGACTCCTAAATACCACCGTATCAAAGGCGTGTTATTTAAGTACTGACTATAGTGACTTTTTTTTAAACTTTGAGACACAGTTGAAAACTTTTACGTAATTATAAACCTTAAAATTTTTGTGGGTTATGGGCTTTTAGAATTATTTGTAAACTTATGCAAGTTACAAAGATCTTTTTCATGTGGGTTGACTTATGGATTTTGATATATGGCTTACGAAATACTGTGCATCTGTGTTTATGAAGATATCAAATTAAAGTTATGTGTATATTTCAGAGAAATTATTGGGAAATATAACGTTTTCCTCATAATGATTGTTTAGTAAAATATATAAATGCAAAGAAAAATCATGCAAATATCAGTTCTATTGGAAAGATAATTTAGTGGCTTCAATTTTTGTTGTAGTAAAATAAATGTTACAAAAATACAGTGAAAAGATTTAATTTACATGTTTTAAAGCTTTTGCATTTACATTTGATTACACTAACATATTGAAAGTAGAAAATATGCACAATTTATCTAAGTGAAAATCAGTCAAATTCTCCTCTGCAGTACGCTCTACATATAGTCTTTTTTATTGTTATACGTATGATTATAGTAGTCTAGTGGTCAAGTTCCCGAACTCGCGACCGGCGTTTTTTCTCCTAGTGTTGGGTCAAAATCTAACGATACTGAATACTCTCCGTGCAGAGAGAATGATACTCATTTAATTTGTCGGTGCTCCAAGTACTCCTATGACATGATGTTTTAGTTTAGGGAATAAGGTGTGAGAGCTCAAGTACCATCCTCATTCCTTGACCGAGGCTGAAAATTATATGGTATGTCACTGATATCCCTCGTGCTGCTTCTCAGTGCAACATTAGTAAACAATAAATCATTAATTGTGCAATATTTAAAGAGAAACAAAATAAATTTTGAATTACAGGGAAAAACTGAAATTTGAATATTGCTATATTTTATAGATTTATTATAGTAAATGACCGTGTTTTTTACATCCTGGAGGTATGTTAATTCTAGACAATTTTTATACATCGAAATTAACATGAAGGATTTTTATAGCCAATGATTCTAATGTTGAACAGTAACAATGACTGTCTTAATTTTGACAATGATAATATTCAATGAACTTTATCAAGAGATTAAATGTATTTACATGGGAATGGTGTTATCAGTAGAGTTGTATCTTAGTTAAAAACTATCGTTTTTCACTTTACATTTTCCCTTATTCCAGTACCAAAGGCATAGATTTCCTAAGTTAGATGCCATAGATTATATTTCCATCGATTTTCATTAGTTATAAATTTCATGTTTTTTTTTAATTTATTTGAAATTTTAATATTTCAAATAAATTATATATATATATATATATATATATGACAAATTTGTGTCAAGCAATAAAATTGTCTGGACAAAATAATATCTATGATAAGGTCACACCTAAATATTTCTCTCAAAACTTAAACTAGAGTAAAATAAAACTATATGTTCTTCTAATGTTTGACTGCATTATTCTCTTTTGTGACGTTGAGAAATTTATTTATTATTAAAAACTCTTAACTTTAAAACAACTTGTCTAATCAAACTACTCTTAACATTTCAGAGAATATACCTTACATTTTTTTATATTAATGTAGAAAAGAAACATGTGTATCTTAAATTTATTTATAAATTAAAAATAGAACGCATGCACTACTGAAGCTAATCAACATTATTAACATGTACATATTTATAATGTTGTTGTATTTTAATATCCATTTAAAAAACAATATTATTTAACATTATTATAATATCCATGTATTTTTGAGATATATAATTATTATAATAAATATTGTATTAAGAATCTAATGCTATATTTTAAAGTGTCTCAATGAATAAAATTCACTTGGTATGAAGAACCACTAGTTTTCTTATATCGTTCAAGTAGTATGTTGGAAAATCTAAGTAACCACTTAATAAAAAGAATAAAAGGCTTTAAAAGTCTACTAGGTATTTTAAGAAAATTCTTTCAATGTGAAGATAGATTGCAGATTAGAAATACGCATTATATAAGCGATATTTCATTATCATTTTATATGCTACAGTACAAGTGATAAATTTCAAAACGATAAAGTGAGAAATATTTACTTTGTAAGAAATATCAAATGACGTAAATAGCGTTTTTATTAAAACCTAGTCAGCGTTAAATTCTCTGTGTCAACTATCTTTCTTAATAAAAATTCCTTTTTTGATATGAGTATTAAATTAAAACTAACAAAGAAAATATAACATAGTATGAGTAGCATGTTTTCAACTTTAGAATACCTCAATTTGAACCATCAGAAAAAAAATAATTATACGCTTCTTTTATACGCGGACATAAAAAATTATCCTTATTACTATAACAAAATTATTATAAAAATTCTATCCTCATGCAAATTTACATTATTTTTATGACATCATGTACTTTATGTTAATCCAATATGCTAATTTTTTAATATTTTATAGATTATTTAAAAATTAAACCTAATCTAATAGCATGGATAAAATAATATATGAGATTCATACTTTCATCTCTATGTGTGATGAATATTTAAAGGTAAAAAGGAATTAATAAAACAGGAAGTGTACATCATTTTAAATCTCGGTTATTTCGTAAAAATTGCTTAAGTAAAATTCTTAAACATACACTTAAGGTGTCGTAGTATGAAATGATTGTGATAAAAATAATGCTCTATCTTCGAAATGCAGCTAAAAGAAATAAAGTTTTAACTTCTAAGTCTACGTCTCTAACCTCATTAAAAATACTCTTTATTTCATTAAAATAACATCCTCACCAAATTTATGTTAAACGGTATGTTCAAGATCTGGCTGAAATACCGCTCTCACTTGCGTAAAAAATTTCTTTTCCTTTATTTAAAGAAATAACTTACCACATAAAGTATCTTTGAACCTTTTCAAATCGTATGTATCTTTGATTAAATATTCGAATAAAGTAATATTGTTAGATAAATTGATTTTTATGCCTTTTTTAAATCTTGAGTATTCGTGTAATCATATTGTAATGGCTAAATTACATGAGGCACACAACATTTAGGAATTCTTACAATTGTTTACTCAGACATGCTTAAAAAAGAATAGATAATTCAAGTATTCATAATCACAAGTTAAATAAATGAAATGCTCTAGACGTGTAAATACTTTTTTCACTTTAATCGTTACGGTATTTTTGCTGTCAAGACTTAACGCATTGAAGAAATGCATTTATTTTTATTTTCCCCCACTTGAATTTTTTTTTATTGGAATCCTGATATTTTCCTAAAAAAAATTTTCGCACCGTCAATCCCTTCCCATCTTTAACTTTTTTTTTTCTCTGTCGGTCTCTACAGATAGAAATCGAGTCAAGAAATCCGTTGACAAAATACATTATGTGGACTCAAACATCAATCTTTTTAAGACAGTTTTCTTTAGTACATGTGCAATACTTTTTCGTTGGCTTTCAATCATTTTTTTCGCATTTTAAAAATCAAAAACTCAGGTATTGCGTAAGGCAAATGTAAAAAGAATTTTTTATCCTCACAAAGAAAAAGGGAAAATCTTCTGGAATAAAATGCATTTAAAAGCCTTCAGAATATAAATCTAAACCTAATCTCTCTCTCTCTGTCACACATTCATATAATGAGCGTATGTGAAAGAGATTAAATATTAAATTTTATATAGTTATATACACGTGTGTGTGTATATATATATATATATATATATATTTATACACACACACAATTATATATATATATATATAATTCTAAATCGATAACTTTCCATTATAAGTACATGAGTGAAGTTTAATCGAGTAATATTAATATTAAAAATAGGGATAAAGTACTTTATTTATTATTATCAATTTTTATATGTCTTTAGTGTTTTAAATGTTATGCATTTTAATAAAATATGTTGAAAAGTATTAAACAAAATAATAATACAGTTATATATTTTAATAGTGATAGAAGACACTGTGTGGTAGAAGACAATAATGTTTATGAGAGAAAAGGAGCATAATGGTAGAAGGAATTAGAGAACAGTAGGGATAAGGATGATATTAAGAAAAGGCTCTCTTGAGTTGAATGAATAAAGAACTTAGCGAAAATATTGACTAACTTTTATTTTGTATTAAAGAAGAGAATTTCAAGTAGTTAGACATTATTTATTGCTTGATAATAAGTTCGATTGTATGTGTTTTCATTTAATTTAGGATATAACTGACTATTTGCTCCATAAATATAATTTGAAAGATTTTTGACTCAAAAAAATTATAGCGCAATTTAAGTTATGAATAAATGTTTCAATGGGAAAAATTTTAATAATCGTCTCAATAAGAATAAAAAAAATTGGATTTTATTGAACATCTAAATGTTAATAAAACTTGTAAATATGATGAAAGAGATGGGTCGTATTCCTCATTTAGCTATAATTATTGAAGTACAATGTTTACAAAGAGAATATTTCAATGTTATTACAGAAATTTAGATATTGCTGAGATGATAAGATATTAAGAGATATAATCTATGAAGGTACTAATTACAGATTTTATATTTCGAATAGTAGATTCTACATTAAGAAACAAATAATTTCAGATTTAGAAAATTTTAAGAACAAATTAACAATTAATTTTGGTCTTTCAATAGGAGCCTTTTAAGGAATTTGAAGGTTGTACAAAAGGTAAACAAAAACATTGAAAAATTGCAATTGCAAATTGGTTTGCAAGTGAATTCGGTGTGTCCTTTGAACAAATAGTTTCATTCATATATATTTAAAAAGTAGATTTTGGCTTACCATATTGTATTTCTATTTAAGAAAATGATTTTATATGAAAATTTGAATGCATTGAATACATAGTTTTAAAAATTAAAAAAAAACTTTAAGTTTAAAAATTTAAAATTATTAAAACATTTTTGCAAAATTTATAAAAATTTTCTTTTCTGTACTTATTATTATTTTGCAACGAAAATTTTGTAACATTTTCAAAAATATTTTAATTAACTTTAAAGATCATTTTACAATAAGTCATTCAGTTCAGAAGAAAAAGAGTAAAGTTTTTCTTATGAGTACTAAAATTTGGCTTAAACACCGATATTCCCCACGTGTTAATTATTTTTAAACGAAGGTATTCCTTTTTTGAAAAATACATACCTAATTTTAAGACATGCTTTATGTAATATAGCAGAAGGAGACATTGCTTCAATAGAATTGTAATTTGATTTATTTTAATTATTGAAAACAATTACGTTTAAGGTTCCCTATCACCATTGAAGACAGTGCTTCGGTATGGCTCTCAGAGCATCTGTTGTCTTTGTCTGTCCGGTATCTCTTCTCTGGCGTTTAGGCAGCAGCTAACCAATAGTAAGGGAGTCACTTGATTAGTAGAAGAAATAGAAACACATACTTTAAATCTATTAACGTATTGAACAACAATGTAAATTAATGAAATCCCGATTATTGCGACCTTTCTCACAGGATCAATGTTGCTTTCAATTTTACCATATCCGATGAACTACTGTGATTGATATCACATTCATTCTCATCTCCTTCAAACACCGTATAAAATCTTGCATTTAACTATCCAAGTCCTCCTTTTGCAGTGGAATAATGACGACATTCCTTGTTCATAACTATAGTAAAAAGCGTAGCCTTTAAGTATATCTACAAAACAGCCATTGCTTTTCACATATGTATGACACCGTTTCAACCAACTGCTATCAAAAGAAACACGCATGTTAACAATTGGGGTGGTAGCAGAGCTTATGCATTTCGTATTTCACTATATACTCCTCTTATCATAGTCTTTACAGCAATTTCATTTTGTGAAGATATTTGTTGTATATCCTCAATAAAAGAGCAATATATTTAAAGTCATTCAAAATTATTCAATTAATGAAGTCTTTTCTAATATTACAGAAGACTTACCTGACCTAAATGTTTTTTCAGGAACAGTAATTGTTTGTATTTCATTTGATGTTTATGTTATAGCATAAACTTTTAGATACTCCAATATTGTAATTAATTAATTTATTTCTTCTGTTCAATGAACGACATGATAGGCTGATTATTAGTACTTTAACGTGCAAAAAAGAAATATGTCAATGGGAAATGAAGTTTTAAGCAATCAGTATCATTCCAGTTATATTCTACTATTCTATTTCTTATAGTTCAACAAAAAGGAAATAATATTAAATAATTACAAACCCTTAAAAAAGTTCTGAACTCATGACTTTTAAGTGACAAAGAGTCTAGCCTTCAATAATCAACTTATTCTACATTTTAGATGAACTACAATAGGAAAAAAAATATAAGAAACACAGTTTCTAATTTTCTAAAAAGGGTTAAAGTTTCATCAATAAACAATTTCTTTAATTTTGTGTTTGTAAATTTTTAATATACTTCAATAACGGGATATCGAGGAAGAAATAAAATTATTGAATTTCAAAATTATTAGTTACGATAATGATATTTTATTTCTTTTGAAAAAAAACTTCGTAGAATTAAATGAATATTTTCCATGCACATGAAGTAAATTAAAGAAAGAAAGGTGCTAAGTACTAATGAGATAAAAAGCACAGATGGTTTGATAATCTCTTAATAATAAGTCCGATAATTAACTTGTTTCATCATTAGATGACTTCTAACACTTTTTTCAAGAACTGAATGAATTTGGTCTTTATGACAATTTGAGTCACTAATAATTTTTTATATTCACCCTTTTCTATCTTACACTTCTTCTGCAAAGACAGCAACTGTTTTCTTTGATATTCATTATTTCCATTTAATCTTGATGGACAAAGGGCTGTGAGAAACAGGTTTTGTCGATTATTACTAACAACATTTAACGATTCTGAAAATGAGTAGAAGAAAAAGTAAAAGTAATTCAGCATTTTGCAATATCAATATGCTCCTTAATGTGCCATAAATTATACATTTATTACTTTTTGATGGTCTTCATTTTATCTTTAAGGTTTTTTTCTCGGGAAATTGTATACAAACACTTTATAAAAGCATGATCACATAACCTATGTGCAAATATTTTCAACAATTCAATGTATATGAAATATCTATTTCAGGGAAAAGAACTCATTTCCAATCAAGCAATTAAAATTTTCAATGTTTTCACGATATTTTAATATTTTAAATTTTCAAATACTTCTAAGAATGTTACGATTGTTAAAACATTTTCTGAATGTATTTAAATATTTATGAAAATTTCTTTGCATTTTTTCTTGTACTGGTGTCATTTATAACTTTACTTATTTTTTTCTATTAGACTCTAGGACAATCAGTACAAAATAGCTAAATATAATTTTGTGGATCATAAAAATTAATTATTTATCTCAATATTTTTTCACGTACAGAATTATCACATATAGTATACAAAATAACTATAATAATTCCAATATTTACGCTGTTGAACATTACAGTTGCAACTCCATTAAAGAATGAGCTAATGATTTGGAGACTACATGGCTTCCAGATCTGTCAATCAATGAAAACATCTGGTCATGGGTTGCTGAGTGACTGGCCCGCCACTCCTCTCCAGCTAATACAGCTGATGAAGCGGGGCAAAGACTTGAAGCAGAATGGAACGAATTGACCCTTTTTGTCATCTAAGCCCTGTTCTACTCTATGCCTAATAGGGTAAGGACCGTTTTAGCTGACACGGGTGGCAGCTGATTCTACTGATTTCCTAACCTAGTCAACGAACTGCTTGTATTTTTAATGATTTTGCTTTCATGCAATATTGTTTACATTTGCTTTTCTTCATGTTTTTGCAATTTTAATGGCCAGCAGTGTATATTGAGAACAAAAAAAAATGTCTTTGCATTTTAAGTACATGACAGCCATGAAAAATAAAAGTTCAAAAATGTAAATTTTAAAGATCAACGAAATTATTTGGCACAGTGGTATAAGAAAAAAAATAATTCACTTTAAAATCTACCTAGAGTTATGAAAATTAATATATATTTTTCAGCCATTAAAGTAAATAATGTAGCAAATTGTTTCTCCAATTTTGTTGTCATTTTCAGGGTTTTATGTTTCACAATTATTCTTTTATGCAAGTATTTTGAAACGGAAATCAAACAATGATATTTAAGCCAAGATTTAGAAACATGTTTTCTCAGGATCACCTTTGAAGGAAATGAAAGAACTTTGAAATCCGAATTGACGACACAACATATTAAACAAAGTGTTATATTAAAATAGTATTTTCATTTGTATTTATTCTCCAGTATAATTTAATGAAGTAGAATTACATATGTAAGAAACATTATTATTTTCAGAAAAGTAATTAAATGTCTGGAAAAAGGTTAGTAATTATGCAAAAATTTATTGATGGCTGATTTAATTAAGTATTTTATAAAATAATACTTGATGTTTTGAAAGCCCTTCATTGAAAAAGTGCAGAAAGTAAATTTTTATATGTGTATAGATAGTTTTAAAGCAACAGTCACATTTATTATCTTTTGGATTTATCATCTTCTTTCGAAAAATACATTTAATACAATATAGTCTTTAGTGATCGAATACTATTACCTTTAGTAAACCACGAATTTTTACAATATACATTTAGCAGAATAAGAATTATAGTAACTACACGTATATTTTAAGATAAATCGTATGAGTATAATTTTTTAATTGTATTTCGTAAAACTATTATAATGATTTGATATTAATTTTTCTACATTGCGAAGAATAATTTTTTTGCAATCATTTCAAGGGGTATCTCAAATTATTTTTATACAAATAAGAATTTAGCTTTGTATCATAGCAGTATACTCGACAATACCTATTTTAACAAGAAAAATTGACAGAATAGTTTTTAGGAAAATGAAAAATACAAAACGAAATCAAATAAGATTATTTCAGATAAATGAAGAGAGTTTGTTTGAGTGCATACATAAGGAGTAAATTAGCAATAATATGCAATGGTATATTCAAGTCAATCAGGAAAGTGTAATTAATATTATTACACACAATGCATAGTTAATAACCATGTACTTTCGAAAAGCGAACTATGCACGAAGTGAATATTGATAATTGGAATATGAAAACTTGTTCTTTTTCAACTATCAATATTTAGTAATTCAGATAAAACAGAAGTCGATTTCGAGTCGTCTTTTAAGAATCAGAAAACATAGATGAAGTGGCAAGTATTTCAATATTTGTTAATAAAGTTACACATTTCATAAAAAAAATACGAGTTATTTATCATTGTCAAAATAGAGCTATAAATTTTCTTCTTACGAATATGTAAAATTGAAGAGAAGAAATATTATTATTTAACTACGAGAAATCAGATGAATCACGCACTATATTTTATTTCATCAATTTTCTACATATGCTCCTTTCAGATATACACACTTTCCAAGTGTATTAAAAGTTTTTCTTATCCAATGTATTAAAAAGATTTAGGATATGTACAAAGCTAATAACGTATAAATTTTTCTACTTCTTCTTTAGAGGAAATTCTTTCTCCTCCTAACGCCTTTCCAAAAAAATGGTAGTTAAAAGGTTATAAATTTGGAAGAAAATTTTCTTTAATTTTTTTTGTATTATACTAACTTTGTGAAGTCTTACATTTTCCTGGAGAAGAACGCTCGATGTAATGTCTTTTGAATCAGTATGCTACATTAAATTTTCTTAAGGTTCACCTAAATATACTGAATTTATTGTTCATAGGTCATGAAGAGAATTGACTCACATGCCTTGTGAACCTTAGAAAACAGTGCGACAATATTCACAGAAAATGAAAGAAATTTGCTGTTACTGCAGTTTAGCTTTCTTTGCAAGTTTCCATATTGGATCTCTTTGATACAAGGGGTCCAATATGGAATCTATTTGAATCAGTATGGAATGGTATTTGATGCACTCAAATTTTGTCATATGTTAAAATTTATGAGAAAAGTATTTTTTCTTCTTTTTAATTGGTATTCAATCATCTTTGAAAATTTCCGTCCTTGTTATATTATGATTTGTATAAAAAATTCCATGTACTTACATTGCTGTTTTTCTGTGAATTTCAACTTATTTCAAACGTAGTATGGTTCAATTCCATAATGTGGTCTACTTTTATCACTAATTAGGTTAACTGTTATTTGTCGGTAAGCAAGAATTTTAACGCAACCATTTTGAGACTTGCTTTCTGTCAAGGATTATGAACTACATTTTCAACTACTTCGTAGATATTTTTGAACATTTTTTTACAATTTGAAAACTTCAATTCCACTCAGATTTCACCACAAAATTCAATCTATTATCTATTGTTTATAACTTTGTCGCTGATACTGCTCTCAGGTTGATGATCGTTTAGAAGACTATATGACATGAAACCAAAAAAAATTGTTTGAAAAAAATCTTTTTTTTTCCCATCCCAGGGCCGAAAAACATTATCTGTTTAAAAAATATGCTACTTTCGTTGGACCGATATGTCAATATCTTTCTGTTCTGCAACATTGGTGCATTTAAAGGAAAAAGCAGTATGTAATGGGAATCTAGATCCTGTCGAAGTCTCTATTTCAAAATTTTAAAGCAGGAGTTTTGAAAGAGTAGAGAATGAAAAATGAAAGTTGTCTTCTTTTTTTTATGCGCCATGTTTGGGGAAAACACTTTTACACCAAAGCGGCTTTATTTCGCTAACTTTTTATTTTTTAAAAAGAACTTTTTTAAAAGCCATTTTTGTATGTGACTACCTGAGAAAATCTTACATTCAAACTACGAAAGCTTAGAGAATAAGAAAAAAATATATATATCGTCGCTTTATTTTCACACACTTTCGAATCTTTGTCTTACGGAAGTTTCTGATTCATCTCATATTTGCATTATTACACCAAAAATGGTTATATATATATATATATATATATATATAATACCATATAAAACCATATGTATATAGTTTCTCTCTCCAATTTTACAAAGCTGTTTGATACCCTAATCATTAGCGTACAATAAATGTAAGATTAACAAAAGACATTCTAAAATTTGATGAAATAAATAGAATTCAGAAGGAAAATCTAAAGTAAATAAAATAATTTGATAAACAGCAACAAAAGAATAATATAAATATACAAAAATGTATAGTCTATATTTGTTGAATTAAGAATTAGAATAGACATCCAACATTGTTTTTATTTTTGTGTATGCTTTTCAAGTATTAATCTCATGTCTTTTCATTCTGTTTCTCATCTTATCATCTATTAACCATATCGGTTTGGTATTTTAACGAAATTTACGTAACTATTCATACCGTAATTATTGATTTTAGTTTTGTCCAATGAAATGCATAAGTATTTTACTAAAAAAAAAAGGAAAATAAAATCTTAGCTCCATTTCAGTTTCCTGAATTTTTCTGAACTACGTCACAATTCCTTTAAAATCTAAAGAATGCGCATATGAATTAGTAAAATTAGTGAAATAGACATAAAAATACTTGATAAAAGGACAAAAATAAATTGTATTACAACATTTAATATCTTATAATTTGTTCTGATACATATTTTACTTCAATTTCTAGTGACTTTCAAAAATCTGAAATTAACAAGATGATTGAAAATTTTGCTAGATTAAATGTTGTTTAAAAATTAAATTTATTGCTGAGATAAATTCCCTGATCATGGCATTAATTTAAATTTTAAAAAAAATTCAATCATTTTTTTTTACACAAATGCTTTTAAATTCTAAACTACACACGTATAGACTGCAATCATCAATTCCATTCAGTAAGAATGTGTTATGGAAAGTTCAGTAAGTATTTCGACTCTAAGTCTAAAGTAATCCTTGTCTCAATATGTACGTTTTAATGGTTTTAGGAACTACAATTCAGCCATCGTTTTCATTATAACTTCATAATAACTATAAAATATAATAAATATGATTTTATATGATATAATATATATGATTAATTATTGATTTTAATTATTTGATATATTAAAAATACAGAAAAGGAAACCAGCATGAAACGTAAACGTAATATTATAGATTCATAATACAGACAAAAATTAATCATATTTTCATTTTGAAGTCTAAGCATTACACAATCGCTGAAAAATATTATAAGTAAATGTATAGCAAAATAATAAGTAAAATTAAATTAAAAAGTTCAACAAGATTTATTCAAATTAATAATAATCTTAATTTGAATGAAATATTATATTTAAGAATACAACAAAATATAAAATTTTATATCTTGTATTCGAATTTAAGGAAAACATTTTTATTTCATTTTATAACACAGTTGAATGTCAAGAAAGTGAAAATTAAATTTCTATATTTTACATCGTTTTGTACACAATAGTGAAATCTACAAAACAGTTTGGGTACCTATTACATTAATTATCACAGTTTTATTTAAAATATAATTTTTTATCCTACCTACTATGTCATCATAAGTACTTTATAAAGTAGGAAGTAATTTCCATTATCATAAAATTCAGTTGTTCCATGAATTCAGTTGTTCTATGTTCTATTGGAATTCAAATTTGTTAAATACAAATGAAAGTGTTACCACAATAACTAAACCTTAATAAGTTCTAACTGAAATTTTTAACTGATGAGCATTTTCTTTTAGAATTATAACCTATTAACTTTGGTTAAAATAACATGACATTTTAAGTGTTATCTCACCCTATCAAGAGGGTGATAGTTTTTAAATACAGAGAAACATTAATTTGTGAAATGTTAAGTCATTCTACAATAAATTAACGTTAACAGATCTAAGTATGTTCATAAATATGAAATATTTTCGGTCTATTCATGCATGTGTGAGAGAAACCAAAATCCTCTCAATTTTCATTTGAAAGCCTTTGGGGCTATTATAAATATTTTAAAAGGGTTTGAGACATGGTTTCATTATTAAGTCAGAATACGTGTCGTGATATAGTTTTGAAAAGAAGGTGATTTCCGTGAAGCGATTGAATTGAATATCTATATAAAATGAGTCTGATATGCATATTTAAGATTGTTCTATGTGATATAAATCTAAATTCTAAATCCTTACCGTATTCATAAATTTCAAGAATTTGCACATGAATATCTTAATCTAAATATATTTTATCAGTGTGAAATTAAAGGTAACACTCTTTCAATACAACTTTTTCAACTTCATTTATTAGAATTGTTTTTCACACTAACTTAATTTTTATATGTTTCCCCTAATGAACTTATATACAAGTTCATTTCTTAAGACGAAACTTTATTTTGGAACAAATTGCTATTGCAGCTTTTGATCATTCAAGGGTTTTATTGCATTATATTTGGGAAGTTTTGTTTTTAAACTGTTTGATAACTATTTTAATATGTATTACAAAAATATTTCTCATAATGTTTTCTAATCAGATTTAAGATTAATTTAATTCTAATTTCTTTTCATACAGAAAAAGAAATATCCTTTACACCTGTAGAAGTACAAACGTTATTTTTAGTAACTAACTACTTAAAAAATGAAGAAAGAAAAAGAATTATTATAAAATAATTAGAAAAAAAAAAGAATTTAAGATTCAAATTTAATTTTCCTACTGTTTGTATAGAATAGTAAATTGGAAAAGAGAGACTAATGGAAAAATCAATGCTGTTCTTAAAGGGATTGATGTATGGGCTTTATTCGAAAGTTTTTCAAAAAGAAACTTTTAACTTATGATGCATTTATTAAGATCTTCGAATTTGTAAAAATATTCTGATTGAAACAGAGTCTATTTTTTTTTTTTTTTTTTGCTTGAAGCAGAAAGTGTTACTCTCGATATCTTGTTTTTGTTTCATTTGTGTTAAGCCTTTTTGCAATTTTTGTTTGTGCTTTCTCGTGCTTTTGCAAAATATAGATGCAAAATTACACCAAAATGTAATTTACATAAAGTACATCTTCAAATAAATATCTTGGGAATTGTATACTTTGTTAATTTTAATTAAATTAATATGATGTTTGATTTGAATTAAACTTTTATAAATAAATTTTAAGAAAAATATTTTGACATTCCTACATCCTTTTATTGGGTCATTTTTTATTATATACTTTACATTATTTTATCAAAACACAAATTTACAGTTTATGGAATACAAGCTATATATATTGCTTCTTAATTTATTTACATGTCTTAGGGGCTCAATACCCTTGATTACGATTCTAGAACAAACTATTACAAATACTTTTCAATTACAAAATTTTTCATAAAAACATCAGTGTTACGAAATATAGATATAAAATAATTATAATATTCCAAAACTACAATATCATAATAAAAAATAAAACGAGCTCAAAATTAAAATCGTTAAAATATAAAATATTGAGAAAAATATGAATTAAAAAAGGAGAACTTCACAATTGAACAAATTACAAGTAAGGATTATTTGTTATAAGTGACAGGTTCTACTGCATTACTATCGGATTTTAAAAGAGCAAAGTACTTTAATGTTCATTTTTTTGTAAGTCTATTTCTCTTCTTATAATTTATTTAATGATGAAATGAGGTAATTTTTTTTTGATTAGCTTCTATATAAGTGACAATTTTGTAACAAACGGTTACATTTTAATTAATTCACCAAACTATACTTGATAATTGTTAGAGCTATATTTTTGAATTACGATTTATATGTGTTTTTGAATACCAAGAATTTTATTTTAACATTATCAATTAAGAACTATTTCAGGAAAATAAAATATATACCCTTATTTCTTACTTCTTCCAAGATTTCTGCTCAAAATTGTCTTCATTTAACTATTGCTTATATGTTTTCATAAAATAGAGAATTAAAAGAAAATAAATTCCAAACTTTTGGTGTTTAGTTATTTTCGCATTAACATAAGATTTCCAATAACATTTGAATAAAAAGTGATATTCTCTTTCTCACATTAATGTCCTATATATATATATATATATATATATATATATATATATCAGCTCTTATAAGTTGAAATACAAACAAAGATTTAAAGAGCTGAAATTAAGGTGTTCATGTAAAAAGTAAAAAAGTAATTTATGGATTACGTTAATAATAATAAATAGCTTCAATTAAATGTTTGAAATCACCATTCACATCATTTTCAGTTTTAAATAATTGAATACTGATTC
>BMAW01013788.1:92143-128791 GCA_019974015.1 Nephila pilipes
TAGTCACGTTGGGACTTAAGTAATTATCATGAAGTTCATAACCTGTGACATGAAAATAAAGTTTGCCATGAGTTCACGACTGTGACCACTAAGCTACTGCGGCCACTACTTTTATAGCAATGGTTAGAAATTACGACTATCCTTGTTTTATTATGTTGATGACTTTATTTTTGCTTGTTGTTCTATCATAGCTTATACTAAGATATTATTTGACATGTCTTGTAGATGTTTGGAACAGTTTTCTGCACTCTTAGATCTGATAGAGATATCAGCACCCATGATAATCATAGTACCTTGTTATGTGAATCAAAATCAAGCACCTTTTTAGACTATAACTTCTATAACCCGTAGTGCAGATGAATCTGAATGGTGTTCCTGTTTTTGAATGCACTGGTTTCAAATTGAATAGTGATATCTAGTACTGCGATACGTCTATCAGATTTTACAATGCCCGATACTCGACGATGTCCTTACTTATCCCAATTCAAATGACCAAAGTAACAAAGTAATTTTACAAAATATCTGTGGCACAATGGCTCATGGAAATCCCTTTGCCTGCTGCACTTCCGAGTTGATGTGTCCCTTTCGTCAATCTGACACTTACCCCACGATCGACTGTGCTTTGATATTTCGGCATAGCGTCCATAGCGCATTTGATATAGCGTCCGACTGTTCGAGATTTTTGTTGTATCGAAAATGTCGGTTAACTAATGAAATTTATCCTTATAACCATGAGTTAGAGAACAATACTGCTTTAAACGTTTCATATTTTAGGTATTATTCTTTTATTTTTCTTTGACGCACGTGTTAAATAATAAAAATCAGATTACTAATGAATAATTATACATGATTTAAATATTAGTGGAATGCATAAAAATGTGATTGTTCTTAGAATAATCACATAAAAATGTGATTATAATATTGTATTTGATTTTAAACGCATTATATTTGAACTTGAAGATTTTTTATAAAGATTTCATATGATTTTGCTATCTTTAAGGAATAGGGAAACTAAAAACGAAATAATCTCTGATAATGTAGTAATGAATTTCAAATATTATTATTCTCTGTATGTTATAAAACAATCATAAACTTCACTCTCAAAACAATATATCTAATATGATTTTACTTAATTACTAATCTTTATTTGGTAATACGCGAAATATTCCAATAGAACTATAAAGACATTTGAATTTTAAAAAGTAAATTCTGAATAAATATTAATGAAGTTTGCTTCGAATTAATTAAATTATGAGTTGCAGAAGAATACTTGAAAAAGTATAATATCGAAAATAAATTATGGTGCTGTAACTTAAAATAACTGTAGTTATTTGTAGAATGCTTTCCATAATTAAACTTGAATAAAATAAATTTCCAAAAGAAATGGATGTTCTTCATGTTTTATTTCTCTCTTTGTTACATAATTTATATTTCAATTCTGTAACTTTTGTATTCTTTTATATATACAATGCATTATTTACTTATCATAAATTTACAGAGATGAACAAATTCTTTATATGAGAATAGTTGCAAAATATTCCTGCAAATTATTCATTTATTATTTTGCGTTTTAAGAATATAATAAAAACTCTAATTTTAAAACTGAAACATATGTAAATGTTATACTGTATAATAAGCAAATGAAAAAAAAATTACTTAAAAAGTGCATTAATTGAAGTTTATTTTTAAAAGCCATTTTTTTTCAATGTTAGATTATGTATGTGAATTAGTTGTATTTTACAGATTTTAAACTATTTATTCATTTTCTGTAATAAATAGATGTTACGGAAAAACAATATAATCAGAAAAATAATAAATAAATTTTTTTCCAACATTCATTTTTCATGGTTTTGATGTATATAAAAATATTTATAATTTATTAAGGATCTGTTTACAACTGACATAATTTTTCTTAATTTTATTACATAATAAATATGCTTCAGATAAAAATAAATTTCTCTACATTTCTTTGTGCATATAATTTTAAGTTATTAAAATATCAGATTTAATTACTACACGTCTTTGAACTAACAAATATTAATAATATTAGAACCAAAATAATTGAGAAATTCTATTCATATATTTTTTAACATATTTACTGTAGTTTTAAAAATTAAAAACGTCCCTATTTTACAATGAACTGCGCACATATGAGCAATAAATCTAATTTATGGTTCGTTTTTTTATATTAACTACTAGGTTGCAAATCATAATAAAGGAAATAGCAGTGAAAAAGCACTGAATTTTAAATTACTTTACTCCTTGGAGTTAATGTGTTTGACAATAAATTAAAAGTGATGAAGCTTTATTAATCCTTTTGAAAAAATAAAAACATTGACTGCTTTGTTTTAATAAAAAACCAACATATATTTTGAAAATAAAACGTAACCTGGGTAATTAAAATTATGCAAAATTCTTAGGAGTTTATTAAAACACGAATATATTATTTTACTTTATTTTTGGATGCTTTAAAAGAGGATTCAACAATACGGGTCACTTAGTGACCTACTTGAGTTCTGAAAATAAAGTATATTACATAAAAATAAATTATAAAATAAAAATATGAAACAAACACTGGTAGAATACAAACAAAAATAAATAAATAAACTGAAAATAAATAATAACGATAACATTTTTGTTTGAGTACAAAGGTGTAGTAGCGAACATGCATTTTAATTTTAAAAGTAAAATTGTATCATAACTTCTAGGGCAAATACATAAGTGTTGCAACGGAGATTCATAACTCATTGATAAACATCTGGATACACTGGTGTTGTTCTCTCAGTTGAAACACTCTTTCAGTAGCGTGAGAATGGTTATACTATTTTAGTTACGCAGTGAAATAATTATTATTGAAAACAAATTATTACCATGTACAAGCATGGACATTAATTCTAGATGGGTGAAAAGGATAGTAAGCTTGAATTAAAATGGTGAAAAGTTGATGTGTACTTTATATGCAGAAGTAAATAACTCCAGAACTCTTACAACATTGAGCGATACTTTTTCATAAAATATGAGACTTTGAATCAAATGCCAAATGAAAGAATATATTGGTAAATATGAATTAAATTTTGAAAAATAAAATAAATTCTTAAAGAGGTTGTTACCAACCACAGTCACAATACATCTCACAGCTTTGTTGCAGTTCTTAGCATTGATGCCATCAAAAATCTGTTTGTAGTCGGTAAACATTTTAAAAACACATTCAAAAACTGTGGCGAACACTTATTTAAGAACTTCGCAAATAAAAAAAAAAATAGAGAGAATTAAACACATTAAACATCATCAACTGGAACAGTTCGGCGTTGCATTGAATAAACTGCCGATAATATGGTTGAATTAATCAGAAAGGGTTTGTTTTCTAGTTACGGAATTATCTCTTCACTCGATGAAAGTATTGATGCAAATAGCATCAAGACTCGAACCCATGATCGATGAAAATAATACTGGGCGTGAGCTAGCGACCATGACCACTAGACAACCCCAGCTACAAGAAGTAGATCTAAAAAAATATAATAAAACCACTTACAAATTAAGAAAGTCCAAATAAGACAAGTTATTCTCATTTATTTTATTTATAGTCGTTTTGAAATCAAGTAAGATTACACAAAAACTGCAAGGCTAATGATTATTTCTTTTTATTATTCACATTAGAAAAGCAATGCGAAAGTATATGTGACGTATGATTGTTATGTAAAACACATGCTGTGATCCAAATATTACAGAATTACAAACTATGGCACATATTTAAAAGTTATTAAACTATAATAGCTAAAATTATTTAACACACAATGAATCTCTGACCCAATAACATTCTTAATTACAAAGTTTTACAAGACTTTATTGTCTCATTTATCCATTTAATTCTTAAATACTATTCATTTATCTGTTTAATTCTTAATTACTATTAATAATCATTGTCCCATTGCTTACAAATTCTCACTCCTTTCCGAAAATTTTATTTAAGCTTTAAAGTGAAATTTATTGTTTAAATGTGAAATATTTTCAAATTACTGGGTTCTATGTAAACATTAGTTCAAAATTGTTAATAAAAATACATTCTGAATTTATTAAAAAGTACGAATTTATATCTTAATAACAATGCTTTAACGATAACACAAAAGGAGTTTCTAATTAAATAAATTCTTTTGCGAGAAACAATGAATATTTTCATTATTCATAGAACAAAAAATGATGAGATGGTAATGAGAAAGTAAGCTGTAATTAATGCATTTTCAAGAAAATGACAGTGTTGAAACCTTCGTTCAAAGACAGCTGACTCAACAGACGTTGCCAGATCCACTCGATATATGTCTTCAAAATAGCAATGGAGCGGGAAATATAAATAAAGAGATGGGTAATTGGAATGTAAATTTGTCATCCCCACACGGATGCAGATAAAAGTCCATAAATTTGTATTTTGTTTATATTAGGAAGAAATACGTTCAAAGAGAACGATCCTAGAATGTTTATATTCGTTGAAGCTGCATTAAATTTAATTTAAAAGTGAAATGATCTCTTCCCCCCTTCTGTTGTGATAGGATATATTGAATATTCAAGGATATTCGAAATTTAATATAATAAGTGTATATTTGGAAGTTAAGGCAATTGATAATTTAAGTTTTTGATTGATTTCTTATTAACGTTGCACTTAGCAGCAACATAAGGACTATTGGTGATGAACCTTGTGATTCTTAATAGCTTTTTGTTGACTGTTTAGTAACATCCCACTTACAAGCAAATGAGAGTTACTGGCAACTGATCCATTAATTCTGATTCTTGTTCAAGTGATGAGGATGGCAAATGAGCTCACACCATTTTCTGCAAACTTCCAACTTCCGTCAGTGAAAGATTTAGAGCTTCAATAGATTTTATTCACAAGTATCCTCTTCCTCAGGGAATGAAAATGAAACATGTAATGGTGCTCCAAACACCAAACTGCCCATTCCGCAAATGAAGGACTTTGAGCCTCGGTACTTTAAACGTGCATCAGACTCGCTAAACCTAGTCCTATTAGTTCATAATTTGCTTTTGTTTTTATTATGTCATTTTATGATGTTAATCGGTACTCTCCGATTCTGTTATCTTTTTCTAACAAGCCCACGTCCATTCTTCGAATTGCATCCAAATAAGTATTGACTATAAGAACTGCATATTTCTTAATTTCCTACTATTAGCTCACACTCTCCCTATATATATTTATTTATATATCTTGTTCAAATTTTCAATCGTTAATAAAATGCATTTTATTCATCCACTCAAGTTCAAATACATTTTATTAAAATTATGGTGGATGACACTTGATGTTAATACATTATTTTCAAATATTAATTCATTAATTAAATTTAATTGGTGAAAATGCAGTTTAGCCCTTCCATTTGGCGTGATTTCAAAAATTCTTAAACTTGGCGATTTTTTTTGGCTGAACGTTAAGTCCACGAAGTGGACCAGGGTAGCCACATTTGGCAAAGTACCGACAAATAATTTTATGTCCCCAGGATGGTTGGGCTAAACTGCATTCCAACCACTTAATTTACCGGATGGATTAAGAAACAAGTGTCCTTTTTCTTACAATCATTACTGTGTCATTTTTCTTACATTCGCGAAGTTGGTAGAGCGTCGTGTAGAATCTTCATGCCTTCGGATCCAATCTCGTTGAAGCATAACATTTTATTTGATTTTCAAATAATTAATTTTAGTTTCATATGAGAGAAAGAAAATTCTTTTATATAACATATTTAGCAGAATATAAATTTAGGAATAAATACCGTCAGTGACGAAGCGTGTAGATCACTGGAAAAAAATTTCTCATGCCACTTAATATTGTGATTGTGTCATGTGTATATACATATTTATATTAATTTTAATTATTTAATAAAAAGTAACTAAAATAAATTTTTCTTCGTTGTCCTAAGTAGGAACTGATTTAATTTTTTTTTCATACTATTTGTTTTTACATAATTTTGTTCACTAAGTAATCGTAAGAAAAACCATAGACAGATAAAGAGCGATAAATAATACCACGAGTAGTAGGAAATATTGAAGCTTTGATTTTTGATATCGATTTTATTTTGATTGCAAAGGCAGCTGTATCCGAGTAATTATGGCTGTGAGTTCGTAGAGGGGATTGCTTTTGTCGAGTCGCAGATTCAAGCCCGGGTGCTACCGAAAACTCTCCCTGGGCTGATGTATGTAAGAAAATGTTTAATATTAATTCAGTATTTGTAATCTGAATTAAAAGTTATTCTACTTATGACAGTTTCCAATTTAATGAGACAAAATAATTTCTAAGAAATGTGTGCTAATATCTTAATAAATGTAAAAAATGTTTTCAAAGCAGAAACATATTGGTTCAATGTTTATTGGCATCAAAATTAGAAACATGACTATGGCTAGGACTGAAGATCTAATATCTTTGACGATATCAGGGGCCTATGCCCATTGAATCTGGAGTTTACAAATTACTTTAAAGTGAATGTTTGGAGATTGAGGTGCCAGCACATGCATCGTCCTCGTTACTTCATGGAGACTGAAAATTATGAGATACGTCGCAAATAGCACTCAGGTAATTTCAATGTGCAAGGTGTTAAACAATCAATTAGTTCCTCATTGAATTGATTACTTAGAAGTTAATTTATTGGGTTTTAGAATTTGTTATAGTTGCAACTTGTGACTTATTGTCTTCATTAATGTTTGATTCCGTATTTTGTTTACTTCAGATAAAAGCTTACCTTGTTATACGTCTCAAGTTCAGACACATAAATAAGTTTAAAAAATAAAAGAACGATTAAGTTAAAGAGTTGATTTCTAATGAATACTTATCTATAATCCCCTTTTTGAATCAATGCTTAACTAAGTATTCATTTTAAATGTAACTTGTTTGTTTTGTGCATAAATTCTCTGCGATTCAAAATTCATTTAATATTGAAAATTAATTATGATATATTAGATAGTAATAGCATTAAATGAGAAAATTAACGTAATAAGCTTAACAACTGTATTAAATGTAAGTTTAAGGTAAAAATATATTACAAGGAGCTTGTGTTCTTAAAGATACATTAATAAATATGATGATGCAATAAGTGATAATTCGCCTTGTAAACATTATTAAAAACTTGCATATTAATTTATTCATTTCTAGAGATAATAACGTGTTAAGACAAATATTCATATTATTTCAAATATTTTGAATACATTTAAGTGAATATGCATATTTTGTGGGAAAATTCGCTTTAATGTAATTATATAAGAATAAATTTTGTCTCTATTAATTACTGAATAATGTTTTTGATAAAATAGTTAATACTCCTGGATTACTCTTCATCAATATAAACGTATGTAAATGTTTCAACTCTTTACGCAGAAGAATTTGTTTTTGTGTTAAAACTGATCTAACTTGATTCAGTCTAAATTTGAAAGAAGAAAATATAGTACAATACTTATATATATATATATATATATATATATATATATATACAACCAAGACATAACTTAAATATTTAAATGCATATAATTTAGTTCAATTCCCATTTTTCATTACAATAATTTACATAAGAATATATACATAACATAACTCCGATATAGTAACATTATTTACTTTTAAAGTGTTTTCATAGAATAAGGATATAAAAGCACACTATGGGAATAAATGTAAAACAAGTTCTATCTTGATACTCGTCAAGCATTTCAGAAAATATATCGTTGTTTTAAGAGAACAAGATGAGTTCCAGGAATGATAACGACTGTATTGATTACTTTTGATAAGTCAATTAAATCTTCAGTAATTTTCTTTTCATTTTAATATTTCGTCATTGATCCGAAAAAAAAGAAATAAAAATAAATCATGGATTTGAAACATTTTATATTTAGAAAAGCTTTTCTTTTATGAATAGGAATATTTTGTAGTCAAAGTTCTTTTAAAATAGTTTCATTAAAAATTTGGGAATAAATGTACGAAGTACGAAATAATTCCTGGGAATTTTGAGGTCTGTGCTGAAAATATTGATTATCTAAGATTTGTTTACATTTCTTAAGTGATCATACTGAGTAAAATTATGCAAGCTATATGTTTGCATTTTAATTTTCAATGTTACCTTCATGTAAAATAGTCAAATATAGAACGAGAAACATTTTTATAAATTTATGCTGACATATATTAAGTGTCTTTTAATATATTTTTGTGGATTATAATGGCCTTATAGTGCCTAATAAATGATTTATAATTTAATGACTTAGTTTCATATATTTTTCAGTTGTTAATAATGTAATTAAAATTACTTTTTTGATTCATTTTTTTTCATATGACTTAATAGCAACTGATAGATGAAAAATTTAGCCGCAGAAATGTTCTTATAATTATTCATTTTTTTAGTTTCTTTTCCTGCAAATAATATTTGGAGAAAAATGACAATTTCAGTATATTAGCAAAAAGTTATTTCCTTTATCTTATTATTATATTATTTCAATAAATTTAAAACATCTTGCACATTTAATTTAGATATATTTTAAAATGACATTTGAGTTAGCCTCAAGGTAATAAACAAATTTATATAATGCAGTGATATATCGATTACGAATGTTTCATACAGTTACTCTGAAAATCAGACTTGTATTACTTCATGGATTTCTTTTCTTTAATTTCGTTGTATTCTTTCGTTTAAATTTATGAAAAAAATATTTTATGAATTATAATTGAACAAGAAGAAGGATAAACAGTTTAACATTAATAGTTTGATTAATAATTAGTTTATTAAGATTAATAAGCACTGTAGCGAAAGAGTATTCCTATTTGACTCTTGTGCCATAACTCAATCAATATAACTAACACTAAAAAGTCAATGACTTGCAAGGATAGACAGTAGACAAATCTCAGACTAATATTTATTCAATAGACTTGCACTATAATATTAGATGGATTCCAACTCTCCAAAATAACACCCTAAATAGATTCACCCGTTCAACTAATACCGAATTAAGAGAGTCTTGCCCATGTATTCCCAGTAGAAGTTAACTTGATTTCTTGACTTCACTACGATCACTATCGCCCATAGCAACTCTTAATCTCGTCTGTCACCTGTAAGGCATATACTTAACGCTAGTTCCACTCGACCTCTATCGTCTCAATTTTGTTTTGCTTATATACTTTCCTATTTAAAGCATTTCACTTTATTTTTAACTGTCTCTAATTTGCCTATTCAAGTTTTATTTTGGTTGGGAAGAAATTGTTATTTGTAGCAATCAATCTCAATTAAATTCCCCAAGGTTAGTGAAGAGAAAACCGGATATAGCCGAAAGTCATAGCACTATTAGTGAAGTATTTAAGTATCAGTAGGTAAGTTTGTAAAAATAATAAATAAATCATTTAACTCGTCAGATTTAATCTTAACCTTGCTGAATATACATGCTTTATGTTTTAATGTATCTAATATATATATCCCTTGAATTTTTATAAAAGACTTTTTACTTCTTCCTTTAAATATATATATATATAAATATAAGGAGTATGTAAATAATTTTATAAACAAACGGTCATAATGACAATTTTTTTCTATTTATGAATAGTAAATCTCTTTCTATATTTTTCGTCTTTTTTTTGTAATTAAAACTAATAAATCAAATTTCAATTTAAATAAACATTCTTATTGTAAATCCAATGAACATCTGGCTATCAGGTACTGTTTAATTTTTTAACAACATAATGTGGTAAAAATTGACCTCTGTGATAAAGAGAATAGGATAGGAGAAATTACAATTGGAGTATTTAGAGCCTTTTTTTTATTTTCCACTCACTTTCTGGCAGAAATTAAGATTATTATTTTCTTGTGATCCTTCCGATGTCCCTTTATTCACATTCAAATTAGAGTATTATATTTAAAGAAATGTATCTCTCTTCCTTCTTCAGAAGGACTGTTTCAATGCAAAACTTATAAAGGAAAAATTAATAAATTTAAAAATTGTTTACTTTACACTGCAGTTTGCTATAATGAGTATCCCTGTGACGTATCTCACGTGTTAACAAAGAAATCATATTCATTCACTAAAGTACCCCGGTGTTCTTCAATTATCTGGTGGTTGTAAATCCCCTACTTATCTATAGGAAGTTCACAACTTAGAGATATTCAAGTATTAAAAGAAAAGTTAAAGAGCTACTCTATGTGTATGATATTGCAGATTCTCATCCTCGTTCATTCATTATTTTTCTTATTTTAAATAACTTTTAACAAAATATATCATAGCATTTAATTCCTTAAAAACTGATATAATTATATCATTCCTTAAAAACTGATATAATTATATCATTCCTCAAAAACTGATAGAATTATATCATTCCTTGAAAACTGATATAATTTTGTATTGCAAAAATTTTGCAAAATTTTTAATTGCAAAAATTGAAAAAAAAATTTAATTTTAGCTACTATGCACCTTAGGGGAAAATGCATGCACATTTCATACAATAACTATTCATTTGTTGATTCGAATAAAAATATATAATTAGCTATTATGATTATTTTAAAATAAAAGGTTTTTATATTTTTTTTATTTTTCAACAAGTTTATTAGACATTATAAAAAACATGTATAAAGTAAAATGAATAAATTTATGCTGAAATCAGTTTGCATATATAACTGAAAATAATAATTCGAGAACCAAAAATCTTTTAAATCCTTAAAAACTCTTATTCTTGAAATTAAGGAAAGATAATTTATTCTGCAAATCAGATAAAGACAGGAAAGCTAAAACAACTATATAATATTTCCAGCGTCATTTTTCAAAGAAGGATATACATGTATCATTCATATAATTACCGAATTCTGATGCGTATTTAATTGTCTAAAATTATTTATGCAATTAATTCCCTATTGTTCAGTTTTCTTCGTAGCAACTAAAAGATGTACACTGTAAAAATAGTATTAATATTTCTGATACATTGAAGGACTGTAATTTTTTTCTTGTTTCTATTTTTCAAAGTTTTCAATCTTTCATAATGTTCCATTGCTACCAAAATCCAATGTTATTTTCCGTTTTAGTACGATTTGAATACGCCATCTCGGATGATAGTGTAAAATCATCATAATTGACATCAAATTATCTTAATTTCTCTATAACTATTTTTATTCAAAATATTTACTTTTGAATCCTCTTCTTAAAATTATGTTTACAGCAATAATATTAAAAATCAACAATAATTATGCATCACATATTTATTTCTATTCAAAATATAAATAATTGTGATGTAAAAGTCTAATACCCAATTGGAGTGATTTTAAAATAGTTTTTAAGCTTTAAAGATTTTCAAGAATTGCTGGTAAGTAAGATATATCGTAAATTAAACACAAATTAAAAATTAGCGAATTTCGTTGTTTAACAATTTCTTTATTATAAAAGTTATGACTTTGGGCTATTCGCAGTTTTTTCTTCACTAATATAGGGAATATGTGTTAAATTGCATAGAGTAAAATTTCAACTTCCTCCGAACCCAAATGAAATTTGATTTTGCTTATATATATATATAAGTAAAATAGAAGGAGCTGGAGGAGAGATAGTGGATAGCAGCATTCTGATAGATATTTGTAAATTAGATTTACTCATCGTAATCAATGGTTTAGATTCAAGTCAGCTAGAAGGGATCCCCAGTGAAAGTAATGAAAGTTTATCTTATTGAAGTCGGGAAGTGTATGAATCAGATTTAGTGGCACGGTAAGCTAAGACTATATTATTACGTTATAATCTGAGATTAATTCAGTTAAGAGAGATTCGAGAGAGAGTGACCTTGGGTATTTTGTGTTGACAAATAAACTTTGTAGTATTTCTTTGGAAGCCTCTTCCATTAAAGTTTGTCAACTTATTGATTGCTTAATTATATCTTAAGTTGCCTGGGAAATTAAATAATGCAAGAAAGACAATATAAAGTTAACAAAAATCATTATTTTTCTTTTATCAAAAACTTCATAAATTTCTAATCCTTTTCTTTAGACTATGATTCCTGATTGAAAAATGGCAACCACCGTGGCCGGGATTTGATTTTAAGATGACAGGCAATCAATCTAAACAAATTGATGACAGTTTTATTTATGGTTTTATAAATATATTCCCCCCTCTCTCATTCATTTTTACAAGCAAGGAAATAAAAGAAGGAAAAATGAAATCTGCTATCGCGAGTGACAGACAGACCTAGATGCATCTGGACCTTTTTGTAAAAACGGTTTTGGGTGTGCTAATAGTCCTGGGTGCAAAGATGAATGAGCAGCAACTTTTTAGCTGCCTTTTTTGAAAGTGTAGATTTATGGAGCAACATTTACGAAGGTTCATTTCGTTTATCTTTTTGGATTGGGTGTCAGAAAAAATAATTTATCAACTTGTATATTGAATTAATATTTTAATATAGTTTTGTTTATTAATAGTGAAACATTTTGATATAGTTTAGATGTGAAAGGAAAGCAATACAATTTTATTTGTTCAAGTGAGGAATAAGTTTAATTATAATTTTTTTTAAAAAAAATGTTTTGATATTAGATTTTTTTTTTAAAAAAAAAAGTAATTCTGTCTCTTAGTAACGATTGTTAATTTAGAAGATTTTTATTTATTCTGTGAATCCATTTTACGCTTCTACAAAATGTACGAATTGTTATCAATAACATAAAAGTGTCACATTATTAAAAGAGTTAAAGTTAAAAGAATTCACTATTTTCAGCTGTATGGGAAACTGAATTTCAAATGTAGTTTAGTCCCCTCATGATATCTTTTAAATAGCTTAAAATAAATCTTATTCCCATTGCACTTTCGCATTTATTTAAAAAAATGCATACCAACGAGTAGAAATTAAATATTTGTATACCATGAATATACGGCATATTATTAATTTTTCTTTCAAAAGATTAATAAAGCATTCCATGTATAAAATCGTTTGACATTATAGAATTTTAATATTTTTCAAAACAATTTTGGATACTTCTTTCTAAAAATAAAATAATAAAATATCTATTTGAATTTATGAAAAATAGAGTAGACTGAGCTTACTGGACACTTGAAATTTTAAGCGTAGCAGAGAAAAATAGAATAAACTACATTTCATATTAGATTTATTTCGTAAATCCACATTTCTTAAAATATGCATTTTCATTTAGGCAAACAAAATAATTTTCTGACATAATTATTCTAATTTTTACTATTAAATCAGTTACTTATTTTTTACTAAAAATGTGATATGTTTTATTCAAAGAAAATGCACAAATATTTCTGATAATGTACATGAGATTATTAATTTATTCAAAAAATGGAAACATTTTATTATTTTATTGCCATAAAACTATAATTAAACTCGTTTTATTATCAAAAATAATTGAATTTTATTTTTGCATACCGAGTTAATTATATCAAAAATATTATTCATTATTTCATTTATGCGTAGAAAATGTTTATATGTGTAAAATAAATAATTTTACAAATTTGTATAAAGCCTAAGTAACTGCTATAAAAATAAGTACTTATTCGATGCTGTTAAATAAAAAAGACTAAAGATTATATAATATTTCTTTGTTATTAAAATGTATTTCATATTTTGATGAACACATTGTTCGGTTTGAATTAACTTCTCAACTGAAACTACAGTCGGATATTCGAAATGATCCATTATATTATGAACTGGGGCATACAAGACTAGCACCTCAGACTGCTCCTCATTTTCTATGTTAACGCATGGCTATTCTCAAATTATTGAGCTCCAATAACTTTTAATCACATTACAGAAGCTCTTAACATCAACAGGAACGTAAATGACAGATAACTGACCAGGCAGAGAATTTCATTTTGATTCGGTTGTCTCAGACGTCAAGAGAGACGAACGAATAAGTTTTCTTCGGTTCCAAAGATTTGGAGATCCAATCGCCACCATTAGTCAAGGTCACCCCACATCTACTACTGCGTGGGAAAATGAACCCCCAAATTGGTGGAAAAACACAGAAAGCAGAAGTGGTGTCCCCAGGTCTTGAGCACTAGATATCAACAAAGTCTAGAACTATTAGTTTATTATATTCCTGATGATAATGCTTCTGTATGTCTCACTATGACACCATATTCATAATTCACAACTACGGTGTCTCCGTGAAATAAACCAGCCATCTGAACTAGAGACAGACAATAACGTTAATAGAAAAACTATCCAAATAATACTCAATGCAACCGAGAAAGTTGTATATCAATTGTTGTAATGACTAGAAGAAAAAAATTCTTTAAAAATATGTATCGTTCAGAGAGTTTCTTTCGTTTCATCGCGATGATATTGGAGGGGATATATGCGGCGCTTCTCTTTAACTACAATTATAATAAAAAAGCTTAGTGACTGAACTGGCAGGAAATTACATTCCACTCACTTGTCTAAAGCATCAAGAAAGACCTTATGATATGCGCCCTTTTCACTTAGTGACCTTCTTCAGACCCAAATATTGAGTGTTCGAATCCCACAGCCGTGCGTGACAGGGTCTAAAAATTTCTTTTAAAGAGTGTTGAAAACTTCAGACCATCGAAACATCAATGAAACAGGAGATTATCTTTTAAAGTAAAATATTTGAACACGTTATCCAATTCGAAATGAAATGAAAACTTATACTAAGTGACCTTCATCTATAGTGTCCACAAAATATAATTGCTTTCTTTTCAGCCATCATGCAAGGCACAGCAATCATAGTTTATTTGCTTAAAATGAAATCGTCTATTGGTAATTCTTAAATACATTTGTAAGATTTTACAGATGATATAAAGGCACTTGATTTAATATGACAGATGGTAAGAAATATTAATTTTCTATTTTCGAAGAATATTTGAAAGTTGACTATAAATACGTACTAGAATTAAATGAATTATAATCTGATATATTACTAACATTTTAAATTACTTTTAACATCGGAAACGTACATTAAGATGTTTGCACTACAAGGAAAAGGATATAATTTAATTTTCATTTAATTTTTTCTGATGTATGAAAAACAAAAAACAAAAAAAATGATAACTTTGTGTAATTAGTGAACATATTTTATATAAATTTTTTTGAACTTGAAATTTCATTAAATGAAGAATTCATTGCTTTAAGTATAATGTTATCTTCAGTACGACAAAGAAGAAGTTTTAACTTTCACTACATGATTAATTTCCATAGTCCCGAAGTGATTATTTGTATTCTTCTTTAAATATAATTGCACTCAGTATAACATATATTAGAGTTAATACTGTCTGTAAATAACAGTATCTCTACAATAGGAATTTTTTCCTCATACTTTTTTTAAAAGAAGTAATAAATCTACACAAATATTACTGAAGAATATTGAACAGGTATTATTGGATTTAAAGATGATTGTAAAGAAAATAATCGTGAATCTTGTCTGCTAAATAAAATAGCAATTTTTTTTTAAAATGAAGTATCCTAAAATAAAATGGTTTCAAATGCACAATACTTTATGCGAGTAGTATGAATAAAAAAGTACCAATATCGATACTAGTTAATTATGTGCATTTTAAAGTTTTTCGAATATGCGAAGTGATAACACAGACAACAAGAATGATTCACCTGGGAATTTGTTACCACTACTGAATTGATGAAATTCTATTGCGATTAGAAGCATTTTCAATCTTGGAAAATTTTCGCTAACTGGTTTAAATAGATTGATGAATAGGATTTATTTTTACTGCACTCTGCTATGCGTGAGAGTTCCTTTTCTCATCGATATACCCTTTTACTGCATTTTTTCTCTCGAAACCCAAAGCGTAGCGATTATAGCTTTTTTTTTCTTTCTTTTTTTTCATTATTTTTTCTATCGCTGCTGGCAAAAGCAAATCCAGTTTAGAGACCCGTTGACAAAATGCTTTATATGGACACAAACATCAATCTTTCCAGAACATTTTTTTTCTTGAGTATTTTTTTTTCTTTCTTCTCCTATTCTCTTTATTTGCGTTCCATGCGTTTTTCACAGTCGAGTGCGCAAAAGTCAGGTATTTCGTAAGACAAATGTGGTGAGAATTTTTCCCAGCTTAAAAAAGAAAGGGAAGGGTATTCTTGGAAGAAATTTATCTTAAAACTTGTCGAAGGCATTTAAATTCCTTCCAGGGGACTATTAAGGATTTAAACCCGATATACGACTCTCATAAGAAATCTCACTTAGTACTCCGGAGTTTTTAATAAATATACAAGTTTACAAAACTGGAAATAGGAAACTTATTATTTATAATATGATAGATATGTTAATTATACTTGAATACATTTTTATAGGAAATAATAAAACAATAAGTGAATAGATAGTTGTTTTAAGAAAAATGTATTTTTTCTGTCGTTTGGATGAAATCAATAATTTGGAGCTACAAAAACAGGTATAAAAATAAAATATGATTGTTAGATAAAATGCATTCCTGTTTATGATATACTGAAATAAAAATTTATGATTAAAGATGAAAAAGTATAGTTAAAACTTGTGCAAGTTTCAGTTTATCATTTTCAAGAAAAATAAATTTCATAACTGTCGAGAGATGTACTTTTTTATTAATGCATATATTTAAAAAGATTATCTTTTTTAATCAAAATAAATCAAATTCTACTGTAATTACATGGATGAACATATCTATGTTGAATTACAGTACACATTGATTTTCATGGGAAATTTCAAATTAATAATAATTATGTTAAATTAGTATTCTATTAATTATAGTTGATAACAATACCAAAATAAATACTAATAAATTTTAAATGTATCAATTTTCAACAATTAACATGAATAAATTATTGCACTATCCGGAACAAATATTATCAAAGAGTTACGCATATGATGTCCTATTACAAGCAAAAATTAATACGATATATTGTCATAATTACCTATATTATATAAATCATATTTACTTTTACTTGGAGTCATTAAATCAGCTTAAATTCTTTATCCATTGAATTGAATTTGAAACGAAATATATTAATTATATTAAGGCATTATGTTTATTTATAGTGGGGTTTATGTTCTAATATTGTAAAAAGTAAAATACCGCACACAATTGTCAAACAATTGAAATAACTTTTGGTTACTTTTTTACATTCTAGAAATATGTAAGAAGACATTACATCATTTTAAAATATGAGTAGTAGATCAGTTCAGAAATATCTAATAACATTTTATAATAGCCTTCTATGTCTTTAAGATAATAGAAAATAAATGCAATTTACAATAAGAGATAAACATTTTCCCTTTCTTTGTCAAAGCAAATATCTTACAAACTTTTTAACCTCTTTAAATATGATATTTCTTTTTTGTTCCAACAGTTATACTTTTGTATGTAAAGAGCAAATAATAGCATTTATAATGAATAAATACTGAAATCTTTCTCAAATCATATAGATGAATATTGAATATTTGAGCGAATGGAACAAGAAAATAAAATTATTTTCTTTTACGAGAACCCATTGAAAATGTAATTCATGAAAATAAAAGTATCTAGGTATCTTCCCTTTTTTCAATCATTGTCTAATCTATACATATTTCGTTTACATATAGAAACAAGTTGTAATGTCCAGATCACATGCTTGCATGTTTTTTTTTTTAAAATAAAACTATTATGAAACTTGACTCATTTTGTTTATATGCAAGAAAATCGCTTTTTTGTCATTACATAAGAAACTAAAAAGTAAATAATATCAATTTTTTAAGTTCATTGATTATAATCTATTTTCCGATAGATTGTTTGATTTAATAACTACGTAATTAGAAGCTACTGATAAGAAATTATGACTTTTAGGTTTTGAAACCTTTCTCTCCAATCTTATATATCATACGAACTTGAGGACATTGAATCACAAAATTATGACTCTATATGACGTGGCTTCAGTACATTCCGGCTTTGAAACAACGACTCGGGATGGAAATAAATCCAATCATGGAATCGAAACAATGGTCACTTGACCACAAATGTTGCCTTTTTTTAAAGAAAAACTAAATGAAGCAAAATTCCATGTATTGAAGTTATTTTTAAATTTCTGTTTTCTTTACAAAATTCTGCTCATTTTATTGAATATCTTATATTAGATTGTTTTAAAAAATATCAATCCATAAATATTAAAAATTATTAAACTATGTTTTTTAAAATTCTCTTTCCGAGCACTGATGCGTTAAGGAATACCAATTCAAAATCTATCTTCTAAAGAAATACGTTTGTGAAGAATTTGTTACTTTAGATCTATTGGGAACAATTTGTATCTTTAGAACTCTTACTTCCATTTCATAAACTTTATAACACTCGTCATGAAAATTATGCGTCATTATTGCATAATTTTTCATAAAATATTGGTGAAATTATCTTTAAGTATTCGAGTACACCGTATCCTTAAAAAAATGATTTCCTTATCAACATAAACATAGGAAAACAACACATAAGCATAGGAAAAAGAAAGAAATTCTTTAGGAAATAAATCTTAGAAATTCTAGAATGAAAAATATCTTAATTCGAAGCAAGCTAATTTTTTTCTTATTACCATATTTATTATTTACATAAAATGTATTTTGTAGTTAAATAAATACACGACTATTCTAATAATTTCTAATTTTCATTATAATGAAATAGAAATTATTCTATTTAAAATTTAATAGGTTCTTTTACATTAAACAAAAATGTATATCCTATTACGTAAAGTAATTTTAATAAATATTTAAAGCATTTATTTTTAACAATATTTTAAATTTTATTTAATGATTGTTTATTCACAATTACGATTAATCGTTTTAAATCTGAGAATATAATTTGCTTTTAAGTAGAATGTTAAATCATTTAATAATGTTAAAACAAAAACAAAAACAAAAATGTACATAATTCTTTGTAACTTCCTGTTTTTTCAAAATTTAATTGTTATGTACGTGTATTTTAAAAGTGTCTACTTTCATTCGTTACAAAAAACTATATACTGCAAGTGAAAGTTTTACTTTTGCCTTTATTCTAAACTTTAGGCATCATTTTATGTCCGTTTTGATATAAAGTGAGAATCCATGAATCTAACAAAATGTATTGTTGCCATAAATAACTTTATATGAGGCTCCAATCACATTTATTTTCTTTAATTTGACTTTCATTTCGGCAATATATCTCTTTTTTACAATAATATCATTTAAACCGAAGTAATTTTCAAAATTGACGAAATATATCTCGCTGAAATTGGGATTTTAATGACCTAATTCCAGGCGACAAATGGATGGCTCACATATAAAGAATGATAGTGTATAGAAGAATTGAAGCATTAAGTTTGAGAAATGTGGAATGATTCTACGAAACTCCAGCATTAACAGAGCTAAGGGTAATCATAAATATGGAATATTTCTGTCCTTTTCATACATAATGGAAACCAAATTCCATTCAATGTCCATTTGAATGCTTTCAAGATTATTACAAATCTGTGAAAGGTGGTAGATAGATCATTAATGAATCAGAATGCGTGCCTTGATATCGCTTTGAAAGTAAAGTAAGTGATTTCGAAAGGAAGTACATTATTTCTCACATGAGAGAAATATATTTGATATAAACTTTGAAGTTTTATCACGAAATAATCATAATTCAAATGAATGAATTATCACATATATACATATTCATGTTTTAAAATGTATGATACCAAAAATGTGTTCAAATTTGCACAAAATGAAATAATTTATATTAGAACAACTTCACTTAAAATGTATGTGTTAAAATTTAAGGAAAATATTAGCGAAACGAAATTTCATTACAATGAATCTGAAATATATCTGTGGAACTTTAATTTAATTCATGAAAAAATGCAACTTTCATGTTTGAATTTATTTGCATCAATACCTTTTTTTTCTATGTGTTGAAGGAATGTATTTTTGTTCCATCATATAATAAACGAAGTAGTTATATATTTGCATTATATTGTTCTTTAGAGGAGTTAAAAAATTGTAGACCTTGCTTCGAATATGAGTTTAAGAGAATTTTTAATTGCTTTATTCAGTAACATCATATAATAAGACTAAGTAGTTTGTGTCATTAACAGTCATATTTTTTTGTTCTTCGTTTAGTATTAGCTTAGTTTTCTGAAAATTGGAAAGCATAAAAATATTCATAACAGAACATTTTCTCCATTAAAATTCATTGTTTTAATTTCAGCATCACTGTGATTCATTCATAAAAATCATCACTATATTCAATACCATATTAATTACTTCTATTATTTCAATCTGAGAGATTTCTTACCTGATTTCTAACTTTAGACATTGCCACTACGAATCATGATACCAAAGTAGTATAAACATAACTTAATTTTTTTTAAAATCACTCTTTTATTTTATTTAGACGACTTGTGACGGCAAACTATTCCTGTTCGCCTTTTGAGCCATAGCTAAACTCAATGTATTATCACTAAAAGTCAATAAGTCAGTCAAAGAGACGTTAGACCAATACACACAGTATTTATTGGACGATTGCTAATATAACGACAATTATAAATGCTCTCTCGGACAAGGCCTTATTTATATTAACTCGATATACCAATAATAAACTAACTGACTCTTACCACTAAGATCACACTGTGGCTATCTTGACGTCTAGCATACATTAACCAGCCGATAACTTCTAACAATTCCTGGCTCCGACTTCAACTCTGACTCTGGAACAATTGCCGAACACTAGAACCACTCAACCTCTCTAACGCGACTCTCAATCTAAGATTATATATTTCCTAACTCTCTTGCTTCACTTCATTTCTACCTAATTTCGATTTACATATTCCCGTTTAATTTTTGGTTGGACAAAAGTTGTTTAGCAAAAGCAATCAATCTTAGTTAAAAGTCCCCTAGGTTAGTGAAGAGAAACCGCGAATAGCCCAACGTCACATACTTACGATGTAAAGTAAGAAAAATTTAGACAAAAGTTTCTTTAAATATTTTTCAATTGAATTAACACTCAAATTCAAGAATTCAAAAACGAAAGTATAATCCTGGACCGTACTAACTTGCAAAATGTATTTAACTGTATAGAAATAGCAATAACGAATTAGAGAAAATTAGTCCAGGGCTGAAATTCTTAAGAACCATAAGACATAATATACATTTTTTTAAAAAAATGACAGTAAGTTTCTATTTTTTATAGTGAAGTGTAAAATTAATGATAATGAAAGTTACATAGAAAATGAAATCGAAACAAAATTCTTTTAAACTTCTGTTCATTGAAATTCAATTTAAGAACCATTTGTAGAAGCAAAATTTTTTAAAAAAGTGTAGTATTTAATAAACATAATTTTAATAATGGAGGAATCTTAAATTTATTATCTTTTAAGAATGTATGGTGTAATTTTAAAATTATATTGAATATGAATAGTTTTGCGAATATTAAGTTGTAAGTAATTTTATGTGTAGGGCCATGCCTTAAGTTTTCGTTATCAAATGATCAAGGATAAATATTCTAAGCACCATAAGCCTCAAAATTAATATAAGTTTTCACACTAATTGAAATTAATTCCTTCATCAATAGAATGTAGTCTGATTTAAAGCATACATAAAGAAATTAAGATTTTATGTGTATGATGTGAAAATGTTTCACGTAACAAGTAGTCCTGTTTCTTCTTTTTTTCGTTTTACTTTTAATCTGCTTTTTTTCATTTTCTTTTTTTCCTTTGCTTTCATTTAATAATATATTTCTCCCAGTTCGTTAATATCAATTGCTTTACTTAATGATGAAAAAAACATATATCTATATCCTTGTAATGAGAATATATATATGAAGTAGCTTTTTGGAACTTAAATTGCTCTTGAAAAGTCACCTTTTTTTGAAAACACTTCATTGTTTCATGTAACACAGAGCTCAATTAATGATTTTACGACAGAAAAAAGTGGCTACTTAGAAATATTTCTGTTTTAATTATTAATTTTGATTGTTAACGAAAACAAGTAGCATCTAAAAATATTTATACTTTAAAACTGACTACTCTTACTTCATTCTGAAGAAATACGTTTCAAATTCACTTTTTTTGCATATTCTAAGACTGTTTTACCATCCTGCTTAACAGCGTTTGTTCATAAGTAAGATCTTAAACTTATAAGCATTTGCTAAACAATTAGTTACCTCAAATTTGTATAAATATCGGTATTTATCCATATTTAGAAATATTAATGATAATTTTAGCTTTTAATAGCATTATTAAAGTTATACTAGTAAATAAAATTTTGAAATAGTTCGTAAGAATTTGTGAGAAAAATTAATATCTTGCATTTTCTATACAATGCTACATACATGTATATTGTATGTGTGAGAGGTAAATTTCTGATATAATTGCAGCATTGTTTTCTGAGAGAAAATCTTCTTATTTGAAGCTTAATTAATTCTTAAAAAAAATGTGATTGATGAGATTTTAATGCGATTGCTTAGATTCACTGATTAGACACTGATTAATCTCAAAATTGATGTCTGATAATTGTGATTAGTTAAAATTTCATTTCTGTGATTACTGTGATTAATTACTCTGGATTACCATCATTAGCGGAAATTTTACAGTACACGTAAGTTATACATTAGTAGTGAGGATCTTTCCAGATTTTGCATTGTGATAGTTTTAGGTTTAAAAATAAATGTAACACTTATACACATACTACACAAAGACATTATAGAATTTTGTTTCATGCCGTTATATAACAGTTATGACGATAATTATCAAATATTGCATTCATAACACATCTTTTCCGATTACTGAATAAGCAAATTACCATAGTTGTGTGGACATTATTAATAACTAAATTACATTTGTAAGTAAAATTAATTACACTACACCAAGTAGTATTAAATATATGTTTTAAATTAAATTAGAATTTATATATACAAGAGATAAGAAACACATACGCATTAAAAAAAATATCATATTTATAATTTATTACTATTTATAGGGAAATATGTAAGGAAGCCATTAATGAAATTTAATGATGTAATAAAATTACACAGTTCTTATTTCAGAGATTCCTAATAAATAAATTTAAGATTACGTTACAAACTTTTTAATTTGTATTAATCATTGATTTATTTATAAAAAAAAAAAAAAAATTAAGGGCCACTTTCATTTGCTCCGAATATGTTATAGATTCTATTTCATTATGCAAGAGATCAATAGTTATTTACAAAGGAGATAAATCTTTACCAAATTAAAACTATTTTATGGTTTATCGAACGCTTGAAGCGTAACAAACGATCTAGAGGATATTATCGTACGATTTATTTCCAGCTGGTGTTACTTCTGGTGCGTGCCATCTGAAGAGGTCACGATTAAATGTTTCCAATGTCCAACTCACCAAGCGGAAAACTTTTGCCATTATTTTCATGTTCGACATCCAGTCTTCTACAATTCTGAGATCAAGTATTAATCGAATACATTTGAAAACTGAAATAAATGAATGATACAATTTCGTATTCAGTATAAATATTACAGTGCAGCATATTGTTCCTATTTAAATGGGATTTCGAGGTAAATAATAAGCATAAATAAAAATATCCTACTCATACATACGAATATGATCAAAAAGTACCTATTTTTGATGACAGATGCCATTGCTAATATATGTTGGTTATGTATGCTACGAAATCGTGTCTTAAAATTGAATTAGTAGCTGTTTGCTGCCAAATTAATATTTATTCCCTCCCTGTTGAATTTGAGATATATTTTCTTCATTATTTAAGTATACAGTCTTAAAGTCTAATTAAATAGTTAATAAGTTCAAAACATTAATTGAAGACAAGTAAAAGTAGAGCAACACACTAATTATCTTTCAAAGAATATGCGATAGCTATAACTAATCCTTCTTAAATCTGATAATCCTAGTTTGTGCTCAAATAATAAAACCTTAGTTTACGAAATTCCTGAATGCGATTAAAACACTTCTCAATTATAACAGATTCATGTCCTCATATGAGTCATTTCCAACTACTAGCGATATAAACCATTAATTACAATGATGCACTCTAATCTACAACATATATCAGCCTATCGATATCCGCCTTCCCTCTTCTCTTTTCTTTCAATTATATTGCATTTATAGTTCACTGTCATTAATTCAATTATTTTTTTTTTCTTAATTTCATCAAATTTACCTAATCACGTTTCATTTTGATTGGCAAGGTGTTGAAATTGTATTCATTTCAAATTCTCAATAAATATCTGAGGTTAATGAAGAGAAAATCACGAATAGCCCAACGTCACTTGATATCGTCGTATTGTATTTCGATTTGTAATCGTTGATGAGATTCGGATTCTACGTAATTCATCAGACACAATCAAAACAACGATTTGTATTCTGTGAATGTACTCGAAAGAAGGTGAACACTGTCTAATTAATCTTAAAAAATATGGTAATTGTTTTCGTTTAGAGGAGATGGATTTCATTTTACAAAGACTTCTTTGTAAAATGAAAAACAATTCATTTACAATACTACAGAGAGTAACCCCATATGTCAGTCATAACACCGAATTCCCATTCCTTTAACGTACATACTTTTTGATCAACTATTGTATATAATACTTTCCGTACTGCAAGAAACAGTTTTATCGCATATGTACAAGTATTTTATTATTAGGATTTATCAATGTTGGTCACATGCAACAAAAAAATATATCTAGTTTCTCCAATCATTTTTTTAAAACTGAGTTGATATAAAATTATATATAATTTTGAAATGCCAGTGCTAATAATAATACAAAGATGAAAATTAAGTATGATATATATTTTGTGCTTCTCAAATAGTGGAAATACATCAGTAATTGAATCAAAATCTTCATTGAAAAAAAATCTCCTTTTAGTATTTCTTTGTTGAAATATTTAAAAACAAAATTGTTTTGTTAATTTAAATGCTTATTTTAAAATTTATGCTCTAAATAACGTCATTCTAAAAATAACTTAATATAATTAGATATATAGGACGTTTATTTATAAAAGAAACCATTCTCTCCAAGTTTACATATACAATTTGAAACATAATAAAGTGAAAGATGTTTTATAAATTCGTATTGAATTCTGATAAATAAAATATATTTTAAAGTATAGAAGAGTGCAGCTCTGTTGTTTTTGTGGTTTCCGAATTCTTATTTATTTACTTATAAAAATGGAAATGAAATAATTGATATTTACCCATCTTCCGAAACTTAAATTAGCAAATTACTATCTCGAGAGAACATTCATAACGCATATAGGATTAACGACAATTTTCCGATTGAAATTTCATCTTAAATCTTTTGTATTCATTCTAAAATGAGTATAGATTTAATTTTGATAGTAGAATTTGTATACACATTAATTCTTTGTTTCAAAATATCGGATAGAATGTAAGAATAATGCTATCTGGGTTGAGCTTTTAGCTTTATACTTTGGTATCGCATTATAAAAAATTTATGTGTGAAACGATATATCTCAGGTGACTGTCTTTTAATAACCAGACGTTTTTGAGAATAATTTTTATTGTTTGATAACTAAAAAAAAATCTTTTGATCACAGAAGATTTATGTTACTTAAAATGATTAATATTGAATTAGAAGTTATGTTTGTAAAAGAAAGCATTATCCTAAATTAACAATGAAATTTGGCTTACAAAATCACAACATGTTACAGAAATCAAAGTGTTAGCTATTATTGAAAAGTTAGAAAGAAAAAGGAAAAATCAGTAACATATATAAATGGATTGTACATATGATTTAATAATTAAAGTACACACATGTCAAGAATAAAAGATTGAAGAGCAAATTCCGTGACTTTATGTAGATCATTGAACTGAATTTAAGGAAAATTATACAATGTATGCAAATAAACATGCTAAACATGACTTTGAATAGAAATTTGAAAGCCGATCATTATTCATTATATGAAATTACAGTCACCTACCCAAGCCCAATGGGACATACGTAAGGAATTGATCAATGACCGCGAGGTGCTGTCTTCTAAAATACCCACATTCTGCATGTCACACACTCTTTCTTCGACTCAATGAGCTTGAGATCAATGAGGCACTATGCGGATGGACAGTCTCAAGCCCAGATAGCAAAGGAAGCGAAAATCCCCCTCACACTCTAATGTCAGGACTGTGGCCGAAATTTTGGGAGATCTCTACTTGGACAAGAGAAGCTGGACGAGTTCGACCAAAGTTTACAGGGGCTTATGACGACTGCTGCTAAGATTTATTAACGGATTGGTACATGATGACATGGTCAAGCAACTATTTCTACTGCTCTCTGTGACCTCTGGAGAAAAAAATCAATACAAACAAGTTATCGAAAGCTCATTAATATTGACCTGTATGCCAGGATACCTGTGTTTTGTCTACCTTTATCCTTTGCTTATCAGGTATTTTATTACAAATTTTTCAAATGGGTATCATTGATGAAGGAGGTGGACTGAACTCGTATCCTCTGTACAGATGAATCACGATTCTGCTTGGAAAGTGATTGTCCCCATCAATTTATAAAGAAGAGTCCGAGAACGGAATAACATCCAACAAATTGCAGAAACTAGATTACTTTGAAGATGGTGATTTACTAGCGCGAAATGGCAGAAAGACCAATTAACAGAACTCCCTTGCACTTGTTCCTCAGAGGTACATTGACTGTTGTACGAATGAAATTGTGTAACTTTATGAAGCTTTTAAATCTCCCGGTTGATGATTTTCTTCATTAACAGAAATAATCTATCGGACGTTAATTTTGAACAGGTAAATAATTAATAAGTCAGTTTTTTTTTATTTTATATAATTTTAAATTTATATTTGTTCTTGTCATGACTCATAAAATACTTCGATATCTATACTGTAAATATTAATTGTAAAATATGTAACATTTGCTCCTGAAAAGAAGCCGCACGTATTGAAAAAAGAAAAACTTATATCCATTTGATTAAGCATCTTAACAGAGAATAAATATGAATTTCTTTGAAAAAACATTTGGTTTAATACCTTTATCTTGAGAATGATATCTTATACTTTGTGATATAAATATGGATAATACAATTTAATCCTATTTGAATTTATTTTCTACATTTGACCCGAGGGCATATTTTCTGAAATATATTTAATGACACAAAAAATAAAATATAAACGGAACGTCTGATATTTAATCAGCTCAATTGAATGATGACTAACAACAAGATATTAGTAATTCACGTGTTATTAAAGATTGGTTTATCATATGTAAAATGAGTTATGTTATTGATTAATTAATTTAAATAATAAGAATTTTTTTTCAGCTTGGGAAGGAAGGTTTCATGCCTCTCAGTTCTTGCTAAAAAGACAAAAAAAATTTAATTATGCTATTATATTACTTATTTATTCATTTGAAGATGCTCTTATCACTTTTTCCTATAAGTGAATTAGGTATTTCTCCATTATAAAATTGCCAGGAAACCACACTGCTAATATGTTAGATAACTCTCCGAAAATAACAACAAAGTGATGAGTTGGGTCATCTTGGTTTTATGAATTATTTAATATTAAGATTATATAAATACCATATTAACAAGTTAAGCAATATTACATATTTTCCCCTCACTATCTCTATATTTTTGCTTGAAGTATTCATTAAAGTTATACGCACGAGAGTGGAAAACATAATTATATTGATGGAATATTGAGTGAAAAGAAAATCTACAGCCAAATATTCAAATACAGCTTTGAAACAAATTGCAGACAAATGATCTTTTACAAGAGCATTGAGGGCAAGAAAATTAAAGAATAGGAGTCCTAATTCATTTACGACTCCTAGTGCAGAATAAAATTATTCAGCTCAATCGCATTGCATATTAAACGAGACTATGCCCAGAAGCAACGTGAGTTTTGTTCCTAACTTACAAAAATAATTTTATTTAAATCACATTGCATTTCAATTGTTGAAACATCTTTGTTTGCATATTTTAATGCATTGACAAATTGGATTTCTTTCGACTTTATCCCACGAGAATTCTTTCTCTTTCAATCTATTTCTTTTCAATGTGTTTTTTCCTCCCAATAGACCATTTCACACCTTTTGCGTTCCTTTTCTTTTTTTTTTTTATTGCATTTTGTCGAAAGAAATCGGGTTGGGAATTCTGTTGACAAAATACTTTATATGGACACAAATATCAATTTATTCCCGAATGTTTTTTCTTCTACACTTCCTTTCTTACTTTTTCTGTTTTTAGCTTTATTTTTCACACATTTTTCATTGTTAAATGCTCAAAACTGAAGCAAGTTATGAAACAAATGGAAAGAAATTTTCGCAGTTTGAAATAAGTGAAATATAATCTGTCTGTTTGTGAAAAATGTTTGCTTTCAAAACAATGAAAAGCTTTTAAATTAAATCTATGCTACTGTTAAGAATTTAATCAGAGATTTAAAGCTAAAATTCTTTTTTAAACTTCTGATCACAAGTGATTTAATTAATATCAGTTTAACTGTCGGTATGGACATTAAAATGAAACAGCAGTTTGTATACAAAATTAAAAACCTTACTTTTTGATATGTAAAGAAAATAACAAAATTATAAATATTTCAAAATCAAAATTAAGTAAGTTCAATGCAATTATTTTATACTATATAGATTAATTCATTATAAATGCATTATATTACATTTTTAAAGAATAAATAAATTAAATATTAAAAGCTTAAATATTGAATTTTATTTACTGACAAATTTACTGAAAGGAAAATTTCACTCCTTTCAAACTCTTCATCAAGAATTAGATATTATTTACTTTGACATTTTGAGCTGAACCTTTTTCTGTATGATAAACGATATCTAAAAATAATGTTAGAATATATTTTGTAGCCGTTAATGAGTTGTATACGGAAACCTATTCTGGAATTAAACGAACTTCCAAAAAAAATATTAAGGTCCAATATCATTTTACGAGAGTTTTGTTTTACTTCGTAGCTGGTATGGACAACAAAAAATTATTAAATATTTCACACTTCGATAAAGACAAATCATGTTATCCATGCTTAATTTGAATGCAATTATAATTTAAAATTCAAATCAAATATAAAAGACCATCAAAAGTATTGGTACATTGATCAATAAATGAAAATAAAAATATAAAATAATCATTACTTCTTTGATGTGATTGATTGATTGATTAGTTTATAAACGTCGCACTAGAAGGAATGCGAGGGATATATTTTAATGGGAGGGAAGAATCATTACAATTAATGACCTTCTATTATTGATACGGTAATGCTTTCTTAAAATTTTACTTGTTAGAGGTCTGAATCTGATTGATTCATATTCCAAACAATCTGATTGGAATAAAAATAATTCATTAAGTTTAAATTCAAGATAAGTGTCTTAATTATATCAGGGCAATAATAGAAATGCTACAGTTTGCATGTGTCATCCATATATTCCGCTTCTTACTATGATACAATACATTGCCTTGAAGTTAGAAAGTTGCTTACAGCTGAATGACAGTTTTTTGAAAAGTGTAGAAGCAGGTATTTTTTTTTCATTATATTTTCCGTAAGTTCTAAGTCATTCTTCCCAGTGACCCCCCCCACCCACAAAATCCCATTTAATTATCATTTCTGTACGTTACAGTAAATCTTAAATTTTCGGTGCGTAAAGGTGTTCTTGTTTTAATACAAGATTTTTATTTGCTATTCATTCTGAAAATTTTAAATATTCTTTCATCCACACACATAAAAATCATTTTATTCCTAAAATTAGTTTAGCAATTTTTTTTCGGAATTTTACAAATATCAGTGAAGCTTACAGATTTAAAAATTTTCTCTTAGGTTAATAAATTTGCATTAATTTCTTAAAATTTCTCTAGATTTAAAGTTCTCCTATATCTTACTGCTTCCTAACATTCAATATTGCAGCAATATCAAGAGAAGTTAATTTGAACATGTCTGGTAATAAACCACTGAAACAAGCCACGTGTTGTGATACTTTTAGTTACTGCATATTGCTTAAACGTGAATGAAATATTGTGATATAAAGTCAAAAAATGTTAGAACTACCTTTAAACTCCTATACTTAAGATATCGGGCAAGGTCTACAAAATAGCTCAATAACTCAGTAGTTTTGAAAATTTAAAATAGGTTATTATTTTATTGCAAAAACTAATTGTTTCACATTTAGTTGTGAAGGTAGAGAAATTTTTTCAGACTTTTTCACTTTTCTATCAATATTAATTTCATCTATGTGGCTCAAGAGAAGAAAATGAGATTTTATGACAATTCAAAGCGCATCATTTCACTAACATATTTTTATAAAAAATAACAATATTCTTACTCAATGAAACTGAATCAACAAAATACATAGAAAATACATAAATTTTATATTAAAATCTTTTATTTACATAATAGTTGATTGGATTGGATTAGGTTTATTAACATCGCACTGGAAACATCACGAGTACCAATGGCCAAGTACCTTGTAATTTTGAGCCTCGGTCAAGTGACGAGGACCGGAAAATATATACCTATCCAATACAACTGAAGTATACATACAAAATATATGAAAATTAATTATATGTCTAATTTTTGGTACATTTTATAGATGAAATTAATAAAATGTTTTACTGAATAGCAGCGATTAATTTTACAATTGTATTCATGTAAATACAAATTACAACATCCCCAAGGAAACGTATACTAACATATAATTTATCAATATAGAGATCTAATAGTAATAAAATCAAAAGACACATATTCCTGAAATAATGATATATTTGGTTGAAGATAAGATAAATTCTTGTATACACTTTTATTATTAGTCTGTAAGGGAAGACTGACAAAACCCATTGAATCTGTTGATAAATGGAAAAAGCCTTTGAATTCTAACTCGAGAGATCAATATTTGTATATTCACGCATTGATCTTAAATAACTTTAAATGGTACAGCATCTTAATTAAGACAGATATAATATTTTTATCAATGTTCATAGGATTTGACATTATCATAAGTGTATATATGTTATTGTAATAAAATAATCCTGCATAAATATAAATTTCTAAATATTTTGAAAATTAAGAATATATTTTCATAGAATTTTTTAGGTTCTTTATTTGTTTTGAAGACCGTGTGCGATTTTGTTCCTCCTTAAAAATCATTAATTTTTACAGTAGTATATTTTGAAGGCATGGGATTAAACTGCCATTTTTTAAATTTTAAGTCTTCAATCAAAACGATAAATTCCTTCAACTGACATAACAGTAAATAACTTCAAAATGAAAAATAAAATGATTGAGAGAGCTCCCTTAATATGCTCGTCAAAGTCAAACTAACTTAAAAAATGAGATATATTTATTCCTTTTTTCTCCCTCAGACATCTTACTATTTTTAAACTTGATATTATTCAAATCGACGTTTGCAGAGCCATCTGTTAAATTTATATGATTAATACATCACCAAAATCCGAAAACAGTTTCTGTATATACATAGATGTATTTTCGGCATGTAATATTTCAAGGCTTTTAATTTTTTTAAAGAGAACTAAGGCAATACTCTAACTTTACAGACGCTCAATTTAGTTCAAACTCTTCATTCCAAAAGATGCAAGTTTCTGCTTCAAAACAAACGAGATTGCCTCGAATACCTTAATTTTTTAAGAAACAATGGGAAATACTTTATTTCTCTTTCAAGTAAATTAAACTGCTTAGGGCGCATAAAAAAGTTAAATTAATTACAATTGTTGTTATCACTACATGGAAAATTTCGGCGGTTTCCTGGTTCTGTAGTTTATTTTATTATATATTATATATATCTTTTCTTATATTATACTTAGCTCTCCATACACATAGTTATTCACTTAACCATTTTGTTATTTTAAGATAAAAAAATAGTTCCAGATATTTCTTAAAAATGACCTTGTTATGTTAAGAGTAGAAAACTTCTAATATAATGTATTATAGCATTTCTATAATGCTCAAAGACCTTATACAAATATAAAATACATTATGATATATATATATATATATATATATATATATATATATATATTTAAACCGATTGATGTTAATTCATTTCCTTAAATATTTTTTATTATACTGACTATATATAATTTAAGGAGTATATTTTATTAAGTAGCTGATAAAGCTATCTACACAACAAAAAATAATTAGTCACTTAAGTTAATTTCAAACATTACTTAAATATAATTTAAATAACTGATAATACTTTGTGGGCTTTAAAATGGCAGTTAAAGGGAAAAGTTATATAGGGGACAAGAAAATTATACAGGGAAACTTATAGGCAAACCTTCAAAGATTTCAGAAGGCATGGTGATGTACAGTAATCAGGAAGCAGCTAAAGTTTAAAATATTCTTGAATCCTGCCTGTGGTTTCATTTTACGTATGACATACAGCGTGTTTCAAAACTTATGGGCAAAAAATTTAAGATATGATAGAAAACATGTAATCAAGCAATTTTCACCAAACAATTTTGAAGCAGAGAGCAAACGGTGAACCTCTAGACTACGATGTAATGAAAAGTATTAAGTGATATCTAAGAAAACTCGCATTTTGTGACGATGGGCTATTCGCGGTTTTCTCTTCATTATCCTCGGGGGGCTTTTAATTAAGATCGATTGCTATAAATAACAATTTCTTCCCAACCAAAAATGAAACGTGAGTATTTAAATTAGAGGCAGTAGAAGTAAAGTAAAGTGATCTAGATAGGAAATTATATAAGCTAAACGAGAGTCGCTCGATAGAGGTCGAGTGGAACTAGCGGGGAACAGTTGTCCTATAGTCGTAGACGAGATAGAGAATCGCAACAATTTATCCACGACAATGTGGAGTCTAGAAGTTGAGTCAGCCTCAACTTCGATGTTTGGGTAAGACTCTGTTAATTTAGTATTAGTGAGACATGCAAATATATTTAAGGCATTATTTTGGGAGAGTCGGTGTTCATTTATCGTTATAGTAGTAACTTGTGGAATAAATATAGTGTGTGAGATCTATATAACGTCTTCTTGCATAACTTATTAACTCTTTATTGTTAGTATATTTAATTTAGCTATAGCACAAGAGGCGAATAGGAATGTTATATCATTACACATTTATGCTTTCCATTACAGTGCCATGTAGCGGTTGATAGCTTGCTCTCTGCCTACGTATTATTGTAGTTTGAAAATCGGATGTTTAGATGTTTTATATCAACCCTTTAAATTTTTACCCATGAGTTTCGATATACCCTGAAAAAACTGACAATTAGTAATTCTTCATTTAGAGTTGATTGTAATGTGAAAACGTGCAAATAAATAAACTATTCGGACAAGAGCTTAAAAAATTTGTTCTCACAATATTAGAATATAATTTATTATAAAATGAGATCTCATTATGAAATACGAGCAACTAAGCTTCACTTTCCTTCCGGTTTTGTGCTACATAAAGATATTTACCATACATTAAGATAATGGCTCTGAAATTAAAGTCATTCATATCTTTATTTTATTACATGCTTGAAAATACAATTATCACTCCCTCGTAGTATATATCATCAGATAAACTTAAGTGATGCGCCTTTCTTGTAATAAATTATTTAAACTCAGATAACAGGTCTAAGCTAAAATAAATTAATTAATCTCGTGAATTTTTCTTATTAACTGTAGTAGAGAATAACGTTAATATACTCATATTGTTATATCCAGTTAAAAATTACCAAAGTTGTTATATTCAGTTAAAAATTACGAAAATTGTTATATTCAGTTAAAAATTGTGAATCAGAATTCGAAATTTTTCTTGAAGAACAAGGCATTCGAAGAGAAAAATCTGTTGTTATGACCCCTTAGCAAAACGGACTTGCATAAAGAGCAAATCGTACTGTAGTTGAAATGGCCAGATATCTTTTAATCAAATTTGAATTAAATTCTAACATCTGGTAAGTATTCTTTTCTAATGTAAATGAATTCTATTAATATTTGTAACCACTCGCCTAGCAAGAGCATCGAGAATTCAATTCCATACGAACACTTTTTTTCATCAAGCCAAGTGTGTCATACTTTAAAGTGTTCGGATAAAAAAGCATATGCATTGTAAGAACGATTGAAAGGCAAATTTGAGGCGAGACCGAAAAAACATATTTTCATCGGATATTCAACAGAATCGAAGACATATCGCTTGTTTGATAAGAAAACCAGAAAAATAATAGTAGACCACGATGTGAGATTTATTGATAAATTTGCTAACCATTCTGCCAGCGTCAGAAATAGAATTCATTATCCTGCCTGATGAAAAACAAAATTCTTCTCTCAACGAAGATACATCATCTGACCTTGGTTATATGACAAAAAGAGAAGCAGTTTCATCCGACTCCCAAACAGAAACCAAAGTTTCGAATAACTGTGACGTCGTGCTTTTGGATAGAAGCGTTTATCACCAAACATCTGGAAGGCGTAGGAATTTAGGAACTGGCAAATGAGGTCATCCGAGAAAGGAATATAGACATTTTTTTTATAATTACAGATTGTTTGGAAACCAGCCCAAGCGTTCTAGAGGCTCTCCCTGGACCAAACAAAATAACTTGGAAAAATGCTATGAATGTAGAAAATGATGCATTAATTAAAGAAAATATATGGGTATTAGTTACAAGACCCAAACTAAAAAAGGTTATAGGATCAAAATGGGTTCTAAAAACAATGTTCATAGAAAATGGAACTGTTGAAAAGTTAAAAGCAAGAATTGTTGCTAAAGGGTGTTCTTAAAAATCTGGAATAGAATTTAACGAGAATTTTCCACAATTGCATGATTAACTTAAATCCGAACTGTTATTGCTTACGTAGTTGAAAACAACCTCACTGGATATCAATTAGAATTTGTGATGACATACGTGAATGGATATCTGAAAGAAGAAATTTTTATGAAGCAACCAGAAGAACTTCGTGTTTCTCCAGATAAAGATCAAATTTGTTTACTAAATCGTTCTCTTTAAGGTCTCAAACAATCAGGGAAACAATTGTACAACAAACTAGACACTAAATCAAATCTCTTGGGTTGAATGCTGACAAATGTGTTTTTCCCATGAAATCATCTTCTGCTAAAGCAATCATCATTCTGTATGTTTATAATTTAATGCTGTTTACTACAAGCAAAAACTCGCGTTTATGAAAATATTCGTGGGGAGTTAAAAGCTCTTGAAATGAATGACCTAGAAATATTACATTTTTGCTCAGGAATTGAATTCAAATAAAATGAAAACAGTTTAACAATATCTCATTCAAAATACATTGATATCTTGCACTAGTACACAATGCAAGGTGTAAACACTGTTGCAAATCCCATGGATACAAGCTTTAAATTGACTAAAGAGAAGTCTAAACAGAATGAAGGACAAACATCAGAAATGTAAAAGTAACCCTTCCGATCTTTGTTTGGAATTCTAATGTATCTGTCTGTCGTCAAAAGTCCAAAATGTTTTACGTTACTAATGCTGTCAATTTTCTTAGTCAGTTTAACAAATATCCAGGGAAAACACATTTGATGGCAGCTAAAAGTATCCCGACAAACTTGAAAAGAACTAAACATCAAGGAATAATTTACAAACACTCTGCAAAACCATTAATTGGATACGTCGATTCTGACTGGGCTTCAGATATCAACGACAAGAGATATTGTACAAAGTATGTTTTCAAGTAAGCTGAAGGAGCGGTTTCTTGAGAATCAAAAAAAAAACAACGAGCTGTTTGCATTATCAACCCCAGAGGCAGAATACGTCGCTCTCTCAGAAGCTACGAAAGAGACTCTTTACCTACAAATATTTCTCAACGAACTTTCCCAACAAGAGACAGATACAATGAAAACTTTTGTGTGTAATGAAAACCAATACTCTCTAAAACTTGTAAAAAATCCTGCATACCATTCGCGCTCAATATATCTTAATATTCGTCATCAGTTGGGATGAGAAGTATATAAAAATGGCTTGTTCAATTTAAAATCTTTACTATCTGATGAATACCTGCTAATACGTTAATAAATATTTAAATAGAAATAAGCATAAGATATAGAGAAAATTAATCGGATTAACATGTACCTGTAATTAATCTTATATCTGTATATATTTATAAGTGCTTGTATTATATTTTAAGGCAAAATAATATTCATTAGAAAATTGCATAATTGTGTTTATATTTGAAATAAGCATTGAGAGGGGGAATTGTTGGATGTCAATACAGTTTTGCTTTCCCCAACGTCAAATTTGTTGTCATATCGCGGTAATCACGTGGAATTACGTTTTCCGATATGACGTCATCTCACGCATCTGGCGATGGAATCGGAATTGGCATTCGACGGTAATTTTCAATTACGTCATATGAAGTTATTTTTCATTGGATGGCGATTCTTAACTGTCGAGTTGACGGTGTCGAATGCAAATTCCGGATTATATATATAAAGGAGATCTTTGTAGATTGGAGAAATGACTGACTGACTGGACTTGCTGCTTCTTGGATGCTTGACGGATGGTGCTAGAGTCTTTGGCTGTTATAGGAAGCTCTTTTTGGATGCTGTATGACAGCTGTTTATGAATGGCCAAATAAACTGGAGGCTTCGTGCTTTTTTGAATATGATCGATGAGACCATCGTTATAATGTTGGAGCTTTCGGTTTAGAAAGTGATATTATTAGTATTGTAAATAATGTAAACAAATAATCGTGTAAAATAAATATAGATTTTAAAATATTAGAATTTGT
>BMAW01013788.1:133791-156979 GCA_019974015.1 Nephila pilipes
AAAAAATTGTTAAAAAACTATTTTTGCGCAATTACTTTAAATTTAGAATTTGGTTCTAGAGCATAATCCTCTGCAACCTCTGGAGGGTTGTGGCATCTGCTGGAAAAGTATCCAGTTCTGAATATTAATAGATACTGTTTTGAAATTGGACTTTTTGCGATTTTCCTTTCACTAACCTTGAAGACCTTTTGTAATTTATATTTCATAAAATTCTAACTCCTTCGAAGCCTAATGAAACCCCATTATATAAATTAAATATGGTAAGTGTAACGATTAAAATTAATTACAGTCATATGCAAGGGAAATGGAACTGAAAAGATCAGAAGAGGAACAGACGATAACAAGAAACTGATAGAAGGTTGTAAAATGTTTTTTTTTTTTTTTTTTATGTACGGCGGAAATACATTTGAAATTGAAATAAAATAAATTATTTTCTTCTTAAACATAAATATATAATTACACTTTAATATATTGTAATATTGTTTCACGACTTATGTACACTTAGGACTATGTACATGACCTAAAATAAACTTTTGGTCACACTCACATGTAACGCAAACAGATGTCGCTACTAGTAACAGACATCAAAACCATATGCATTTGCAGACATGCAGAATGGAACCATGTCACAATATGATGCATTCAAAGATATATTTACACTTTTCAAGTTGTCTTAGAGATAAAATCCTTTTGTTTTAAACAAAGGAAATTCAAAGCATAACTCGTTGAGAACTTTTAGAACTTTGTATTTCAGACATTCTCACAAGAATAAGAAGCACAAATACATCTAAACAAACATAAATTGTTTTGTAAAATAGCAGTATGTAAATCAAAATGTAACTATTCTTCCTTTATCTTACTTTACCCGAACAAAGAGAAATTCATGAATATTTCCCTAAAGTCTGTTGAAAAATATGTGTTTGGAGATCCAGAAAAATAGGAATATAAACACAAAAATTTATTTTTAAATGAACTTTTTTTTTGTATATTTTTAAGTACCAATGGCAAACTATTTTTAACTTTTACTTCACTTACATATATTATTTACGACTATAACATGGGATCGCCTATCTGAAAGTTGAAAATTATAATACGTCCCTATCATGAAAGTGTAACCTAGGTAAAACCTTAATTCCCGCTTTTATGGGAACAATGACTCAAAAATATTCTTATGTTCAGTACTAGATCAAAAATTGTCGGATGGTGAATGACATATTTTGCTTGAAAAGATACTTATATTGGTTATGTTCAGCATTAATTGTATTACATTAAAAATTTGTGAATGGATCGAAAAGAAATTAATATAACTCAAATAGGTTTGAATAATCATTGCACTAGAATATATGTAAGAACTATTGGGGATAGACTGTGTAACTTGAACTGTAATCACAAGACGAGCACATCATTTTGACCTGGTGTTTCTTTCCTTAAACTTTCGTACAAAATCCGAAGAACGAGATTTGAGTTTGTATTTGATTTAATGTAATTCCTTCTCCCTTATAACGGCAATCCAATCCAGAGAATTTCATCTTCATTATAGCTGCGTATAAATTTTCATGCCTCCATTGGCCTTTAATTACTTAACATTTGATATAAATTAATTATTTTGAAAGATAATTAGGTCACCGAATATACATATCCGTTAATCTAATTATTAGTTGATCATGTTCCATTTCAATACTGCTCGCTCAGTTTGATTTATTATTATACTCTGTCCTTAAATGAACGACTTGCCAATTTAAGCTTTAATGTTGAAATTTTATGAAATAAATGTCGAAAAATATTGGATTATTATAACAAATGATAATATTCTTACTTTATTTCCTAAATACGGAAAATTTTGCCCCAATATGTCATATGTGCTATTTTTCAACTGTGACGCAATTCTTAAGCCTTTCTAGTTTATCTCTTAATTGGTAATTTAGTCACAAAATCTAAATTTCGATTTAAGTTCAAGTGCAGATGAAGTAATTAAAATTAGTCATTTAAATTAAAAATAGAATTTATTAATCATCTATTGAGAGGAATGCTCTCTGACAGTTTCACGTCTCTATTTGCAAGTAATAAAAACGTCTATAATATATAAACTGATATGCTTGCCAAAATACGATGCGAGTATATTCTTCAAACATTCAGTTAGTCAGGTTTTAATCTCAAGTCAGGTTGATATCTCAACAAATCATGTAAACATTCAAAAAGACTCCATCGCGAGTAACGCTAGCGCCCTTTGTATTATCGTAACCTTATCTTCCAATTCAATTTCCTGTCTCTTTTATATCACTTGATTAAATCTATCCACTGCATTTCTAAAATTAATATGCTTAACCATACTTCATTCAATTGGTAAGAAGATGGAAACTTAAATATAAATTCAGAAGCCCCTCTCCTTCCGATGTTTTTCGGGGAAATTTTGCACTATTAACAGAAATTGAAATTCTATATGAAAAATTATAAAGTTTCTAATTGTCGACTTTAAATAAATTCAATGCCATTTATCAGTATGTGACGTTGGGCTATTTGCAATTTTCTCTTCACTAACCTTGGGGACTTTAATTGAGATTCATTGCATGAATTAAGCAATTTCTTCCCAACCAAAATGAAACGTGATAATGCAAATTAGAGGCAGATAGAAATAAAGTGAAATGAACTAGATAGGACGGAATATAAGCAAAAGGAAATTTAGGCGATAGAGGCCAAATATTACTAGTGCTGAGCGTATGCTTTACAAGCGATAGGCGATATCAAGAGTTGTTGCGGGGGATAGCAGACGCAGAAGATTCGAGAAGGCAAGTCGGCCTCAATTTTAGAGATTTTGGTAAGAGAATATTAGTTCGTTATAGTCGAATAGGCGAATCATTCTAAGAGGTCATGAAGGAAAGCAAATATTCCCTAAACATTATATTACAAAATTACTAATAAAAAGTTGTGTGAGACTTGAATAGTATATCCTTGAGTAGGTTATTGACTTTTAGAGTTAGTTGTATTTAACTGAGTTATGGCACAAGAGTCGGGTAGAGGAATTGCATCGCCACAAGTATAATTAATCTATTTATCCATATCTTGCTCTAAATAAATAAAAAAAAGTTCAGGTTACATTTCCAAGATCTGTTGTGAAGAAATATTAAAAATAAAATTATTTTTATTATACGCCTTTAGTAAGATTTAGAAATTAAGAGAAATATATATATCAATTAATTTCAGAATGTGTTAAAGTTTATCAACTGCCAATAAATTCATTCAAGGCTTACATAGAATCTTCTATGACTCAGTTACGAATGTTTTTCAAATTACCTATCTTCTTAGAAGAAATTTAACTGTGATGTTTTGTTGCAAAATGAACGTTAATTAAGAAAATAAAAGCAACGATTATAACAATAATATAAAATGAAAGTGTAGTTATATAAATACTTAAAGTTGCGTCTGAATTATGTATAAAATATAATTTTATTCGATTAACTCAAGAAAATATGAAAATAAAGAATATTTTTGATTCCTTTACTGTAATATAAGATTCCATGCAAAGTTTATTTATCTTCACAATCAGCTGTGTAAGCAAATATGAATCGTAGGCTGAAGAGAAAGAATAGATTTGAATTTTAAACGCTCTAAATTTTTATACCAAATAAATAAGAGTTTTGAGATTATCAATTGGTTTTTAAGATCATTCTTATCCCTCATAAGTAATTTTTGTTTCTAAAGAAGAACTTAGAGCCGCCCAAAACTGTTAAATGCGGACTCCATTACCAGAGTTATATTAGCCATGTTAATTTCCAGTACTTAACCCTTTCAGGGGCGGTGGTATATTTTTTATATCACATATTTAACACCATAAAAATCTTTCTAAAATACCTTTCTTCTAAACACATTTATCTTCAAATGGTAGCTTACAGTGTTATTTACTTACATTAGAGGGCAAAAACATGAAGAATGATTATAAAAATTATAGCTTTGAATCTATTGAAATTCCCTAACAAGTCGTTGTTTTATCCCTTACAGAAATGTTTTTGAAATGAATTGAAAATTTTCATTTGGTCAGCTAATCAATCTACATGTTTGAAACATTATGTCAATACTGCTAATTACTCAAAATAAAATATATAAATTATTCGTTTCATTCTTCAAAGTAAGTGATATAAAATTTATAACGTCGACCACACAGAGGATTATAGAGTAACACATGGCTGCATCAAAATTTTCAAATCAGACTGATATGTGACGGTTCACTTTATTACAGGGAAATATATGTTATAAAGTGCTATTAAGGCAAAAATCAAACTTATTCGCCAAAGAAAAGAAATTTAAATCAGGAAAAAAAGTTATATTGCAAACTTAACGAACTTAACAAACTATTTAATATATAAAACTATTGAATTATATATACTGTTTCAATTTTGTAATCATAAAAATTCTCTGTACTGATTATAACTTTACATCTATTTTTCTTTCTAAACCCTCCCATGTAAATAAAGTTTTAAAAGATTATGTTTTATTGTACAGTGAAATCTCTTATTCCATTTTAATATTTGTACCATAGTTCATCCTATATAAATATATAAGACCATAAAAAGTTAAAAAAAATATGTACATATACATTTAAGATTTGATAAATAGGCACAAAACAAAATACCAGTTGATGTGTATTCCTACATTGTGTAGCAAATTGGCACATTTTAGTTCTTTACCAAAAAACACATAGTAAAACATAGAGTTTATTTTTTTAAAATATTTTATTCACTAATACTGTTATAGAAATGAAATATATTTTTTCAGATGAAATTACAAAATGATGCATTTAAGGTTTAAGAAACAAACATTTGATATTATATTAAATTTATAGAAATAGTATATAGGAATTTCATTATGCTGAAATCTTTAGGAAAAAATATTACTTTTGAATAATTGTTTACTTGAAAATAGGGTTTTTTTTCTGAAATTCATATTTTATATACTATAAAGTGAATAATTTTTTTTTATAAGAATGCAATTTTATAAAGTTACTCACCTGATACCTCAATTTTATAAAGTCACTCTTAAGAACAAGATATACAATATAATATAAATAATATTTTAACTGAATAAGTTTATGTCAATGTTTCGCTTTTTCAATCGATTTTAAAAACAAAAAAAAAAAACAGAAAATAAAAAAAAAATCAAACTAAAATTTATAGTATCACGGAAAGTATTAACTTGTCCATTTAAAAAAAAATTAGCCTTTTAATTGAACAATTTTCTTTCATGCAATAAATTACTAAAATAATCCAAATTCACTCATTAAGAATGGATATGAAGTTATTTTTAAAAAAATTACTTTTATATTTATATACACCGGAAAAAAAATTTCAAAACATTTCATTTGAACAACAGCATTGTTTTCTGAAATTCTATTTTGAGTGCGAAGGTTATAACGTACTTGAACAATTGTTTTTGAATAAAACTACTCAAAAGGTATTAAAAACAATTTTTTATTCTTTGAGATATAATTCTTACTCTCAATACATGGTTAAATTTTAGTGTATACGATTAATATCAATTATGATATGTTTAATATGAGTTTCTCGAACATATTTAAAGAAAAGTACTTTTCTTGTGCTTTTTAATTGTGTAATAGTATTGAATTTTAATTACTAGTTTTCAAATTTGATATTTTAAATTACAATTTCTGAAAATATAATTGATTTTAAAATTATTAGAGAGGGTTTTTGATGAATTTATAGGTAGGATTGACATTTTTAAGAAATATTAAAAAATTATTAAGAAATATTGATATTACGTATTAAAATGTTCAATGAATCTGTAATCTAAAACAAAGAATACTTAACAAATATGAAAGTTCTCTAAGAATTCTCGCGATTTCTTAAATTATGGCATACATTTTAGAAAATAAGAGAACACTGTGTTCTTTTATTATATGTCAGATGTGTCTAACAAAAATCTTTCTCAAATTTCATTTTTAGTATACCTTTAGAATCTGAAACTAAAGAAATCGAAACCAAAGGAGGAATAGGAGCTATTTTTTTTAAGAATAACATTTAATGGAGAACATTGAATATTCAATTCAGTTAGCCTTATTATAAATCATATATTGTTAAATCAAAAAATTGTTTCTATATATTTTTTAACTTTTTGTTTTATATAAGACGAAATCTCATTTAGAAGTGTAATATTTTGTTCTTTTCTTAGAATTCTGTTTCTTAAAACAATGTTTGGTTTTAATTATTCTTGTAAAGATCAACCAACAATTTATTGTTAAGAGAGATTTCAATCGTAATTCCCTGATGCTAATTAAATGTGTTATTATCATGAATAACTTTGGTCTTAATTTTATGTGTAATTTATCACTTTTAATATATCTTCTAATTTAAGTATTAAATCCTATTTTCTAATCTCAAAATGTTATTTTAGACTTAATTGCGAAGCAACGTAATATTTAAAGTATACAGATTATATTTTTGACGAATTTGCCTTACATTCAAGTCTCAATTCCTGGCGACGAATCCAAATTTATAAGAATAGTTTACACGCAAAGGGTGATAATTTTCGAATTCAAAGATGCATTAAACATTAGAATTGTCAAAAGATTCTACATCTTAGCTTTAATTGAACATAAATATGGAATATTTCTGTTCTATTCATGCGTGACAGAAGCCAAATTCCATTCGATTTCCATATGAATGCTCTTAAAGGTGTTATAAATCTTTTGAAACTTTGAAATGACATTATTAAGTTACATTACTTGCCTTTGTATTGCTTTGAAATGTAAGTGATTGTAGAAATCACCATATTTCATGATGTAGTTTAATGTAAGATTAAACTTATTTGTTACAAATGAAAGTGGGATAGATATTTAACGATAAGACTCCCATAAGTCTGTTTGTGTTGTACTAATTAAAAAAAAACTACATGCTTTGCTATACAAAATGGGTAAGTATTTAAAAAACTGAAAAGGTTCTTTTAAAATAGGATGCATCCAAATTTTTAATTAATAAATTAAATTATTTATTAATAGTTTGCGTCATATAGTATATTAAATTACGATTTTTCTTTCGATTATTTTATATATGTGGCTTTGTCTCATTTATGCAACTTTGTTTTCATTTGTTGTTTTGAAACTCTACATTGTTTTATTGCTTAAATACGAGTACGTAGCAATCAAAAATTTTATAAATAGAAGTTTTGTAGTGTTCACTTCTCATTTTACCAATTTTCGAAAGTTTTTCAGTAAGTCTTAAATAAATTAAATAAAGTTTATATAATACCATTATTAGGTCATAATACGAGGCATGTTTTTTAAGTAAGTACCGTTTTGAAATTAAAAAAGACGTGCAAAGATATCGCAATAATTTTATTTTTACATGAAAGCCTGTACCTTAATCTACTTTTCTACATAATTTCCGCGAATATTGAGGCACTTGTCATAACGTGGCACCAGTTTTTGAATACCCTCCTCATAAAATTCTGCAGCCTAACTTGTTAACCACTGTATCACAAATGTTTTGACTTCGTTATCGTCTTGAAGACTCTGACCGCCCAGGTGTTTCTTCAAGTGCAGGAACAAATGGTAGTCGCTGGGCGCCAGATCAGGGCAGTATGGAGGATGATCTAGAGTTTCCCATTTAAAAGATTTGATGAGATCTTTGGTCCGATTAGACACATGTGGACGGGCATTGTCATGCAGCAAAACGATACCCTTACTCAACTTGCCACGTCTTTTGTTCTGCATTGCACGACGCCGATTGTTCAATGTCTCACAATAAGACGCTGCATTGATTGTCTCATTACGAGGCAGAAACTCCACTAGCAATATTCCTTTTCTGTCCCAAAAAACTGTGCACATGATTTTCCGGGCAGAAATTGTTTGCTTAAACTTCACTCTTTTGGGTGATGATGAATGTCGCCATTCCATGGATTGTTGTTTCGATTCTGGTGTGACGTAGGCCACCCATGTTTCATCACCAGTAACAATTTGGTCTAAAAATTCTTCACCTTCATTGCGGTACCGCTCAAGGAAAGTCAAAGCACTGCCTAAACGTTGGGTTTTGTGCAAATCCGTCAACATATTTGGAACCCAACGTGAACACAATTTCCGTTAATTCAAGTTCTCGGTCACAATGCGATACAAATCACTACGAGAACATTGAGGAAAGCAGTCGGACAATGATGAAATTGTAAAGCGTCTGTTTTCTCTCACCTTTTCGTCCACTTTCTGCACCAAATCTTCATTAACGACCGAAGGACGCCCACTCCGTTCTTCATCATGCACATTTGTGCGGCCATCTTTAAATTCTCTCACCCATTTCCTTACCATTCCATCACTCATAATGTTTTGTCCGTAAACTTCACAGATCTCACGATGAATATCGATCGGTTTTATGCCTTTAGCACTAAGAAATCGTATAACAGCCCGTACTTCACAATCAGCGGGACTCACGATTGTCGGAGGCATCTTAAACACTCAGTAAACAACGTATACAATGAAGAATCAGACTGTAATGGCGTCAGTGCGTAGACAAGAGATGTAGGTAACCAGCGAGCATGCGCGACACGCCGACGGGAGTGCTGCGGCGGCGGAATCGCAAAACGGTACTTACTTAAAAAACATGCCTCGTAGTAATACTTATTCATAATATAATATTCAAAGTAATATTAATTCATAATATAATAAATCAGAAGTATTGTTTCAATATTTAATTGATATTTTAGCATTTGGTGGACATTTTGGTATAAAAGTATGAAAATCGTTAAACTCTTTTAAACGATACCTATTTTTATTTTCTACGTAAATTAGTTAATGTAGCTAATTTTGTTTTATTATTTCCAAGTAAAATTAAAAATAATAATTTAATCAAATAATTATTTTTTAAAATTAATTATGAATAATTATATAGTAAATAATATGTAGAGTATAAATACGTAGTAAATAATATATAAAGTGTATACATAATAATATATAGAATTCATAAAGGTATGATATAGTATAAGGTTTACATAAAAGTTATATGAAGCCTAAAACATTTGACATTGAAGTTCAATTAAATTACACCCTTCTGGGGTATGCATAGAGTAGAGAATTTGAGTGAATAGATACCTTGAGGTATCTTTGGAGTGAATACGATCGTAGAAGAGCATTCCGGTTACTCTCTAAAATGGACAAAGTGTCAATGAAACTGCTACAACATTGTGTGTGTCAAAAAGCGTTAATTATATTAAATGGAACTATGGAAGGTGAAAGAGCTCGAAGAAGATCTTCTGGTGGCTGTAAAGGAGTACCATGTCCCGAGAGGAGGAATATATATTCTTAATTTTAACGAAGGAACAGACAACTCACTCCAGACCAGATAGGATCAGAAGTAGAAACCTCTACCGGTACTTGTGTGTCTATCAAATTGATTTCATAGTAATTTAATCCAGCTGATTTGTATGTCTGGAAACTTATTAAGTATATTTATCTTCTACCACCCCTCGATCGAGAAAGGTTACTCTGATGTAAAATCCCTTTTCGTTGGAATAATCCTCAGAGCTTCAGAGTTATGTTCTTCGACGAATCTTGATTCAGCTTGAAGATCGATTCTGAACAACAATTCCTGTATAGAGAGAGAAAAATATATTACTAATTACAAAATACTGATAAGCAAAAGGCTGAGGTCTCAAGCTGAGGACATGCGTTATGCGTAACGATAAAATATTGCTATACATCTTTGTCGCAGATACGGTTACAGCAAAGCAATATTGCAACGAAATTCTCCTGGGCTATTTTACAATTTTATTCTTTTTATAGGAAGAAGAAAGTAAGTTTTTAACTTTCTGTTCCGGGGTAATAATTCACGCCCACACTAGACGGTAGACGTCTCTGAGGATCTAGACAGAGAAGAAAATCGGCGCATGGAATGACCTGCGAATTCATTCGAAACTTTCATACTAAAACTGTCACATTTTGCGTTATGTTTAATGCACAGTACCTTATGTACTATTTCATTTCTTAAATAAATGTCTATTTTTAAATACTCTAAAAATTATATTTGTTCCTTTGCAGTTGTTAATCAGTGTAAACATTTACAGACTTCTTCAACTGCCCTTAAAAACCAAATAAATTAAACGAACTATAGACTTTAAAAAATGAAGTGGAAAACATAAAAGCACTTCGAATAGAAAAAATAAATCAGCACATTAAAGGGAGATTTTTTTTTTCTAAGAAAAGTTTCGGAGAAAAGATTATATCACAAAATAAAGTAGCCTTATTTCTTATTGAATAATTTGTTATGACTTTAAAAACGAATGGAATTTTCAAAGACATTAAGATACATGATAATTTCTCCCTTATTTTATCAGGTGATATTACGAAGTTTTATGAGTATTAAATCCAGCAGTTCACAATCATTATGATCAATGAATAAGATTAAAAAAAAAACATTCATTGTACAGAAATGAATGAATTTGTTATATATTGTATATCAATCAATTTGACCATTGTAGCGTACATCTGTATAAATAATGTTCTTAGTATTAAATTAACAATAAACGTAACTAGTGTTACATTTATCTATTCAAAATATGTTAATAAAAAGTTGCAACTTTGTAACTTAACAATAATTAAAAACAATAAAAATCGATATAATCAAAATAACTGCAACTGAAAAGTATTTCAAAATGATTTACAGCCAAAAAGAAAATTATTTAAAAACGATAAATATTCAACCACTCGGGATAGAAACAATAATGAGATGATAATGACAAAGTGAATTTTAATTATTGTATTCTCAAATAGATGGCGCGCCTGAAATCCCCATTCAAGGACAGCTGACTCAACAGATGTTGCCAGATCCACCCTAATCATGTTTCAAAACCGTGGGGCAGAAAAGAGAATTAAAGTAACAGGTCATTGAAGTGTGAATTTGTCAAGTGCAGATGTAGCTAAGAGACATTAAATTTGCATTTTATTTATGAGTTGCCAGAAGTGTTAAAACCCTGAAACATTTATTGAGGTAAAAGCTGCATTAATTTTCAATATAAAAGTAAAACTTTTTTTGATTTCCCTTTTCTTATTGAATTTGTATCGGGAATGTTTGAGAGATGCTGAAATTTATTCTGTTTTGTTGAAATTAAATTAATTTGTAATTAAATTTCATAAAGAAGAAAACTAACTTCAAATTTGTCAATTTTAGTAAGTTAAAACATTGAATAAGGTTTTTAGTTCTTATACAAAATGCACTTCAAATACAAAAGGCACTGCATTAAATACCGTTCAAAGTAAAATATAACGTTATTTAAGTAATTATTTACGCGAAATAATTTTTCAATCAGTAGGAAATTGAGATTGTTTCAAAAAGGTTTTATACGACAATAAAATTGTACTCTGTTCTTGTAAATTATAATGCAATTTAAGTTACTGATATTTAATTAATAATTATAAGTTATTGACATTTAATTAATCAGATCTTCCAAAGGGGAATTGAAATTTATTTCCTGCAAGTTTCTTTTTTATTCGAAGTACAAGCTTACAGGAATTATAAATAAAATGTGACATTAAAATATACAATAATATAGAAAAATATATACAAATGCAACAAATATTTTCAATAAAAATTAATTAATTAAAATCAAAGAAAATATATAGGAAAAATTATATATTAATGTTACTAATAAGTTCAGCATTATTATCAGTTTTTTGAAAACACTAAAGAAAAAGGTTTATTTGTCTTCCAACAAAATATCTCTACTCTTTTCCTATTCATAACATTTTCATCTCTTCAAATTGTTTTATTACATATAGTAAATATCTAAGCGAACAATTAGTAACAATTAACTTAATTCTTTCAATAAATTTTTTTGAATGTCAATAATTATTTTCTGATGCTCAAATTAAGAACTTTAGGTTCTAATTTCAGCAATATATACAGATGCTTAAGTATATATAACTAAAATCTGAACAGACGTTTTACTTCAGAAATTGGGTAAAAGCATTGGGTACCTCATTAAAAGGCACAAAACACCACAGAGGGAAATTGAAAATTCTGATGAAGAAGTATATTATCTCATTAATAAAAAAAATTGAAAATTGTTTCTTGAATTTATGTGTCAAAATTTCTTACGAAGGAAAAAAAAATTAGATTCTATTCTGCAATTTACAAAAACAAATTCCTATTTTTTGAAATAATTTATAAATGCTATCAAGTAAAATTAGTTGTTGAAACTTTATATAAATTAAATAGAGTAAATCTTTATGCTCTAACAAACATGTACCAAATCATTAATAATGTTAATCTAAAAAGATGCATCCCTCATATGCAATAATGTACACGAATATTTAAGACTTAACATCAAGATCCATTACTTTCAGAGCTACTCATAGTAATCTATATATTTGTGTCACTATTCTTTCTTCGAAAAATTATTTCTTTATCTGTAAGATGACAATTCGAAGTCGAAATACCAAGTAGTGAAAAATTATAAGATTTTCATTTAATTCAAATTATTCCTTACACCATTTTAACAATACTTCATTTTTGATAGCATTGTTCTCTCTCTAAGTTTTTTTTTTTTTTTTTTGTCACCCAACTTGATTGTGGTAAGAAGAACATTCGAAGAGAATTCATGCAGAATTATGGAAAGGTTCTCTTTCGAACATAAAATCTTTCAGAAAGAGGTTTTTTTTTTGTGAAAGAAAGAGATTGTTTCAAGGGACAAAGAATATTATTATGCAATTTTGGCATGTAAAATGACCGCTTCGGTAATTTTCACTTTTAATGATCAGTTTCTTTTCGCAGTTAAAGCAGCTAAAGTCTGAAAGTAAATATATTTCAGGATATTTCTGTATTTATGCAGATAAATAAATTTTTAACTAAATTTTTTTAAAAAAATTTTAGGACCTAGGTTTAATGAATATTATCTAGAACTTAATATAAGAAATCAAAATAGAATTTTCAGAAAGTAACATACAGCATAGTTTTTAAGGAAGATTTTTAACGGTTTTATTTAATACTAAAAAGTTACAAGAAACAAAAATAGTTACATAATTACATCAGACTAATTAAATAAAAGGATTCATAATTTTTGTGTTATTTAAAAAGTAAAATTATTATAATCATGTTTTACGAATTCCAGCTCATTGCATTCTTCTACACTTCGCGTCTGAAATTAGAAGCCTTCAGTAATAAGCTCATACTTCCAGATTTTCCTAAAAAGAACGTTGTGTAGATTCTCAAAGAGAAAATTTATGAAAAATCAATAGAATTTAAAATAATATATTTAAAATATTTATTAATGAATATTAATCATCCCTTAACATACTGATGTAACACAAATCACATGTAGGAATCGTTAATTCCTCCCACATCATTAATTCAAAACCACTGCCCATTTTCAGAGATTAAAGATAATTTGTAAAAGATTATCATTTTGGAAATTTCTAGAAATTGACGTAATGATCCTCCACTTTATCCAGTGTCGAAAGGTAACAAACTATCTGGACGATTTACGATTTGTTTCTGGTTGACTACCGACAGTTGCAGCAAATGCGTGCGACAAGCAGAGGTCACGATTAAAAGAGTCCTATGTTTAGATCATGAAGCGGAAACGTTTATCATCAATCTTGTTCAGAATGCGAATGTCTCTTATGAATTAAACGATAAACCGAATTTAAGTGTTACTAAATGATGCAGTGCAGCTTTCATCACGTATCTTTGCCTGTTGGGAACGAAACACCGAGATAAAAATTGAAATTAATCGTTTATTATAGGTAACAGTTACAATTTGCTAATAAAGTATTTCTTTTAATCTAGGCAGTTGTTTCTTTTGATAATTCAATAAGTTTGAAAGAAAAGTGAAAACTTATTTATTTTAAAGAAATTTTGAAATGTGTTATGTTAAAAGATTATACCAGTTTCAATACTCTTAAAATAAAATTCATTTATATGTATTGATATTGAAAAGAACATCAGTTTTAATTTGAGGAAACAAGTATTTTATTATTAAGAGGTATTTACTTTCGATTATAGTTTATTAGATATCATTCAATAAAGCTTTTAGAGATTTTTTCTAAAAAAAGGAATATTAGAAAAAATACAAATGGTTACGATAATTTAAAAAAATAGGAGAGTATTGTAATGAGTTTTTAAAAATCGTAAATCTACAAATTTCAATTTATTTGTGTTAAAAATATATATTTCTTAAAAATGCAAAGATAATTACTTTTTACACAAATATTGTTATTTTTGTATGCAAACTTTCTTCAGATTTATATATACATTGAGAAAAGAACAGAAAGAAAATATTTCTTTTAACTTATTTTGAGGTTCTTTGAGCCTTTCAAATGTGAGTTTTCAATTATCCTAATTACATACTTTATTTATAACAAAATGTTTGTTGCATGTTAAAAAAAAAACATTTTTTTTTGATGTGTTACTACATTTAATGCATAAGTATAGTTTATTAAGTGTGAAATAGCTCTATGACACAAGTAATGAATTCCGGGAACATTTTTTTTAATGATCAAAGCACTACTTTTGCCAAACGTGGTGATTTATATAATATTTTCCCACACCAACCTTCATTGTACATACCATTATCTGGCTTATCATGACTTTGTTTCAACAATAAACGCATTGAATGATGAATGAACAGCTTGAATAAGTTGGTCTTTGACGTTACGCTCAACTTGATGTTGTATGACATTATAGTATCCTAAATGTTAATATCTGGGATGTGGGGAAGTTGACAACACAATTGAATATTCCATCCATCTTTAAATCTCTCAAAGTCTATTCTGACGTTATCTGCAGTTTTTTTTTAACATGGCTTTTACCAATAGTCACTTAGCGAAGGTATTTCATTTTTAAAGTTGCTCTATAACTAGTTCCAGTAGAATCGCGTTTCTCTCTTTAGACCTTAAATTCCGTTTATTTTCCATAGTCCTGTAAAAGGAATGCAAACAAATACACATATACTAGTTCGAAACTTTTATTTTATAAGAGTAAAGGTAATGTATTAATTTTTTTTCCTCGCACCTGTCTTCTAAATTTGATACAAATTTATAAGTCGCACAATATTTTGTATATTCTGGGAGTATGTTATAGGATGAGTTTATGAAGAGAGTGAGGGAAGGAACTACTTCTTATGCAGTTTATTTTTTTTTTTTAATTTCATAATCAAGGATCCGTGTACATATAAAGTCACGACCATTTGTTTTTTGGTTCTAGAATTTTTGGTGCAAAATCTAAAATTCTTGAGCACTTCAATACATTTTTATCTGTTACATATATATTAGCTACCATGTCTGGACTTTGCAATGTATAGTCAATGCACTGACTTCGGACAATGGACTTCGCAATGTACTGATTTGGGATAAAAATTAATTAACCGTTGATAATTTTCGTTTCTCAATTCATAATTTATTTTTTTATAATTTGAAAAAAAAAATTAGGATCTTTTCTGTAATATCATTTCAATTATCAATTTTTCATTTCTTCTCATCTCTCAATTGGTTTCCAGTATGAGTATAAAACAAAGCAAACGGATATTTAAATTAATGATATTTGTTTAGATATAGGTAGATTTGTTTAGATATAGGGTAATTAGAAACGATGAATAGCGGATAGAAGGAATATTTTTTTAATAAAACTCAAAAATAACAAAATATTTTAATCTTTCAATGAGCTCAAATTGCTTTATGTAGAGGTAACGCAGATTTATTCTGCAATTGAAGTCTTTTTTTTTTTTCATTCAAACAAATAAACCTTATTTTAATTTTTGAAGACCTTTCTTTTCTTTCGTTTCTTTTTAATTATTATCTAAGGTGGGTAGTACTTTTATAATATTCTTTACAATATAGTCATAAATTATTTCTAAGCAAAATGTGAAACATAAATTTAAATATGTGTCTTAGTTTTTCAATTTAATAAAATATATCTCGTTCATAGAAAATATATGTTTCAAATAATTTATCCAAACAAACAACATTCATTATAGTGAGAAATTCTTAAGCACTTTATCTAATGTTAATACAATTTATTTCAGTTTCTAGGGTGCAGTTTGATATTTATTCACATGCTTCTAATGAAATAAAAATAATTATAATTGCGAAATGCAATGAGATAAGAAAACATATATTGATTAATATATGAAATCATTATTTAATTACTAAAAAATGCAATATATATAAATTTTAAATAAGTTTAATTTATTATTTATTCATTTCCTCAAATCATCATTACAAAGTAGTTTTTATCATACAACATAAGAATTAATTATAACTAATAAGAAAACTGCTAAAACTAATCTGGGTAATTAATTAAATAATTTTAAATAATGCACTTGATCATAATTAATTAATTTATCAATAAAATGAGATACTTCTAAGCAAAACACTATTTTTTTAAATATAATTATTTGAATATCAGACTTGATCATCTTAAAATTTTAAATGAAATTACTCGTATACTTCATTCAACTGAATATATGAAGATTAATCATTTTATATTTTATTAGAAATAATTTTTAAATATGCTTAAATTTACTGACTTATTTTAGTCGGTCGGTTTTAGAATATTAAATATGTTAAGAGCCAGATATTTATTCTTGAGAAAATTTATCTCAGACTGTTAATTTTCGAGAAGAGTTTTCTATATCTTACTTGAAAACATAGGATGAAAAGAGATGTAAAAATAAATAATTCTTAGTTTTCATTTTGGAAATATATTTTTAATACATTATGACTGAAATAAAATATTTTATATATTTCTGCAGTAATGTATATTTAATCTAATACTGTGTAATATTTTTAAGCTTTAAATTATATTTAATAGCTATCGTACAGTAGAAATACATATATTATCTTTAATAAGAGTTAAGTATCCGTTGTAAAAAATAAAATTTCTTTTAAAAACTTAATCAAAAAAAAAAAAAAATGCATTGTTTAATTTATGAGTTTTATTTTCAGTAACCATATTTCGGTTAGTAAGAATTGTAAACATTATGTTATAAACTTCAATTCACCACTTTCAAAAAATATCTTAGATGGTATTGAAAGTAGCAGTCTGAACTACAAGGAGAGTTCAAATGAAAAGGTACAAAACGTCGTAACAATGTAACCATTAACATAATTACCTGTGCCGCTATGGGAGAATGTAGCGTGACACCTAATGATGCGAATTGTGTCTTCGCCTTGGATCAGAGTATGCGTGGAAGCCCGCATGCGCAGGAGAGAGCAGAGATTCTTATAAAGATAGCCGTCTAATTGTTGCTGTAGTGCGTGTAAGGACATGATGGTGTTCACATGTGTTCCGATGTGAGCTGTGAGACATTCCGATAACACGCATCCATAAGTCTCCAAGGTCACAAATGTGGTACTAGCCAAGTTCAAGTGGAAGCAACTTGATCATCCACCCTACAGACCAGATAAGTCGCTTTGCGATTTCTATGCGTTTGGTCCCCTGAAAAAAACATCTGATAGGGAAGCGCTTAAATTCGGACGACGAATTCAAGGAAGCTGTGAGGAACTGGGTCTCGTCACGGCCACAGAAATTCTGGGAACAAGGAATCATTCAGCTTGTTATTCAATGGGATCGTTGTGCTCTGACCTGTGGTGTATACTTTGAACAAAGTCTTCATTTACACCCATAATGTAGTTTCTTACCTTTTAATTTGAACACCCCTTGTTGAATAAGAATATTTTAAACTTTTAAATTAACACAGTGCTTAACTCCCTTTTTCTAATAAATTTTTAAATAATTTTTACTTAAATTCAAGCCTTGAACCTGCGACTCGGCGTAAACCACCTGCTAGTCCACCTGTTAGTCCACTTACTAGCAGACTAGCAGGCGGCGCTGCAACCACTGAATTGATATGAGTGCTTTTATCCTGAAATCCAATAGCTGAGAGTTGAGGAGAGTTATCCGGTTTCTTCTCTCGAAGTGAAACGCTCCATTATAAATTTTTTAACGAAATAAATACTGTTTACGAGAATTTTGTCATGAACCATACTAACAAGTACAAAAGATATCGTGAGCTTAGAGTTGATAGAAAATAATCTAAAACCGTGTTATTTCGCCCCGAAATTTATGGCCTTTATCTTTTTGAATGGGAAAGAAAGTCTTCTCAGTAAATCTTTACTTCAGGAAGAATCAAGTAATGCTGATAGGTATGAAGAAGTCTAAAAAAATTAAAATTCAGAGGGTGACAGAAAAAAAAAGGAGAAGGGAGAAGTTAAGGAGGAGAGAGTGTCTTTGTAGTTTGGCATTCAACTCTATAATGCCCCCATTGATTATGCCCCAAAACAAATCTTCGATCCATTCTGTATGAACCCTTCTTACAGCTCTATTAGGCACTTTCAAATTTTATTTGTTCACCTCTCTGAAGTCGTCCCTGATTCGCAAAATGATTGAGATTGCCTATGCGATCCAGAGAGTTATAACACAATAACAAAAATGCGAAGGGGGACTCTTTTCACGAAGGTATAAAATCCTGCTCTCTCGGTTCACAAAGATAAAGTAAAAAAAAAGCGTCTGCTTCAAAAAGAATTGTTTGAAATATCAATTATGAATTTACAATTTTTCCCCAAAAAATGTATTATTTTTTGTTTTTTAAGAAATTCAGGTATGTTACTTTGTGGACAACTCTCGGTAATTTATAACATTTCAATATACATTTCTTGCAGATAAAATAGAGCTAACATTAATGAAGTAATTATTGAGGAAGGGTGAGAACATATTGGAGGCAAAGGACTTTGTAACAATTTTTGCTCGTATGTAGAAGAGTAATTGCAATATTTGATAAAAAAAAAATTGAATTCAAAACATTATCCCTTATACAGAATTCTTCATGCACGCTTTCTTTTTTGTGAAACTTTATGCTCAAGACCGTTTTAGGAAGTAAGAAAAGCGATTACATTTTTTCCTTATGAAATTATTTCAACAAAATATTGGTCTTTCGATCATACATCTTAAGATATTTGTTTATTACATAGAAACTAATAAAAATGTAAATCACTACATTATTTTTTTTCTCCTTCCTCCGTTACAATTTTTACATAAGTGTGATGATGATCATGAATAATTTTCCGTTTCGTTTTAAAGTATATAATCTGATGCATAGAAACCTAAATTTATGAAGGTCATTTGCTTTTATGTAAACATTCCGAATTTTATTGCATGTTTCAAAGCAATTGCATGTATAACATTTTCCATCTAAACAATTCTCTTTAAAATTGGTTGTTTGACGCATTACAGTGTTTATTTTATATTAATCATATTAATTCGGAAAATTGAATGCATCTCTTGCTAACGGATTTCTGAAGAGAGACTAATAATTAAAATTATTATTCAACTTCAGTGACCTAAATCAAATATTACATTGCTTACTTTTCAAGGATTTCGTATCGAAAATCCGGAGCTAAGAAGAAAGATAATTCGCACATTGAATGAAACATTCCTATCTATGTGCGGGGAAAGAGTGGCGAAGCTAATCTTAAGAGTAATTAGCACATTGGTTATATTTTCTTATTTGTGTTTCAAATTATGTGTAAAATTGTAACTATTGATTTAATCTGTAAATTATACTCAGGTGAATAATTGCAAAGATTATCATCCAAACAACCTCAAAATAAAAGGAAATAAATGGGAAAATTAAGGAATGCAGGAAGAAGAGGGGAGCGTTTGCAGTTTTTTTATCCATGTTTATTCGTCACGTGATAGCACTGATAAGAGATTTAAAGGATTTCACGCGAGTGGACAGCTATTGTTTTAAACGAAAGTTTATCGGGAAAGAACAATTGACGAATTTGAAATTTTTGCTTTGTCCTCCCAACATCACTTAGATGATTTTATGTGTTACCATATTATTAGAAATATTGAAGGAGGGTAAGATTAACACGTTTCTAAAGAATTCAATATCACACGGAGCATTTTTTCTCCAATAGGGAAAGCAGAAGGAATATATTCAAAAATGGCATATAGAAGATCATTGTAGAAGTAGAACACAGGTTGATTTCTATCGGTGAAAAGGACACGGTATATTACTTACCACACAGTTAAAAAGTAATTTTCTGTTACAGAACAGATGATATCCCGAAATATTGCGGCGAGACGTTTAGGAGAAGGAGGACTACTCATTCGTATACCTTCTGTGTACGTGTCATTGATTAGACAGCCACACAGAGACTGGTTACAATGGTGCGGCTAGCATCGAAATTTGACCGAAAAAATTTGGGTATGCAAACTATCTTCAAATGAGAATTGATATAGTCTGCAATCGAATTGCAGATGTCAAGTGATCGGTTTTCAGAGAGACGCAGTATATCTTCCAGAAACTTGACCAATATGCGACAAGTAATATCATAGTATGAATCGGTTTCATGATTGATGACTGCACGCTGTTAGATGTGCTATCACCTGAATATTACGAACGGTCAAATATACATTGTGAAGCTCTATAGTCGCCTCTTTGCATTTTCGTGGTCTTGTCTGAAATAAATTTATTTTCAAGTACGTCAACGCACCATGCTACCACTAAAACCTCATATGGTAAGGACGTTCTCAAGGTTTATGTGCATTGAAAATGTTTGAGTCACCTTGGTAGGCAACTTGCTTGTCGAAAATGTCCTCCAGCAGAACAGAACACTCTCATTGTGCTCTGACAGATGAGTGAGGTAAATGTCTTTGACAGTTGCTGAATAACTTTGTACAAACCATGACACGACGTGTGGAATCTTGAAACGTACTGAACGTTTGACTCATTAAGCATGTATTAAATTTTTTTTAAGATCCCTGTTGTTCTTTAAATGTATTTTAACTGTTACTAATGCTTTAATAAATAACATTTTTTTCTTCTTTAAGGCGTTTTATAACAATCTGTATTTCTAGAAAACTAAATGTTATTTATTCTAACGTCTTGAACAATGTGGCAAAACAAAATTTATATGGTGGATGACCAGCCCTGCTCAATGTCTTGATGTAGTTCATTTTGTGATATGTCCTTAGCAATTGTCCATTAATGTATATGTAGGTAAATTAATATATAAATAAATAAACGGTAAATATAGAAGAATTTTAAATATATAGATCATTGCAACAAACTTGCTGAACTTCAATACTCTTATAGTTTAAACGACTAATCGAGTACAATAAAAAGTCTAGCTTGTGGGCAAAGTCAAGACAATAATCGCCAAAACTGCAATTCTTATAAATAACTCGAATACAAATTAGATGAAAAATTGCATTAACTTTTGACTGTATCGAAGTCTGAAGTAATAATTCTCAATCTATTTTTATATATATATTCATTAACAGAATTTTTTTTACCTTTGTTCCGTGTAAATTTCAATTAATTTTTTAAAGTAAAATTCAATCATTCATTTATTCTTAAAATAATTTCTTCAATTTTATAATCGCAGAGTTCTGTATAGGATATTTAACAAACACTGGTAAATTATTTAGTGAATTAAAAGTAAAAATTGCACATACGTATATTTGATTAGTTATTCACTCTAAAAAATAATATTCAAAAATTTTCAGGGTAAACTTTTCTTCAAAAATAGGAAGTCATTTTTCACTTAATTTACATAAATCAAAACCATCAACTTTATATCTGTAAGAAGCCTTGGTATGCTAATTTAAATGAAAAACACAAAATCTACTTCCCTCAATAAAACAATTTTTTAAACATTTTCTTTCCAACAAGAAGGTGACCTTTGACCTTTAAAATAATTTGCATCGTCATTACTAATCTCCCTTACTTCAATATGTTACTTTGACAAGGAATTTTTCTCTTCATCTCACTTTCCCTTCCCCCTGAATCTTTATTATAAGTTGAGCAATAAGTGTTGTTTCTTTTATAACCTTCTAATAGCTTTGGAAAACAGAAGTTAAAAAAATGAGTTATATTTAATCGGTCACTATTCTAATATAAAAATGGGAAAAAAATGTTAGTAAAAAAAACATTTTCAACTAAATTAACATTAGATTACATTTTTTATCTTCTTTTTTAATTTTAATCTTGTTATGGAAAAAAAAATTAAACAATTAAGAAGATTGTTATAGGTAAAATAATTACAAGTTGTGTAATTTCTTGAGAATCTACACAACACTCTAACAATTTTTAATATCAGTTTTTCTCGAATCTCGATGCACCAAATCATTATATTTCAGTAATATGTGGAGCTTACGCGTTCTAGACCATACTCTATCTAATTTTTAAAAATAAGTCAAAATTTATAAAGTAAAAAAAATGTTTAAAAAGTTAATGAAATCTTTAATATAAGCTAATTAATTTTTGGACACATAATTTAGCTCCCTTAACGTTATGAAAAATGACACTTATTTTATCCAGTTGCGATCAGAATTGAGAAATATGCACTGTGTCGCATTTTTAAGTGCCTTTTCAGAAATGTAACACACTTAATGCGACATAAGATATGCAAACACCCTTCATCAATTTCATGTAGAAAAGATAAAAACCTGCATATTACTAATGAAATGTTTAACATTTCTACAATTATATATTCTGTTTATCCTTTTCTGGAATGACATAAATATTCTATCTTAATGTCTTAACGCCTAATAGTTCTGTAAAAGAAAGATTTTATATCCCACTCCTTTTCCTTAACATTTTTTTTTGGCTTTAAACTTCTCTGAAATGATATAAGATATTAAGAGATGTTCATGCACCACATTAGACATTTATGTAAAATTTTGAAGCATTTATTTTGCTTATATTTTAAATAGAGTTATAATAGTAGGTTTATAACGATTTTCCCTTCAACTAAACTCGTGTACTTTTCTATTTGAATTATTTAAATGAAATCTCTATCAATAAAATAAAATGTGATTCACGTAGATTACATTAAAGTTATTAAATATTGTAATCGTAGTATAAATTACATTTATGAGCAGCGAAGAAGGATGTTCACTAGATGGTCGTTGAATTGGTGAGAGTGACAGGGAAGCAAAGTCAGACGTCGGAACCTTAATCATAAGGAACGCTAGGATCAAAGGAATGATAAAGAAATAAGGAAAGGGATTAAACCTTCAATTGATGTTTGTCTACTCACACGAAGCCCAGTGAGTTGGTATGTGTCGATTTAAATCGATAACCTAAACGTTACAAACATTAATGGAGTTTAACTACAAAGAAAGATATATTCATCCAATCAAATTTAATATTCAGGAATTCAAATAAAATTAATTAGCATCACTAGTGGAAT
>BMAW01013788.1:156989-238092 GCA_019974015.1 Nephila pilipes
CACGATGAAGTTCAATACCTGCTTGCAGATATAAGAACTTTGAATTCAAGGCTATTTTGCCAAAGTTTTAAAATTATTAACACATTAATTACACAAATTGTAATAAATATCATACTTTATGAGTGAATTCTTTATCAGGAAATGTTGCTTTTTCGTTAGCATAAACTCTTGATAATTTTTTTTTCTGTAATGGAATTCCATACAATAAACATGACTGAAACATCAATTGTTTTTATTCAGCAATTTTCTTTGAATTATTATTTTTTTTATTCATATATTACTTTTGAGTGATGAGAATTAAACCTTCGATTAAAGGAAATAAAAAAATTTAAGCAAACAAATTTTTGGATATGACTATGCTCCTATTTCAGAAATTGCGTTAATTTTTGCCCTTTTTTTTCTCAAAAACTTTTCAAAAACTTACTTTATTTTATTTCTTTCATAAGTGCAGTGTTTACTGTTTACAATAATTCTGATCTGTTAATGTCTCTTCTTTAAAAGTGTATTTATCGAGGTGAATCTAATTACGTTTATATTGCTAATTTCATAATTTATATACTTATGCATTACATATTTTCACACAATTGTAATATTTTAGTATTATATATATATATATATATATGTGTGTGTGTGTGTGTGTGTGTGTAATCTCTCTTGTTAGTCAGGTGCAACTAATACTCTGAAAAAGGTGATCAGTCATTCAATAGATTATTCGTATAATTACGCATAGAAATTATGCGGAAATGCAAGTGCAACTAAGAAACACATATAGCTAATGTTTAAAAATGGCATTTCGAGTTATTCGAAGCACGTTATATTTTCTGTTTCAGAGTTACCATTTTTAAAATAATTTTTTCATGTTTTTAATGTTTTTAAATGTACTAATGCATTTTATAAATACTTCTTCCACAAACATTTATCAATCACTTCCATTTTTCCGGAAATTTATATAATACATGGAACAGACAAAGTGATTCATTTTGAAATAAAAAGAATACTTTTTATTAAAAAGAATTAAAGTATGGGATATCGGGATTTATGTTTAATTTTAGCATGCGTACATAATAAACATTTGCTCTCCAAATCTAAATAAATTGTAGTAAATCAATTTTTAAGCTGTTTAAAAATTCACTGGGAATATTACAAAAAATGCTTTGCATTAAAATATTAATTATATAAAATGAGTATGATTTTGAAATTTTCCTAATGTTTTAGAAAAATTTAAATTATTAAAGTCATATCAACAATGTTTTCAGAATTCCAAATGGAATCTCTTTTTTTAAATTCAAATGCCGTATGATATGCTAAATATTAATTTTTAAATGCATAAATGTAATAAAATTTTAAATGCATAGGATTCCTGTAAAGTATATTGAGTTATTCTGTAATTATACGAGTAAGAACCAAAAATACTTAATGAACTGAATATTTCGACACCATTCCTTTTAGCAGGAGCTAAGGAATAATTACATACAACGGCTGAGTCCACATGCGCTTAACAATATGATTTAAAACGTTTAAACGTACTTTAACGGAATATCTCTGATATTTTTTCTTTCAACTATTTGTGTTCCTATGAATATAGAGAACGAAACGAAAACGAGTGAGGGGGAAAGTTCCATTTGAAGAAAACTTGTTTTATCCAAAAATCTGTCTTTCGGAAACGTGTTATTGTCGTTGAACAATACGTCATCTTTCCCCCTTTTTGACAATACTCTGATGTATGTAAAGGTGAAACAGAAGTATATAAAAGAATAGGATTTTAGCTATTCTTCTATTTTTAAGATGTTAAAGGGGAATTTTGAGTAGACAGAGAATGAAAAATGAATGCACTTTCTTTCTTTCAAATCAAGTGAGAATAAAACATTTTAAAACCAAAGAGAAGCTTCATTTGTGTTTCTTCCTTTTTCCTCTGTAAAAATGTACTAGTTTTATATTTCAAATTTTGTGCGTGACTATCTGGAGAAAATTCTGTTTTTAAATAATGCTGAACAAAATTATGTATCGGGAATTTACGTTCTCGACAAAAACTCTTAAACTTGTAAACTCTTTATTTCATTTTACCGTCGAGATTTCTTACCAAAATATGAGCCGTGATTTCTAGAAGGTGTCTTGACAGAGTTAATATTTGCTTCAAAAGAAACAATAAATGATATTTTAGATTATGACCATACTTTTTAGAATTTCAACTTTTGATCAAATAGTTTAAATTGAACTTATATTTGCGGTGTAATTTGCATTTTTAGTATCTAGTTATAAATTAACAACAAAAGTATGCATGACTAATATGATATTTTTTATAAAAATTTCACTTTGAAATTAATTTTAAAAAGTTATTTTTATTCCATAACTAATACTTAACTTCATTTTTTATTTACAGCCTACCAATGTATAAATTTTTTTACCAAAAACTGTTTTTAGAAGATGCGAGAAAATACTCGTAAATAATTAAAATGCCATTTTCTCAAGTTAAGTTTCCTTTACAGTTTTTTTCAGTTATTATTTATTTATCAGTATATTTCTAGTATATTCATATTTTCCTGTTATTCAATATATCCTATTTTCATTCTATTTAGTTTTTCAGTTTTTTTTAACGAATTATCAGTCTTTCAAAACACAATTAACTATTATTTATGAGTTACTTATAATTAATAATCTTAAAACCGTTGCAATAATAATAATTCATGAAACGTAAAGTAAAGTTATTTTTTTCATAAATTGCTACGTAGAAGACAAGCTGAAGAGACCCATCGTAGCTATAACTTCTGGAAATCGCTTAGCGAAATTCTCTTTATTCGTTTATGATGCAATGGCGGTCTCGAATTAAAAACGATGTATGATCGTTTCGAGTGTGACGTAGTGATCGTGTCGAATTCTTTACATAGGTCCTTATTAATAGTAAACAAATAAGATAATGAGGTATAGAATGTTTAATAAAAACTCTGGAATTATATCAGAGTCTCCGAAACGAAAGTATGGCTAATGATGGTTTGACGAAAGCTTTAATATTATTAATGTGTTAAGTATGTGGAATCAAGTCTGATACATAATAAACTTTAAAATGTACATCCTGAATGAAGAGCCTCCGTGACCGTTTAAAGATCTATTTTTTAACGTCAATCCTCACCGCATTGTCATTTGCAAATTGCCACCCATTCTGAGATTTTTAAATGCATGGTATTTGCAAGATGAGATAAGAGCTATATATCAGATATGGGAAGTCCTCAGATATCTAGAAGGACTTCCCATATCTGATACTTCCCATGGGGGATATCTGAGGAAATCGCTGAAACAAATCCTTGCACACAGCAGGTATATTATGACTTGTATTTTACGTAATAGAAAATACAATTGAATGATTAATGTTCGAAATATAATGCCAAATATATCTTTAATTTCAGATATCTGCTTCACCATTTAAGTTTTCAATAAAAAAAAATCGTGAATTATTGGAATTTATTACATAAATATGGTAAAATATTTTACTCCTCCAATGTCGTGTGTTATAGAGTGTTTGTATGCTTCGCTTAATACAATTCGTCTACTTATAACATATCTACCCTGCATGAGATTAATCGTAAATTATATTACATGATAGCTCCCATGGGTTTTAGGTATATCATCTTGTTTTTTATGCACTCCTCAAATAGATAACTGTTTCTAGTTTATAACTTTTTAGACTTAAGGAATTGTGTTTTTGCTAACCAAGTAAAAAAATTCCCATTTTATTTAACTACGTCCAGACGATCCTTTCACTTATATGCATAGACATTTATTGAAAAATGAATTTAGTTTTTTAATGGTCCGCATTTCAAACAATGCTTTATAGATGTCGCGTGATAGAAAATTTATTGTTCTCATTGCTTGTGAGTTTCAATTCGATATGGCTCAGGTTTTATAACATTCGAAAAAGAGTAAATAGACCATTCTTCTTTTAATTAAGATATTTGAGACTAAAGGATGAGAAAAAACTAAAACTACATATAATTTCATTTTATAATGAAACTGAAAGGAAAACAAGTAATAGTGATAACGTTATTGCCATGAGCTCCAGCAAAAGAAAACTAGAATATGATCTGTGTATTTATACTATATGCTCTAAACAACCTATTCCAAAGCCGTCTTTTCTTTTTTTTAAAGAACTTGGAAAACAGCTTACTAAGCCTAGCAAAAATATTCAGGCGGAAAATATAACCCTATGTTGACAAACAAAAACAAGAAGAAACCCCATTTAAACTCTTAAAGGAAAAAAATGCAAAGAATGTGGTTCTAAGAGAGATCAAAAATGCAATTGTGGTGCATCCTATAATTAGAATATTCCATCTTTGAGAATTCCATTTACCATATATGTTTTCAAGTTCTTGACAAAGAATCTTTGTCAAGAACATGAAAATATGTACGGTAGATCTTATTAAAAGAATATTAAAAAATGGGAGTAAAGCTTAAAAAATTGTAATTAAAAATTCTGCTACTTTTATTAACTTAAAACCGCTTATGTACATAAAAAATTGCATAGATATAGCGGCAGAGGAACCAGAAAAAAGAATGGGGATTATATATATATATATATATATATATAATATTTATTTTCAACTATAAATTGTTTTGGTACTAAGAAAGACACAAATTTTTGTTATGACTTATCATTTCATCTTTGACAAAATAAGTTATTCTACAAATTTTATGAACAATGTGCATAGTAAAAATCTTAATATAATTTATTTGAAATTACGCGAAGTTAAAATGATTCAAAAATAAATATACGCTTTCTTTTTTTTTCCTGTTTCACTCACTGTAATAAAATTTACTCTCTTGCTCAGAATTTCTAAAACATTCTAATTCACAACATTTTTTTCTTTAAAAATCAAAATTCTTGTAATATGGATAAAAGTTGTATTAGATAAACATTTCTTGGCAACATTAAAATTTGTAACATTCAATTTTGTTTGAAGTAACATTTTTTGGCAGAGCAAAAGTTACGTGTATTTATGTTGATAATATATAAGAAGTGGTAATCATAAAGATTTAATTACTACTAACGTGCAACGGATTATTCTGGACAGAATTAATTATGTATATTATTTGATCCTTATGTGCATAATGAAGTAAATCAGCAATATTAATTTTGATTTGTTGGGTATCAGAAAGCTGTAGATTGAAATAATCCGATGTGTGGTGGAAAAGTGCAATTTTCTCAATACTACAAGCACAACGATGACATTTAAAAGGTCTAGAAACACTGGAAGAAATATATTACTCAGGGTGGGTAGTGATTTAGAGAAAAGTTTCAAGAATAACAGACAAAAAATAAGCTTCTATGATTATATTTTTTCGAGAAAATCAAACTTTACAATAACTCCTCATAAAATACCTAAGAAAGAAGACAATGTACAGTTTCTTTAATGTCAATGTTGCTGTAGTTGATTGAGTTTCATTGTTTTTCAAAAAAGTGTTTCTTTTTCTGCAGTGATTTTTCTTCTTTTTCTTACTATAGGTAAACCTGCAAATAGCAATGTCTTAACATATATGTAGATTATATTTGCTTTAACACTTTTATAAATAAAAAAATATATTTACTTCACTCATTAAAATATTTACTTCATTCATTTTAATAGAATTAAAAAAAAAACTTAAATATATACCTCGTAATAATAAAATCGTACATTTTCTCTATGTTCGAATTTCATTTACACACGCTGAATTACACACACTCACACACGTTCACACAGACTCACACACACTCACACTCGTTCACACAGACTCACACACACTCACACACGTTCACACAGACTCACACAGACACTCACGCACTCATAATATTTAATGATAAATGAAGTGTAAATAAAATGTAATGAAAATATAAATAAAAATATATTTACTTCGATCATTATAAATATTTACGAAATTCATTTTAATAGAATTAGAAAAAAAAACTTAAATAAGTACCTAGTAATAATAAAATCGCACATTTTCTTGATGTTCTAATTTCATTTACACACACACTCACTCACATTCACACAGACACTACCACACATTCACACTCACTCACACATATAATATTCAAGATCTAGAATTATACACAGAATTTATATAACTTTTGAATTAAGAGTTATATATATATATATATATATATATATATATATATATATATAAGTAATATATATAATTTTAAAAATATTAGATAATAATAAATATAATTTTCAACATAATTCCATTTAGTTTTTGAATGGAATTGTTTTGAGAACTATATCTCTACTTGAATTATTTTTGCTACTCTGTATAACTTGAAAACTAACATTATAATTGAAGTATGAATATTTAGTTGAGGGTAAAAATAACCTAAATGAATCAAATATATTTCAGAAAAATCTAATTATTGAAATCTATTTATTCATGAGATTCGACTTTAAAACTGTAAGATGAATACGTTACCAAAAAGTAACTTCGGTAACACGAAACTACCTAAAGCTGCAATATAGACATTTTTGCTCTGAGCCAATTAAGGTTCGTTTTTCAAAGCATAATTTACTTGTGAATTTTGAGATGAAATATAGAACTTTTATGTAATTCTTCAGTTTTTAAAGATACTAATTTTAGATAACAATTATTTTAGTATAAATTAAATGTGAAAATTATTCTCCACTTTCCACTCAAGTCGATTCTTTTAAACAGATCTCGTGAAACAAGATATATTTATTCAGAAGTTGTTATTTTATTCTCCTAACTTTCCTACATTGGCTTGTGATCAGTACAAAAATACAGGTAAATTTCTTATTTATCAAAATATTTTCGTTGCAACGGTTAAAATTTATCTATTCACTTTCCTTTTCTAATGTATTAATGGAAAAAGAGTTAATATATTTTCATTTTAACTTAGCATTGATTTCAATTAAACTAAAGATACATTACATAGTTATATATATATCCAAAATTATAAGATTTAATTTGGAAGAAAAGTCTCATAATAAGCAAATAAATTAAAATCGTACCAATTAAAATTATTACTCAATACATGGATATAAACTATCTGAGTCAAGAGCCTTTATGTGTACAAACCATTCTTCCTCATATATCGATGAAAAAATTCCTAACCAGCAAAGTTATTTGAGTAATGAATTTTTCACTATTTGTCAAGAATTGCAAATTGGAAAAGACTGATGGAAAAATCAATGCTAATATTGAACAGTTCATTTGCCTCCAAACATTCTTTCCGTCTTTTTTTTAAAGGAATGTCTCATCATTATTACATAAACAGTTCTTGAGAAAAAGTTTCTAATATGATCCGTTTGTTGATTTATATTTGTACAAAAAAAATAATTTTCTTTTTTTGAACTAAGTAACTAGAGAGATTCGAGTTCTTGTTCAACTTACACACATTCTTAGCTCAATATTTTTGTTTACTCTTTTTGTTTTTGGTAAAAACAGTGTTTTATTATTTTCCTTAAGCAACAAGAATCATAATAATAATAATAAAATAATAATAATTATTATTGTTATAAATATTATTATTATAATAAGTAGTATTAGATTATTATTATAAAGGCTAGTGAAAATGGCGAGATATAAGCTTATAAATGTAAGATGGATACGTACTGATACTTACAGTATGTTAAAGAAACTTTTATTTGTAATTTGATTTCTGAAGTTTACGCTGATTGAGCTATTTATTAACCACTATTTGATTATTTTTCTTCATTTTATAGTTCAAAAATTTATATTCAGTTCCTCGCCCAAATTACTTTTCTAATCGTATGAAGATTAAATGCGGTAAAAAATTTTAATTGACTTTAAACATGTATTTAAAAATGGGTAATTATTTTCGGTGTCTGTAATATAATAATTATCAAAATTAAATGATAAATGAGACACTTATTTTAAATTTTAGTTTAAAAAATTAATTTTGTATTGAAATAAAAATGTATTGCAGACTAAAAGTATATTTGGATTACAAATAAACAGACTCTAATCAAAATAAGATTTACTCAACAAAAAGAAAAAAAGAAGAAGAATAAACTTGTAAACTAGGTTCCGGACGAAACGTTATTTTGCGCGCATTTTTAAAACAGGTATAAAAAAACATTAGTTTTATATTAAAATTGAAGACGAAATTTAAACTAAAATACATTGATAATAAAAGTAATTAATTGAAACGAAAAATAAATGTAAATGCTGAAATATACTAAAATTATTATCACTAAAAAATTCTAAGATATATGAACTCCAACAGTAGGTTATGCGTTTAATATTTTTAATTTCTATGCATGTACTGCAAATAAATGTAACTAGTATTATTACTGCTATTTTCTCTTAATGTGACCATTAACGATTTGAATAATAGGTATAACATATATAAAGATTTCCCATTGTTTACAAATTTAATTACCAAAGAGAGAGAAAATTTTTAAACTACTTATCTCCGACACATATGATAATACCCCTTATAACTTATAAATTTACTTTAGTACATTACTTTAATGCAAAAAAAAAAAAAAAAAAAATTGAATACATTGCAATAGAAACACTTTGTAAAACATATGCATGTCCAAAGAAAAAGAGAAAGATTTGATAAACACTTTAAAAAAAATTTATTAACAACAATAATACACTTTCTTTTAAAGCGAAGCAATCCAATTTATGATAATGCATTAATGGGTTTCTAAAATAAGTACTCTGTCTCGCATAGATTATGGGTATATTACCCATAAACCACTAGGAATGTATGAGTGTAGAATAAAGTATCTGTATAAAATGAATTTTTGTATTCACAGGAGACATTAATAAATTGTCTCTAATACATTTTAATAGAGATGGAAAATCTGTTTCTTAACATTTCTGATCATTTCGTAAAATAAAGATCGATTTAATGGTGAGAGAACGTTCATATGCTCTGTTAACAATAAAAGCCGAATACACTTTAAAAAATATTTTTACAGCAAACAGCCCAATTCACATGGACAATTATTATTACTTTTTAAAGAAGGTTAAGGAGGAAAGCAGTGGCAAAAACCCCAAAGAGGAGAGCAATTTAACCGAAATCATTAAATGGACAGGTTTCTTAATAATCGAAGAGATTTTTCAAGACCTTCTCCCTAAAATTGCCAACATTTACGAAAGAAAAAAGCAATAAAAGAGAGCTATTAGTGAAAAGTGAGGAAAATATTGGAGCTTTCAAATTCTTTTTTCCTTCCTACTTTACTTTTTATGGATGAAAAATGCTGAGCGATAAGTTTTATAACAATAGTACAATTTCTGATTCTTTAGAGAGGAGCATTTCTCCCACCTTGTATCCAAGGCTTTACATAGTGATTCGAACTTTATAAAATAAGCATTTTATTGTATATACGTGAGAATTTCTGATTGTCTAATATAAGACTTGAAATGATGGAAAAGTGTAAAAAACTTTCTTTTTGGAACTTCTAGTTTCCTCGAAACTTAAGCTTTTATTATTCATTTTGAAAGGAATTTATGCAAGAGAGATGTGATAACAAGTCCTCATAGATATTGTTTGGTGTTGATGGAATCGTCGAATACATTTTTTTTTTCAGTACAGAGATATAGTACCCACATCACAATTTTTTTTCTTCTTTCCCTATATTATACAATTAGTGAAAAAAAGTAAGATATGTTAAACTAAGTTTTTATTTTCTTTCATTTTACTGAATGTAATTCACATACATTTTCTGATGATGAGAAATAAAATTATGAGTAACATTTTAATACGACTGAAGTTTACAATGAATCTTATGCAAATGAAATAAAAAGTTGCTGATTAGTATTGGTCCATTTAATGTTTTTTTTTTAAATATATAATTCATACATTTATACCAGAAGAAGTAATAATAATATATATATTACAGAAAAATATAAAGAAATAAAAAAAAATGTTGATTTAATATTTTTAAGAATTTCTAATAATATTTAATTTAAACTTAGTGTGGTTATTTGGGTCTTCCATAATACTCAAATGGTAGGATTAATAATATTCAGATTCCTTTTTACTTCAGGTATTTAAATTTTTTAATGCTATTAAATTACTTTTACATTATTTTGCCTCAATAATCCACTGATCTTCCGGTGGCCGCAGTAGCCTAGTGGTTAAGGTTTCGGACTCGTGACCGGAGGTTTTCGTTCAGTCGCGAATTCGATCCTTGGCCTCCAAAGCCCCGCTAATTTGTAAGACGTTAAATCTGTTGGGGCCCAAAGTCCTCCCGTTGACGTAGTGTGGATGTTAGGAGAGAGGGGTACCAGCTCAGGTGTCATCCTCGTCACTTGACCATGGTTTAAAATTACGAGGTCCGTCGCCAATAGCCCTCGTGTTGCTTGTAGTGCGACGTTAATAAAAAACTAAAATAAACCCCTGATTTTCCTTTCCCAAAAATAAATTCTGCTGTAAAAGGAGCATACTTAAAGTCATCTGAGGTTATTAAAATAAAAACTATTAATACAATAATCAGAAAATGAGAAGAAAAACACTCTTCTGGTCAGTAGAAGATAAATAGGAGGGATGCATGATAGCCAGTGGTAAATAAGGACATAAGCAATAGATTTGCCATAAATTGAGAATAAATATCCTTTTTTGAGCCAGTTCCATTATATTATGGACCAAATAAGAATATGTTTACTACATTTGGGGGTTAAATTTCAGAAAGGAATATTTGAAACTGTAGTTTATTCAGTGATGATTGATAGATAGATAATGTAAAATCTCTCTATTTTTTTCTCATACTGACGCTATCATGTGAATGTTCCCCCGAGGAAAAACGGTAGTACAACTATTTTAAGTTATGACAAAGGTTCAGGCACAAAAATATCTTAAGCCCAAAGTATGTGTGCTGGGACTATTCTCAGTTTTTAGTAATACATATTGTTGTGTTTTTATTCAATATATGAGTTTATAAAATAAATATCGGTCTGTTTTAACTATTCTGTATTTTGCTGAGCATGTTCAAATTACTCTAACAAGTCAACGAAATTTTCGAAAGCTATCAGCTAAAAGGGTTTATATTCGCAAAATAACCGCAAGAAAATTTAATTTTTAAAAATTTTCTATGTAATATTATGTGATAGAATCAATCGTTACAAAACATTTCAAATATGTATGTATTTAATAAAATTATTTAGTGTCTTAAATAGCAAGAACTAAGAAACATAATTAATTTAGGACATTAATTAGCAAAAAGTTACTGATAATTTTATAAAAAAGAAATTTAAAAATTAATAACATTTCAATAAAAAGTAGTTGTAGTTTATCGTATTTCATTCACGCTATTTATCAGTATGAGTTTACACCAGTCACCTGCGAGAGCCGCACGTGGCTCCTGAGTCGCACTATGGTTACTCTTGATGTAGATAGACGTCACTGATGGCGATGCTAATGAAGAGTTAAATTTAAATGACTGTGATAAAATTTGCTTCAGAATGATTTAATCAGAACAGATGGCGTATATCCTGGAAGTCAAATGTGATATCCACAACAGAAATAAGAACGATTGGTGATTTTTTTTTACTTATGCAGTGGTTCAGTATATTGTTGATCCTGGAAACTTTTAAAGGAAAATATTTAGAACAATTACATATGAAGTCCAAATACGAGGCACATGAACTTATACATAAGATTATATACATACATATGACTACACACTCTATAACAAAAATAACGACGCACAAGGAAGGAGATGTCCGATGGAGACAAAAATTGGCGAATAGATACAATATGTATATAATAGAAAATGATTAAAATTTCCGAAAACTTGAAAGATTTATTTCAAAGTTACATAGTTACAAAGTAACGAGTTCATTAAAGTGTTTACCCACCTGTAGCCTGGATGCAAGCGGCCACACGACGTGGCATAGAGTCATAAAGCTCCCTGATGGTCTTCTGCGGTATTTCTTGCCAAATGTACAATGTACTCCAATTGTCGGGCTACGTCATCAACATTCATTGGTAGATGCATTAGCCTTCTCATCATATCCCAGATATGTTCGATTGGAATGTGATCAGGCAATATGTGGCTGGTCAAGACAGTGTTTGATAAGCTGTAAGACAGTTCATAGCAACAGGTGCCGTATTGGTCTGGCATTATCTTGCTGAAAAATAAGGACTATGCACTGCAAAATTAACGTTAGCAAAACAGGTCTCAGAATGCCGTCGGCGTACCGATGTGCTGTAAGGGTGCCTCTAATGATGATCAAAGTGCTCCGGCTATCAAGAGGAATGACACCCTAGACTATAACTCCTGGTTGAGGGCCTGTGTGGCGTGCAATAGTGAAAGCAGGATCGGCTCGCTGCCCTAAGTGTCTCCAGACATGTCTTTAATGATCGTCAGGACACAGTTTTAAGCGGGATATGTCACTAAACACAAAACGTCCCCAGTCAGCATAATTCCAACCAGATCTAGCCAAGCACCACTGTAATTTGGCTCAATAGTGTGCAGGCGGACTGGCAGGTAGCGTAAGATAGAGTTCAGGTAGAGTAAGCTCTACCAGCTGTCTGTGAATGGTCATGCTGGACACTCGTCTGCGGGCCTGATGTTGATAACGATTAATCAAGCCCTATGACAGCTGATCTGACAATCACTCTGTCCTCCCGATCTGCTGTGGCTCTAGGTTGACCGCTACCATAATAGTTCTTTTCTGATGTATATTTCAGGAGTAAATAAAAGAATTTTTGAAATTTTTATGCTTTTATCATGGAATAATGGTAGACTTTATCACAAACTTTTTTTTTACTTACATGGAATAGAATCGTAATTAAAATAAATGAAATTGTACAATTGTACTTAAGCAACATTTTAATAAAAAATAAAAATAAAGTATGAAAACAGAGATAAATTATTACAAATAGGAATAAAGTATTTAAAAAACAGAAGCTTAATAGGTGTCTTAACTTTAAGAAACATTTAAAAGAAGTAATTTATATATATATATATATATATATATGTATATATATATATATATATATATACTATATATTATATATATATTATATATATAATAATAGATAGATAGATAGATAAGATAAGATAGATGAATAGATAAGATAGATAGATAGATAAATGAATAGATAGATGAATGAAATAAGCCAAATAAACCAAATAAAATAAATAAAATAAATAAAATAAATAAAATAAATAAACAAACAAATAAATAAATAGGAAAATAAAATAAATAAAATAAATAAATAAATAAAATAAACAAATAAAATAAAATAAAATAAAACCAAACCAAATAAAACAAATAAAATAAAATAAAATAAATAAAATAAAATAAATAAAATAAAATAAAATAAAATAAAATAAAATAAAATAGAAATAAAATAAACAAATAATAAAATAAAATAAAATAAAATAAAATAAAATAAATAAAATAAATAGACAAATAAATAAATATGGAAATAAAATAAAATAAAATAAAATAAAATAAATAAAATAAAATAAAATAAAATAAACAAATAAAATAAAATAGATAAAATAGGAAAATAAAATAAAATAAAATAGGCAAATAAATAAATAGGCAAATAAATAAAATAAAATAAAATAAAACAAATAAATAAAATAAAATATAAAATAAAATAAATAGATATTCAGTAAGTTAATGCATATTTATTCATTTGTTATATTTAAAGTTTTAATAGTTGACTGACATTAATACACAAAAACTAAATCTTAGAAATAATTACAGCAAACACAAATAAATGTCAATACTGGTAATGCACATAAAATCTATAAATTTTTATAGATAAAAGGAGTTGCCTATACACATAAATAGGAGGAAGGAAATATCTAAACTTCTTGCAAGTGCTTTATAGATGAAATCCCTCTCTTTGATAAAAAAAAATAATAAATTCAATTCAGAACACACACCATTGAGAAATATTTCCTTAAAATTCTTGTGAAATCTTTTGTTTCAGTCATTCTGAAAATAAAATAAGAAGAACGAATGCGTTTTATATTTCCCTATAGAGAGATTTCGTCAAACTTTCGTTCCTCGAAAATACAACCAAAAAAGCTCGTGAACTGCATAGCAAAACAAGAGCATGTGAACTAGAACATCTCTTCAATTTTTTGTACATTTATTTTATTCTATGCAAACATCAGAAGACCCATGAATACTTCCATCGTTTTGTTTTAAAATATACAATATGATGCAGGGAAGAATACATAAAATGCAAATATGTACATATTTCCTTTTTTCACATTTGTCGATATAATATACTCAATATCAGATTGCTATTTTTTTATTCAGTATTAATTTTAAATACCAATTATTGTTATACATGTATTTATTATTGATCTAATATTAGAATATTTCTTGTGTAATTTCGTAATTTCATTAATGAATCTACTTCAAAGAATTCTTATAGAAAGGTATGAAAGTTGCCTACATCAAACTAGGGGTAGGCATAATTTGTCAAAATAGAATGAGTAAAAGTAAAATGTGTTTGGAACTTATTCCATCAGTAATATATTCCATGCAAAACCATACTAATTTGTCCTCTTTTATAATGCTCATCGTACAAAGTTTTTAACTTAACTTCAGTGATTTAAATTTGAAACTTTTTTACAACATAAAAATTATTACTGTTGTGGAACGTAATCCAGAGTGAATGAAGTATTGGAATATAAAATTAAAACTGATTATTAGAATATAATTAATTCAAAAGCAATATAATAATGTAGTAATTTAAAAAAAAAGTAATAGAAAATTAGATACATATTCCGCGTAAGTAATACAGTATAGGAACATATATTCTGAAAATAGCTGATAACATATAATCTAAAAATAGCTAAATATTGGAACATTTTACTAGACAGAAAGGTTAATACTCTGGAGCCTATTATTTAAAAGTAACAGTTTGGAACACATCTACTTCATACGAACCTTTCCTAAAAATATAATGTTTCCTGGTTGCGAGGTTATAATTTTGAAAGCAAATCACACACAAAACTTAAAAAATACTTTTAAATATTTTAATGAAATATTTTATTACTATACTAATTAAAATGCAATTGTTATGACATATTATTTCCAATATTTTAATGTGTTAAATTTCCTACCAATAACTATTATTACATACTAACTGCGCTCTCAATAGTTTGCAATTCATTATTTAAACTTTGTGAATAGGTATTGAAACACATATTAAATAGCAGTTTTTATATAATAATATTTTCAATTAATTTCATGATCTCAAACTGAAATTGAGACGCCTTTGACAAGGAAAACAATGCCAAACAATGTTTTTTCACGCCAAATTTAAAAAAGCCTCACTTTTGTAAAACTAAAATCCATAACAATTACATATAGGGATTAAAATATCGGTATAATTATGTACCTGATTATATGAACAAAATCATATTAATATTCATATACATATATATATATATATATATATATATATATATTTCAGTAAACTGTAACCAATAATAGTATTTATATTTTTAAGTCTTGTACTTTATGCACATCTTGCATTAATTCTACTGTTTTTATAAATTTGAGAATTTGTAGAATACTTAAAATACAACATTATATCTAGTGAATATAATTCAGATTTTTAAAAAATTAAAAATAGTTTTATTGATATATCCCTTATATAAATTTTATGCAATAGTCATACATAAATTTTGTGAATGTATGTTACAAATGGATTAGATTTGTTGCATAATATCTCATTTTTATACAGTAAAAATATCAGCAGTATGGACACAGTAAATTTTGAAGAAAGTGTTCCAGAATACAAAAAGCTTACATTCTCATAAAAACGAAATTGAGTTGTCTTATTATTGGTGTTCAATCCTTTAAAACTCAATAATCTCGCTTCGAATTGATCAAAATCTCTTAAATATTACATACATAGAATCAGTGAAGCTCCCTGTATTTCTTAACAAAAAAATAAGAAATGTGAAATTTGAAACATTTTAAGGTCTTTGTTATATTAGAATCAGTATCTTAATAAATATAATAATAATTTCTGAAAACATTTTTATTAAGATAGGAACTGGAAATGGGACTTTTAAAATCACATTAAATAAATATTTTGAAGTTCTGAACAAATATTATGGATAATTGTACTCTTTCTTTAAATTTCAATTTTTTTTCCTAACGTAGAGAATTTTCATGTTCAGATGTAAGAAAAAATAATAATTCTTTGACACACTGTGAAACTTTCAGCTTCGTTTACAAAATGGTAAACCTAAAATGAATTTGTGTATTCATTTTAATGTGATAAAGGCTTCGAAAATATTATAGTTAGTCAACAAAACTCATGTATAATTTCTAAAACTGAAACTATTATTGTGGCGAAATTGTATTCCTATTCGCCTCTTGTGCCATAACTTAATCAAATATACTAACACTAAAATGTCAATAACTTATACAAGAAGACGTTAGACAAATCTCACGCACAATATTTATTCAATAGACTTGCACTATAATGATAAATGGATTCCTGCTCTCCAAAGTAACACCCTAGATAGGCTCGCCCGTTCGACGGATATCGAATTAAGAGTGTCTTACCGAAAATCACGCTTTAGGTTGACTTAATTTTTAAACTGCACTACGGATATTAGCACTTGTAGCAGTGCTTGATCTCGTCTACCACCTGTAAGACATATACTCAACGCTAGAGTCACTCGACCTCTATCGCCTTAATTTCACTTTGCTTATATACTTCCCTATCTAGATCAATTCACTTTATATCTACCTGCCTCTAATTTACCTAATCACGGTTCATTTTTGTTGGGAAGAAATTGCTTTTTTCATGCAACCAGTGTCAATTAAAGTTCCCAAGTTTAGTGAAGAGAAAACCGCGAATAGCCCAAAGTCACAGTATTATATTTCTTATGACAATATTTTTATAGATTACACTTTACCAAATTACAAATTAAATTAATACACATTATTGCAATTTAATTCATAACTTTATAAACTAATCAAAATAAAGTTATATTTATTATGTGATTTTACTTTTATACTTTGATGACTTCTAAAAGCTCAGATATGTTAGAAATAAAGAAATTCTTTAGATATTTCGAAACTTTTCACGTCTAATTACAAATTTGTCTTTAATCAGAACCATATAATTACAATTTGGAGGTAGTAGCGTAGTGGTCATTTTCGTGAATTCATGGAGGCATTTTTTCCGTCGAATTTTATCTGTTACGTAACAGAGCTAATGCATGTTAAATCGGTCGAAATTCCAAGTCCTCCTGTTGACATCGTGTGAAATGTTTGATAGGGAGGAGCTATCTTATGTGTTAACCTCGTCTCTTGAACGAGGTTCGAAAGGACAAGGTCCAATCGTTGCTTCTAAATGCGTTATTGATAAAATAAATTAATCTAACAACCACTACAATTTTAGAACTGATTTAAATAATAATAAATAAGCCATTTTTGATGCTTCATACTCAGATGCATGCTCAATTTCAAATATTAGTAATTTCAATAATTGCAAAAGTATATATTATCGTACTTACAATATAAACATGGAAGAAAGAAATGTTAAAAAATTGCCTAGTGTAATATTTATGCTAAATAATTTAAAGTGCTTTTCTGTAAGCATGACTATTAATTTGATGAATATTTGTATTCTTAAGGCTAAGGATTATTTATATATATTAGTGATTAAAATTCTACACATATTATCAATTAAATAAATTAAGTCATCTTAAGCAAAATTAACAACAGAACCAAACAGAAGTACCATTTTGTTCTGATTGTCCTCATTTAGTTTAAATTCAAGTGAATTGAAAAATGCGATCATTTTTTGTAGTAAGATATTTACAGCATAAAAGGCAATATCTTAAATTAATGACTTCTTAACAACTTATATCAACTGATTACTAATTGGTCAATAAATATAATTTCTAATTAATTAATTAGCAAGCTAATGTGAAAATATGTTTTCTTTCAGGAATGAAGTTTGCTGCTCAGGCCTTTTATGATAAAACAAGGTGGCTTGAAAAAGAATAATAATTAAATGGCTTCAACATTGGAGAACATTATTTTTTTTCGTAGGAGAGAGTTAATTTCAGTTTTCAAGATAATTCCAGCTATTAGTTATTCTTTTTCCTCTTAAATTTTTTTCTATGAACAAAGCGACAATTTTCCTTTGAAGAAAACTTTTTTTCCCTATTCTTCAGCACGTAAAATCAGTTTATGTGTTTACATGTTATCAACTTTTAAGATTTACAAAGTCAAACAAAGGAACTGAAAGATGATGAAAAAGCTTAAATGAATCATTTTAAGGTTATGAAAAAAATGAAGGGATGTGGAAGAAACATTGATAGGAAAATACAGCTGTTTTTGTTATCAATAAGTATCAAATTGCGGATATCGCTCCTTCAGTGCAACTTAAAATTCATTTTATTCGGTTATTACATTAAGCTATTTTAGTGAGAAGATTAATATTTAATAACTATCGGTTTTATGAAATTTCATTCTAATGCGAGCACAAAAATTACATTTAATGTATTGTTTTGCTTGGTAGAAAAAATACATATTTTTTATTATCACTTAGTTTGCACACGTTAATAGATAACTCTTCAAAACGTCTTTCTTTTCAATTTAAATTATTTTGTAAGAAAAGTGATCCATTATGAATCTCCTTTTTCACTTTTCTGCTTAATTCCTCTTACGAATTTGGAATGATATGTTGTTGTTACACGATATGCTAACAGTTGAACAGCAATATATATATTTTTCTTTTTGTGTAGTTTATGAATTAATTACACTTATGGCGACTTGTCATTGCTCAATATTACCGTCACTCAACCACTATGAGAATAAACTAGTAATTCAAGCAAGACAAACTTGCAAAAGTGAATTAAAGAGAATTCAAATCCTTTTGCTATCGATGTGTAAGGCAGCACTAGAAAGCAAGAAATTACAGAGAGAAGAATCACTTAGGAAGATAGTCGGTTCTCTCTTCCATTTTGGACTTTCTTCTTTATTATTTTATCAGTTGTTGAGTCATTAGATTATATGTTATTTGCTCCATTTAAACATCTTTTAAATGCTTTTTAATAAATTGTTAAACTTATTAGAAAGTACAGTACCCAATCATTTTGTGTTATGTTTATATGGTTTCTGATCCTGAGTCAGTTGCGTGATCTACTACACACTTTAAGATTAAAACTGATTTATTAATTTAAAAATAAGTTTTACTTCGAAATATAACTTCAAACCTTCTTATAGAGCAATGTCATTAAAAGAATAGAAGTAAAATAAATTCATTTCATTTTAAAACATTTCTTAAAGGAATTTTTAAATGTTTCATTCTTCAGATTTAGACTATAATTTCAAGGTAATAAGAATTATGTGTAATTTTCTTTAAAAAAATATCAATTACATCAATATAGTCGTTTTCATAACCTTATAACTGTGACTTAAAGTAGACATACAAAAAATTAAATTACTATATTTTCAGTTCAATTCTTTAAAAATATATAAGTATTTTTTATTCAGTCAAATAGGCCAAATACATCAATTGAGAAAAATATCAGAGGATTTCCTTGCGAACAAAATGAACCTTATCTCATAGAATATATCATGCCCGAGACTCTAACTACTATGAAATTTACATATTTGACAAAATATCAGTGATCTTAATATTACCTATAAAACTATTTTTAAGAAGTTGATATATTCAATAAGCATTTTGTAGTTGAGCTTTTAATCTATCATAAATATTTGAGTTTATATTTTCAATTTCAGTTTTCAATGAAACTTTATGTAGTTTAAACTAAAGGAAATAGAGCAAGTGCTATCTTACATAAAAATTTAATAAAAATTTCTTTAAATCTGATTTAGACATGAGAGGACCATTTATAGCTTTACAACTATTTTTGCGATTTGTGTTAATTTTAAATACAATTTTAAAACATGAATGTTGTTTTTAATTAAATGTCCTTATCTAAGTAATTAAGATCAGTATATATAAATATTCATGCTCCCTTTGCGATTCCATGAATTAATTATGGTCTCTAAACATGAATAATTTAATATTACGAATCCAAAATGACGCTTCCTTTACTCATTTCTCTTATAAGGGAAAAGTGACATTTACAAAGATTTCATGAGTCAGCCAAGGAGAGCTGAAGCAATGACTTCTTCCCCTTAGCGACAGACTTAACGAGCATTTTGACTACTTAGTTATAAAATGATGTTTCTAGAAAATGTTGGAATTTATTTGAAATCTCAACTGTGAGGAAAGTTGCGCATTTTCCCTAAACTTACTTATTGAAGTCATATCGCACCAGGACAGCTCAAAATAGGAGAAATGTGAAGTGAAAGGGGATGAGTCTGGAAATCAGTTGGAAGTGGTTGGTATTGGCCGAGTGGATCTGCAAAAGAAATTTCCGGAGACTGCCTTGGATTTACCGAGTATTAATGAGGAGATTTTTGCCCGTTGTGGGAACTGGTAAGTTATTGAGGTGAACATCAGGAAGAGCGTTGCGACTGTTATTATTATTTTTTAATTGTGCATATTGTGTCATTAATATAAATAAGTGCTGTTTTTCTTTGTTTGAGTTTTTATTCTGTGCAAGCCTTTCTACCTGTCATCCCCTTGTCCTTTATATTTGTCAAAGTTATTAAAAATGTCCTTTGTTAATATCTTCCGTTTCGGGCTGATTGCGCTTGCATACAACCATGAGAACACAACAACACGTAATAATGTCAACAACAGTTGGCGTTTAATTACCATTAATTTTTTTTAATATTTTTTTTCTTCAAAAAAGTGATCCTGATTAAGATACTACTACTTTTAAAATAAGTAACATATAAAACTATGTGTAACATATAGATCTTAATGAAATGTATCCAATGTTAAGATGTATTTATATTGATGTAGTTTTCCTTTCGGTGACTCAATAATAGCTACTGTAAAAAAAAAACTATTTTTAAGACAAAAAAGTTCTTGATATAAGAAATAGACGAACAAAGAAGACATAATTTTCTATATTATTTTTTACTGACCGGTATATTCAAAACATTCTATGCAATTCGAAATATAATGCATTATTTGAAAACTAATATTTTTCCTAATTCACATCTATATAATTAAAGTATTGCATTAAATAATTTAATTTGATTAGAAGTTTTAGTTTCAAATCTTTGAAGGGAATTTGATTATTGAGATTACCTTACTTAGTGACTAGAAATAAAATTATAGCATTTCGAATTCAAAATAAAAATAAATAATTATCTTAGAACTTGAATTAATTCGAGACTCAAGAAAATATTCTCTTTCTCTTGAAAATCTTTTTTAGTATCTTTTTGATTATAGACAAACTTAAAATTCTTATAAAAGCGTCCGATAATGTATGAAATTTGAATCATTTCTTTAAAGTTAAGATTTGATTGCGAATCATATCAACACTTTATTCTTGAAAATTCATAATTTGAATTAAATTTTATATATGGTGATTTTTTTTATATTTTTAATCAAATTAAGAATATATAATTTGTTATATGTATTATAACATCCTTTGTTTTCAGGAATCTTAATCAGAATGAAAAATTACCCAGTGTATTATTGAAGGAATATTAACATACTTTCCTATTACTATTGATCATATATCATCCTACTCTCTAATATGGTTTATGAAATGAATACTAGGAAAGCAATTACATAAATAATTTGCCTAGAATTTCTTTAGATAGTGATTCATTCATTACTTCTTGTTAGAAAATTCACCATAAAATACATTAAATCTATGGAAACAACAAATCGAAATATTTCAGAAGAAAGGGAAAAAAGGAAGGGAAGGAAAATTTACTATAGTAAAATAATTTTTTTAGTTATTTTATTAAATTAAACAATGGAAAGTAAATTTTAAGGCAAAATATTAGAAAAAAAATTAAGGAAGCGTTCTTTTTCGTAATTAACTGATTTTGCGGTAAAATTTGAGAAATTTATTCATATTTCTTGCAAACTTAGGTCTCTTGTGGGAGCAAATACTCAAAACTTTTTGTCGTTAAATAAATGATATTTATGTTGTTTTAATGATATTTATTTCATAACCATAATTTCTCGTAGGTTCTGTACTCGAAATTTAATTATGTCTATTTAAGAGATGTTTTTGTCCAATTGAGAATATACTTATAATGTAAACAAAGTGCTTGTAGATATTTTTATAAGTTAGTAAATCATTAGTATTAGGTATAATATTTAAAATTATTAACTTTTTTTATTAATGCGTTTAAATAATTTTATCTAAAATTAGTTCATTATTCCCAAAAAATGTAATATATCGTATATAATAAGTAATTAAAAATTACTATATTTTGAAATTATTCATTTTAATTCGCTTTCTGATGCATTCTGTGTCTTATATATGCGTTTTACAAACAGAAATTGTGGCGATAGAAATGTAATGGTCATTATCGGGAATTCACTCTTACGTAACTTCTGTCAAATTTTGGGTTCGAGCCCTGCTGCGGCTTTTGCTCCACCGTGTATTGGGCCTGATGTCCAACACTATGTCGAGATCTCAATTCTTCCCACAGGTGTGAAGTGGAATTTTGGAGCTAAAGGAGCTAATTCAAGTATCGCCTTCGTCAATTGACTGAGACTCAAAATTACGGGCGAATAGCAAATGAGTTGCTTGCAAATACTACGTTAATAATCAATCAATACAAGCTAAAATTCTAAGTAATTATTCTGCATTTTACATATTTTAAGGCTCATTTAACTGTATCCGTAAAATTTATTACAATTACACGAGCTTAGATAAGGTCCCATCTAAACTCAAATATTCTAGAAAAGGAGCATTTGATTTGGGACAAGCATTATTTAATAACAGAGAGAAATTTCATGGATATTTTGACAGAAAAATGAGCGTTTCCTTAATTTTCCTCCTTTCAACTCATTTCCCAACAAATCAAAGCTTTTACAAATCGAGACTTTTCATGTGTAGTGATACTACAGCTTTGAGGAAGAAAAAATAATTTTGGGTAAATTTGAATAGGGTAAATTTTTTCAAAACCTTATAAACGAGACCATGGTAGCCTAGTGGTCATAGTCACGGACTCGCAGCCGTCAGTTTTCAGCGAGTCGCGGGGTCGAGTCTTGCTGCCACTTGACAAGGCATGTAGCCAGGGCTGACACAAGTTAAATCGGTGGGGGTTAAAAATCTACTCATTGGCGCAGTGTGGAAGTTAGAGAGGGAGATGCCAACACAGGTGTCATCCTCATCACTTGACCGAGGTTGAAAATTTCCTCGCCAATTGTTCTCGAGTTGCTTCTAGAGTGACGTTAATTAAGCCAAATCAAATATAAACGAGAACAAGTGATATATGCTAAAAGTTTTGAGCCCAAAATATGTGAATTGATTCCTCTGTAAAATAAATTAAATGTACATTAAGTAAAATAAATTAAATGTACATTAAGTAAAATAAATTAAATGTACATTAAGTAAAATAAATGTAAAATTATATTAAGTACGTTACCTCCCCAGTTTTCTCCAAATCGTTTGTAATAATTATCCTTAAAATAAACGAAATGCAATTAAAGGTACAAGCAATTAAATTACATTTAACTTTTTATAAAAATTGTATTCAATCCTCATGACACAATTTAAATAATATTAAAAAAAGTAATCATGCAAAAGAAGAATAAGATTCATTCCTTTACAGTTATGGTCATTATACAAACAGCATATTTATATATATCTTTAACATCCCACGAAGCCTTTTTTCGAGATGGCTATGCATTAGATTCTTCGCAAGATTTAAAAAGATTATGAAAGCAATCTACAAAGAATTTAGGCAAGTATTGTATTTGGAATTCTTGCTAAATCTCGATATATCTTAGTATTCCGTCGAGTGTCGAAAGTTTACAAACGATCTGAAGAATTACGATTTATCTCTGGCTGTCTGATAGCTGTAGCAAGTGCGTGATGACTTTGCCGGTCACGAATAAAAGTGCCCGGTGTTCTGTTAATCTAGAGAAAGTGCGAACTTCTGCACTTCTCAAATTAAACGATGAATGTACTTAATGCAGTTTAATGATACTGTGCAACATTATCTTTGATGCTGTTTTGATTGGAATGGTGAGATAAGAAATTAAATTAATCGTTTTCCTTTCATAATGGAAATGCGATTATGAAGAAAGTTTTGCATTAGATTTAGGCATCATGATGATGATTTTGTGAGAAGTTTTAGTAAGTCTAGAAATGTTCAAGGAAATTCTAAGGATTATATTTCGGAATTAATAAACAAATTACTTTCTGAGCTTACATCCAATACAATTAATATTTATCAAATATTTTTTATGAATAAGTTGTTTTTAACTAATTATAAAATAGTCATTTTCTTAATAATGGAATGTTGTATTCTAATTAAAAGATTTGCAACACTTTAGAACATTTATGTACATTAATTCAAACTGTTTTCCTTTTAATTGAATAAATAATTTAGGGAATTAGAAATGCTTAGAAGTAATTTTTGCAAATAATATTCTCTTTGAAATTACAAGCAGCTCAGTACCTGATTTCCTTCAGTTCGTGTAAAAGAATAATTATGTTGCGAAATGTTAATATTATTAAATTTAAAGAAAGTTTCTCTTCTTTATTGAGAATAAATTGAGAAAATCGTGAGTGTATAGGAATCTTTAATTTGTAATTCGTTATTAGTTAAATATTTCTTATATTTCAGAAGTTAAAATTCTAAATATTTACTGAGAAATCCATAACTTAGCGGAATAAATAAATTTTAATAGTGCTTATTTTTAAATTTTAAAACAAAATTATAAATTCTGAACAAAAATAACTTTTAAATGTATATTGTAATATCAAATATTATTATTTATATACCAATCAATTGTATATTATTAACTGGTATGCCTGTTCTTCACAAGGGCGAATTGAAATATGTAACATTATAGATGGAAAGATAAAAAAAATTTAATCTCAGCCAGTTTATAAATAATATTTTGAATGAATTTAAATGAACCGTAAATTAGCCTCCATGGAAAGAAAGATTTAGTACATTAAGTAATACGTAAATATGTTTTTCTTTAGATATACAGATGCATAAATATATAGATATTCCAATGTAAAAATTTGATTTCAATTGCTTTTAGTTTAGAAAATTTAAGTTCCTTTAAATATAGCTTAAAATCAGCTCCTTTTTCCTTGTCGAAGGTGTATCAGTTACTTTAAGGATGTAAATTTAAAATTAATGTCGGTAATGCTCACAGCTCATGCATTAAAGATTTTTTTAAGAAAAGCATAATTAGTAAATTTAATTTATCCGAATTTATAAGATAACAATCATTAATTTTTAGTGAAGCCGTAAGTAAGGATGAAATGTCAAATTAAGCTAAACATAATTTAAAGTTCTCTAACAGTGAACGTGACATTTAATTGCATTATACTGGTGACTTTAAAACTCTAGCAATCCAATTAACAAATATAAAATATTTTAATGAGTAATGACACTTTAACAGAAATATTTTTTAGAAAAGTATTTTATTATAATTTTTAGTGAGTAACAAACAAATGAATAAATATAATGATCTCCAATATAATCTATGAATAATGACACATAATTATAAGCACAAACAAACAGTGACTTAATAATCAGAAATATGCTTAGCGGAGTGGAAATCTTAAGCAAGATAAGAATTCGCTCACTAATTATGCAATTAAAAATAGATATAAAATGTCTCTCTTAATAATATTTTTCTCTTTTTTAAAAGAAAAAAAAAAGTGGATTTAGTGTTCGTTCCGTTTACCATATGAATACTGTTTCATTTGGCTTGATAGATTTCCGGAAGAAACAATTTTAAAATAAAAAAAAAAAAAAAAATTAAGTTGTTAATCTTCAGAGCAGTTTTGAAGAAAACTGGGGAAACTTGGCTAATTAATTTAAACATCCGATGATGAAAGAATCGTAATTTTGTTACGTGACATTCGAGAGCTATGTCCTTAAATATGCAACATCCCTTCAGCAATATTAATTAAAATTTTAAATCACGAAGGAAAACATTTAAAAAATAAAAATGATTAATTTGAGTTTCCATCAAGCCTGTTATCAAAGATATTGTGCCTATGTTCAGTATTATGGGACTGGTGGATAACAATGATATTGAGGAAGTTATGGACTTATTCTCAACAATGTATCTACAAGTATTTTAAAAAACATTACACATAATTTTTGTCGAGTGTCCTCTTTCAACATGGAACTCATGATCCTAATTTATATTCATTTATACAAGAAACATTTTTGTCTCTTAACGAATATTTAACATTACGAGAGGATTCTGGAATGAATTATACTTGACAAGCGATATACATATATATATGTGTGTGTGTGTAAGCCAACAATTACGAAATATATTTGATTTTCTTTTGCTTGAAAAAATCTACTTAATGTAACTATAAATCATTAGCAACATTAATTGCGAGAAATCAAAATTTTTTCAATCCTTTAGTGTATTTTTATATTATGTGAAGAACTCTCTAAAAACATTTTTAAAAAGTTAAATTCCTTTTTGTTGTTGATTTAATTTAAACATCTAGCCAATTTTTTTTATTTGAATTTTAAACATAAATACAAAGTTAATGAGAAGAATAATATAATTTTTATCTTAAAAAAAATCTGCGCCTACTTTGGGAAATATAAATTATATTAATAACTTACGTAGCTATTAATACTGTTGTTCAAATGCGTTCTGTGCATTATGTGCACATATATTAAACATGATTCCATACCCTCCAAAATTCAGAAATTTTAACAATTTGTGTTCGTTATCTATAACTTTTTATTTTATTTTATTTTATTTTATTTCAAGTTGTAATAGCAGATGAGGATATTGACTAATACGCGTGGAATCATCAGATAATTTCTCGCAATATTTCCGACAGCAAATAAAGAATTTGATGAAATCAGAGTAAAAATTTAATTATTCTTATATTCTCAAATTCAACTATGGCTCGAAGCTTCAGAGAATTATCAAAAGTAAAATAATGATGTTATAAAATTTTGTGAATGGGAATTATGATGCTAATTACTACTAACAAAAATATTTTCGTTAAATCTTGATACTACAGACATCAAAGTTTAATAAATAGAATAGCGATATACCTTATACATGACTTTAACTACTTAATACCTCTTCTGTCTAGTATTCCGACTTTCAGCTCGATCGCTCTGTGGGAAAAATTGTATACAAAAGCTAAAATGCAGTTCATTTAGATTTCTACGTATTGGTGTAAAGTTCAAAGAATTCGTGTAGGGTTGCCAAATGTAATAAAATAAATAAAACAAAATAAAATCCTGCAAAATGACGTAATAAGAACAAGAGTGAAGTTTCTTAATTTTATTGGCTTAAAAATGAATATACGTTACGTTATATACTTACATCAATTCATTTGTGAACATTTATACTAACCTCTAAATGTATTCCAACCGTTATTTGTAATTGATTACAGTACTTAATTCTAAAAGCAAATTATTTCACAGTGGTTATTCATTAAAATAATCGATTAATTAGATTACTTATGGCTTACAATCTATGCAATACTTGTTGATTTGAAGAGCATCAAGTATTGAAAATATTTATATAAAATGTGATCAACATAAAAATAAGACTGGGCTGAATATTGTTCTTATTTTAATGATTTTAATGTTTTAAGTAATGTTAATTTCTTAAGATGTACACGTATTTGATGGATTTTATGTTTTGTTGTAGTTCATAGTAGTACATTCAGTAGCAGAATAACTTCATTTTAATTAATTTTGCCTCAAATTAAAATAATTTAATAGAACGCTTTAACGTATGCATAAGACCATATCTTAAGTGGTGTATCTGAATTATAATGTGGTTTTTTCAACAAATTTTTTCAACATTATCTTTAGTGACTGGTTTTTATTTATACCATGCAATTCCCTTAATTTACGCATCCTATTATTCTACTAATGGTGTAAACAAGGATAAAATTCTTAACTGGTCTTTAAAATTTTCATGCTACATTTGCATAAAAACACGTCATTTCAGACTGATTTACATTCATATCCTACTCTAGTTTTCAATTTATTTTTATTAATTTCATATTAACTTATACCTCAATATTACAGTTATGAGCAAGTGTATGTTAGAAACATTATAGGAGCTAAATATTTTCTTAAAAGAAATTAAATGCATTATAGTGGTATTTATGTTTAACTATCTTTCAGGCAAACATTACATAAATTTCAAATAATTTATTTGATGTACAAATATAGTTTTAAAAAACAAAAGATGTTCATAAACATTTAAATAGAAGTTTAATGTATCAGCTAGAAGTGCAAGTAATACAATCTGTTAAGTTTGTTCATACAATACAGAATTGGTAAACGTAGTTGGAAAAAAATTATTGAACAACACTGTGTGTGTGTGTGATCAAGTAGTCGTGCTTTCTGCTATATTCTAATTTGGAAAGAAATGTCAAAATTCGTATCTATATTATACTATTGGTAACATAAACGTCTAAAATGTAACTGAAGAACTTTTAATGGACTCATAAAACAAACATCAATTCTTATCAATTCCCAAAGTGTTACAGAAAGTATTTTATTTTGAAAATAAATGTATAAAATGTACTTTTAATATTCTAGACTTACTTATTTAATTACATTTTCAATAGGAATCATATTGTAAAGTGTACTATTTGATTTTGCATTAAAAGTATTTTAATTTGAACTATTGAACATAGATTTAGACTATTTAAGCTCCCAGAGACACTTATCAATAAAATATTATTTCCTTTCATCTCATTACTTTTCCGTGTAATTCACTTTACAGTAGCAAAGTGATAAAAAAAAAAAACTAAAATTCTTATTTCGCCTTTACTTGTAAGACTACTTAGCTATGTTCTCTAAATATAAACAATGTTTCAAAGAACAATGGTCAATCACTTATCCAATTTCTAATTTTTAAGTGCAGGTAATCATTCCAAAAAGTGATAAGAATTTCTTTCTTACTTTTGGTTTCATAAATATAAACATTCCTTAACTTCCATCTTTCAGAAAAAGGAAGAAAAGAAAAAAAAAAGATAAAATATCCTTCTTTGGGTGACAAACAGTCCTGGACAGGTCCGAACCCCTCTATACGAAAAGTTTCCTGGGTGCTGATATGTCCAAGGTGTGAAGATGGATGAGCAGCAACTTTTTGGTTACCTTTTCTGAAATTGGAGATTTATGGAGCAACGTTTCGGAAGTCTCCTTCCGTCTTTCCTTATAGTGTGAATGACACCGTGAAAAAAAATTCATACCGTATATTGAGTTTACTTTCAGGTTTTTTTTTTATTTCCCAGTCGCGAAACATTTTATAAATCTTAGTATTGGGCTGATAAAAATATTAGTTTTACATAGAGGCGGTGTGCTGAAAATATGAATTCATTTATAAGCGATTCAATTTTTGATACATTGTTTGAAAAATTCTATCAATAAAAATATTCTTTTAGCTAAATTAGCCATTTTAAGAAAAAATATTAAATTAATTTTAAACGCATATACTATTTCGAAATTCTGAATTCGAAGATCTAGAAAACATACATTCGTTGAAATGGGAGATTTAAAAAAGTTTCTAAATATATTAAACTATATTTTTCTTCAAAAAAACTAAAATGATAAAAGCACAAACAACACTTCAATATTATATAGTTACCTCATATCAAATGTGGGGATTTGAGCTAAGATATAATTACAAATTGTGAATGATTTTATTCGAACATTTTTAAATTTATGTTAGCAAAATCCTATCTTAAATGGAATAAAGAGCCATTTTTTTATTAATTATTATTTTGAGCAATGACTCAAGTCCTTCTTTTAACCCTGCTGTTCTGCTCGGGTATATTTGACAAGAAAAAAACTTATACATTTGTAAAAAAATATAGCGCTGGGATACTTTCATGAAATTTCATGACTTTGCTGGCAAATATTGTAAAACATACTCCTAGAGGAATTCATGTTTATGTAATACTTTTCAATTTATTCCTAATGTACTGTTCAGGTCATAATGATCCGATTCAAATGTTACTTATGTGCTTTCACATTTGTTTGGAATAAATCAACAGAAAAGAACAACAATAATTGGTCTAACCTAATGAAACTTGTTTCGTTGACATATATGTTTCATCACGTGACCGAAGAGCATGAGCAAGGTAAAAAAATTAATATAGTTGGCTGGAAGCCAAAGTATTCTCACTTGTTGCAACGTTTCTTTTTCTTATTCTATTTCTAATTCTAACAGTCGGCAAAGCAGTTGTTTCTTTGAGTGTGAGTGCAGGAATGGCTTATTCTAGAAAATTGAGTAACGCTGATATAGCTATGCTAATTGGAACCTCTGAAAGCGAAGAGGAAAGTGTATCTGAGCTCAAAAATCATACAAGTGATGAAATCGAAAGTGAAGTTCTGAAAATGATTTTGATATTGGTATTCAAAAATGCATAATATACAGAATATTCAGTTCAAGAATCATGGAATAGTATAAGAATTCAATACGATTCTGCATTCTGGTCGAGTCTGCTAATAATATAAAACTACTCCAGGTGTCACAAGATATGCAACAGCAAGGATAGATGATGTAAACATTGCATTTGAGACAGTATTTAATTCCCCTATTCAAAACTGAACCACAAAAATGACAAATATTGAAGGAAGAAATGTGAATTCAAAATAATAGAAACGTTTTGAAAGCGAACCTTTTCAAAAAAAAAACATATAATAAATTATTATTATTAGCTGGTGTTTACAAATCATATGGAGAATCAACGAAAAGCTTCAGAGATAACGATACAGGCAGAAACATATTTCGTGCGACAATTTCCCTCGAAACCTTTTGTTCCAAATCGAGAGATATTCGTTTTGATAATAAATCCACGCGTCACGATAGAATATCTGTGGATAAAGTAGCTGTTGTACAAAATATCTGGGAGAAGTGGGTAGAAATTCTACCAAAATTTTACTATCCGAATGAAGAAGGTACTATACAAAAACAATTAGTAGGGTTTCACGGCCGATGTCCTTTCAAAGAGTATATACCAAAGAACCATTTAAATGTGGTATAAAATATGGACTTTATATGTGACAGTAAAACTTCTTATGTTCTGAAAACACAAATCTATACTAGAAAAAACGAGGATGAATTCCAGAGAAAAATCAGGGTATGCAAGTAGTGAGTGACTTATTAGTATCCGAGACACAATGTTATAATGATAATTTGTTCCCATCCTTCAACTAAAGACAACTTCATCTGAAACGGAATGTGATAATGCTTGGCACTATTAGAAAAAATAAACCAGAATTTCCTGAAAAAATGTCAAACAACGAAATGCACGGTTCAATCTCTTATTTTATAGAAGACGCAACAGTTTTAAACTACATTCCAAACGCGAACAAAAATGTTATTCTTATGAGAACTTAGCATCATGATAAAGATATTAGAGCAAACCTGACAAAAACTGCAAATGATATTGCATTATAATGCGACTGAAGTAGCAGTGGATACTCTTCATCAACTTTCGAACACAAAGACTTGTAAAAGAAAAACAAATCGAAGGCACATGATAGTATTCTATAACAGGGTTATGCTTCTACTTACAATACATTTATATTATGAACTTCAATAGAAAGTAAGTTGAATGAAAAAAAGAAAACAAAAACTGACCAAATGAAGGCTGTTTTCAGAAGAATCACGGAAATCACTCATTTTTCCATACATAGAAGGAAGACAACACTTCCCATTCAATATGTATTTCAGAACTATACATTCATATTATTTGTATTATGAAGTTTTAATTTATTCTTTAAGAATCATAAGTTGATGAGTATGAGGTTTGATATTTAATCATCTTCATAAAGATGTGAATGTATATAAAGACTATTCTTTCAACTTTTTCAAATACCATTTTATTTACAAACACGTGTGCAAGTATTTAAGGTACTTATATAATTGTATGAACAATTTGACTATTTAAAGAATATTTTAGCTTGAAAGAACTATCAAATTGAATTGGAAAATAAAATTGGATTTATGTTTGAGAAATAAAAGGAAAAAACCCTAACATTACATATTTCTTTTCTGAAATAAGTAGAATCTTCATTACAAAACAGAAAATACCTATTGATGAGATAACTCTTCCCAGAAACATTAAGATTAATGCATGAATATTTTACTACTTTATGATAAAAACGTACAAATATTGATTAATTCTTACTTTATATATATATATATATATATATATATATATATATATATATATATATCTCTTCAAAATATATTCGTTTTAACATATAGCCTATGTTTCCTTTTCCTTAAGGTATTCATTCAATAGGTTTAAAAATATTAAGTGGAAAGAAGCAATAATATAATTTAATTTTAAGAAATTAAATTGATAATTGTTTACAAAATTATAGTTACAGAAGAAATTTACTTATGTTATGAGTCGAATTATAAGTAATATAAAACTTATTTTCACATTATGATTTTCCACTTTAAAATGAAAATAAACTACATTTAAATTCTTTGAGTACAGTATCGCAAATTTGACTGAAGCTGTATTCTATAGTGTTATAAGACACAAGAACAAGAATCAATTCAGACCATTAATACGTATGTGTGGTTAAATGCATATATTTAATATTTTTAAAAACGGATTGTTTGAGGAAGAAAGAAAATATTTTTTTATATAGCTTATTTAAGTTTCAGATAAAATTCTGAATCGATCTTCTCTAAAAAATCGAATTTATGATTGAAGATAAGTTAAAGATACATTTTATAATAAAAATACTGTTAGTATTCAGTTATTAGAGATGAGGCCGAATAATTATTTAATTTGAATTTTTGGTGATAATCGATTTGAAAAGATTCAAATTTTGCGTCATCATTTGTGTGTTTCTTTAAATATAAGCTAATCTATACATATACAAATAACTTATTGTTAGTTAAGAATTGTCAGCTTTTTACGATTAAAATATTCTAAGTTCAGTCGTAAGGCAGAAAAAGAAACCTATAGGTTAATCTTATGTTTTAAAATCGAAATTTAATGTATTAGAACTATAAAATATCTTACAATAGATATTTCATTGATTTGAAAATAATTCGGGAAAAAAATTCCGCAGTTTGATAGAGCACTATAAATTGTTGAATATAATTTAAGTGCCTTGAATAAACCTAAATAATATTCCTAATAATATTAGGATTCCTAAAATAATATTTAAGTTAAATTTATTTCGAAAAAGAAAATATTTATAAATAGTTTTGTTATTGATACGCATTTAATTAAAGTGAATCGCATACAATAAGAAAGTTCCTTGATTATGGGTTGTTTAAAAAATCCGAGATAAAAACCAACGTTTTTATATGGTATCCTGTTTATTAAAAATTATTGAAATATTAGTTAAAAATTGTCGCAAATGTCTGAATATTGCATTGTTAGCGGAGTAAAAATAATTCTCAGTATCAGAGCTCTAACTTGATGGGAAGTTTGTTAATTTAACCAACTTTCCTTCGTGGACTTAAATTAACGATCGAAAATTTGATGACACACTGATACACACACAGACAGACACAAAGTGACACAGAAGTGAAACACATAAAACGTTAAAACTAACTAAAATTAATTAATTCATCCGGTAAATTAAATGGTTGGAATGCAGTCTAGCCCAACCACCCTTGGCGTCAGAAATTATTTGGCGGTATTTTGCCAAAGCTGGCTACCCTGGTCCACTTCGAAGACTTAACATTGAGCCAATTAAAAAAAAAGCCAAGTTTGGCAATTTTTGAAACCGCGCCAGATGGTTGGGTTGAACTGCATTATTAAAAAATAATTATTGAAATACTAGTTAAAACTTGTCGCAAATATCTAAACATTGCATTGTTAGGCGAGTAAGAACGATTTCCAAAGTTTCAGAGTTCTAGCTTGATGGGAAGTTGGTTAAATTAACAATCGAAAATTTGATGACACACTGATACACATACATACAGACACACACCAAGTGAAATATATAAAAACGTTGTAAAAACCCAAGGAGTGTTAATCGTCTATTATTTCTACATCCTGTTCCCTCTGTACAACTTTTCAATATGTTCATTTATTTAAAAGTATATAGTAAAGGAGTAATTACTTTGTAAAAAAAATAAAACTTTTTTTGCTGAAACTTAACCCTTACATATTCGCAAAAAATGCAACATGTTTTGAATCTGATTTCTTTTAATTCGAATTAGTACTCTATTTGACACTCAATAATACTTTTCTTATATTTCATGCATAACTAAAATTCTAGTAATATGGACATAAAAGCAATGCGCTCAATATTTTTATTCTCTTGAGTTTTAGATTTTCAGAACAATTTTCATAGAAAAGGTGAAAACAGAATGGATCGCTGCGGATAATGTTATTACAGCATCAAATAGCTGAAACTCCCAAGGGATTTAACCACTTTACACTTCAGTTGTTGAAACATGTTAGCTAACAGATTGATGAAGTAGATTTATTTTTATTTCATCCCTTCTATTGGTATTTCTTTTTGACTTAGACATTCACTGATTTTCCCTTCTCAGTGAACATTTCCTGATTTCAACATTTTTTGGAAAGAACTTGACAGAAAAAAAAGAATCTAGTTTAAAAAAACCGGTGACAAAATTCTATATATAGACACAAACATCAATCTTGCCAGGAAAAAAAGTTTTTTTTTTCATTGCTGTTTCTATTCCATTTTTTTAGTATTTTTGTTATCTTCATAGCTGAATACTTTAGATTCAGGTATTATGTAAGACAAATGTAAAGGAATTTTATTCAGCATAAAAAGGGAATAAAGGGAATAAAAATTTAACTCTAAGAATAAGTTAGTAATGAAAATGCTGGGAATCACTTTAAATGTTATCATAGACTGTATACCCATGACTTAACCTTAAATTTAAGATTCAGTTTTGTGTTTCACCTTACTTTTAATTGTAAGCAAAACAATTTAAAATAAAATATATTTACAAATATTTTTCTGTATAAGCCTTGTCATTATAATTGATATATTAGACAATTGTGTAGGTGTACTCAAATGTAAAGCAGAATACAGCAGTTTCGATATAAATTATTTATCCAAACATATTATATTAGAGAAATTCTAAAAATACGATTGAAGAAAATAGTATATAGTCTATGATACCTGAAATAGTCTATGATAACGAATATTAAGTATCATTTAGGTTACTTAGAAAAAAAACATCACTGTTCCTTTATTTGAAATATACTTTTCTTTGTGATTATTTACAGATGGAAAGTACGCATTTGTTGCAAATAAATAAATAACAAAATTAATTAAATAAATAAATAAATAAGTATTCGAAGGCATATATATTCTTATAAAATTTAATGCAAAATTTGTCGTATTATTTTTCTACCTTTCAAACATTCGATCAAATTAACAGAATAGACATCAAATTAATAATTGACTTCAAAATTAAAAGAAAGGTTTTAAATTCTAGGCAAGAAATTAATTCGAAACTGTATAGCATGTATATACGCATGAAAGTCTAGTTCTTATCGAGGCAATTATTTTTGAAAGGCTGGCAGCGCAACGCAGTAAAAATAATCTGCATTTTTCAGGACTCAAAATAAATTATCTTGCGAAGGACATGATTTACAGTTTGTTTATCAAAAGTAATAATTACATATGAATTGTTACAAACTGAAGCTCATTATCCATACTGGAGAATCGCAACATGAACAAAATTAATGAAGTTGAAAAATATTTTTACATTTTTTGCAAAATTTCCATACATATGTATAAATTTAAGAGCAATTGAATAAAAAATAAGAACTCATAGAGACATATGTCTTACAACTTTTCAGAAATAAGAGAATATGAATATTTCTTATCACAAATTTCACTACTTTTTATTTTAATTTTTCGAAATATTTAATTAAAATCAACTTCTTCTCGAAAACAATTATTGTAGAAAAGATAATTTCCACGCTTGTCAAAAACACTAAAATACGAAACATATTGAATAAAAAATTTCTTACGACATTTAATTTGCTCCCCCTTTTTTTTTGTTTTAATGTGTAAGAAAAGTTTCTATATGAAATAATGAAAAATTAATTAAGCATCGAAACTTAGTAATTTTCGAAAATGAAAATTCAGGAATTCAGTACAATATTTATATTGTTAATATGACATGTCAAAAATTATATTGAATTACATCTATCGCTAACGTTGTCTTAGATTAAAAACAGTACCCATTAATATGAATAAAAATATATATTGTTCTAAATATAAAATGTATATATTTTTGTCACCATTAAAAGTAATAATTGTGATGAAAATGAAGAACATGAATTCATCAATATTCTGATCATTTAATAACAATTTTTCAAAATCCTATTTTAAATAAAATACAATAAATGAATAAAGTACAGTATTATTCTTTAAAGATATCTAGGTTACCCAAATTAAAAATACCACAACTGCAATTATTGCATATGTCTAGCAAAATAAATTAAAGGTATATTAAAAATATAGCTGAAAACCTAAAAGACAAAGTATAAAAATATGTTTCAAAAATTAACAATTTTTGACATAATCTGTAGTAAAAGAGGAAAAATAATTAATCACTGAACACTAAGAAAAAATATATTTCTCGTAAATTCATATCTATTTAATCAGCCCAAGTTTGCGTAACTTTTTAACTGTGCTAAGAGTAATTTACATACAGTTTATTAAACACACAACTATACAAAGATCAATACAAGCAAAAATGTCACTGAAAGCAATGTAGATAAAATAACTCAAGGTACAACATACAGTGGAGTAAAACAACAGCAGTTCGTCTCTAAAGATATAATAATTTCTTTGTTATTATAATACGATATTTTATTATTCTCACTTCTCATTCCCAGATGCGCTTTTCTGCCATTTCGCGCTTCGTCTATTTCTTGATTTGAGGTTGAAGCTATAACTGTTTCTTTCGTCTCAGACGAAGTTGTCTGTTGTTTGTTTGCAATAGTCTTCCAGATAAAAGAATGAAATTCACATCAACATATGTTGGACAAAAAGTAAACTTATATTCATCTAGGAAATACCTTGTTTTCATCGTTTTTCTTAAAATTTTTGTTTTCGACACTATCGATAAACCGCCAGGAACAATGTGTATTAAATTTCTTTATACAGTTCTTTATTTCGTTAACATTTCATCAGAATACATTTGTAAATATTTTATCACCATAGAAATGTTACGAATAGAAAATTCTGTGTTATTTCGATTTATTTGTTATTTTACTTAAATATTGTGATACTCAGGAATATTGATAATGTATCGATTAATTTGAGTAACGTGAGGTTAAGAAAGAAGTCGAATATAAGGAAACATATTTACTTAAGATATATTTGTTTTGTGAATGATTTTAATTTTTTTTTCGTTTTACTACAAATAGCAGTATATTGTGAAAATATCAAATATTCCTATTTCTTTAAAGTGTTTATATGAAATGTTTTTTCTGAAAATAGTTATTTTTTGAAAAATGGTTTTATTCATTAATTGCTGTATAAAATTATTCCGATAAATTATGTATCGAATGCAATTTAAGAGGTACATGTAATCACTTGAAAATTATTATTTAAAAACAGATCTTTTTTCAGTAAAAAGTAAATCTTTATCATTCATGAAATAATATTCATTTAAAAAATTACATCATTCAAAATCCATTTTAGCTATTATATATGGCATATTAACAGGCAAACTTCTACATATCGAATTTATAGGACCCTGAAAAAAAATCTATATGTAGAAATTTCAATATACTCAAATACATATTGAACATGTTTCCTGATTTTCTTAATAATACAATTATGTGAAGTTTAATTTTAGGTATGAGGAAGTCTTAAGACATTTAGCTACCAAAGAAATATATTTTTTTAATTAATTACACCAGTAAAAAGTTTGTAAAGTTTTTTTAAGCATGGGTTTTATTTCAAACTTCACACTTTCAGAACATAATTTTTTTATTCCAAAAAATTTTACAAGGGGATAGTTTAATTTTCTGATGTCAATATTCAGGTATTTCAAGTTGTAAGCAATTGGAATTATGAATAAAATTTAATTCTTTAAAAAATTAGTTTTAATCAATTAATTTTATTGATTATGATTAAATTATCGCATTGTCATCCAAAACAATCGAGTATAGAAAATTTCAGCACAATTCAGCTTTTTAGTATGTAAGAAAAAAGCTTTTAAAGTTTTCACCCAGACATAGTTGCAATGCGAGTAAAAGAAAATCTATTAAAAATGTGTAAATTTTATGAAATTTACGAATTTGTAAAAATGTTTTCAATATTAAATGTTTTGTACAATAAAGTAATTGAAAATGTATTTATTAATGGGCATAATAATTCTTAATTTTTTTTTTAATTTAATATTTTGCGGAACTCTTTTCAAAGAAATGTTGAAATATTTCAGAGAAGTAAGAAATTATTCAGATGTATTAAAAATAGATTTAAAGTCAAGTAGGGCATTTTAGAATGATTTCATGACGAATTTTCTTTTCCGTTTTTTTCATAGTTTATTGCCATTGTCATTGTAATATTTTGATTCATCTTGATTAAAGAAGCCATCCAATAAGTTCTGATTAATGAATAATCAGGAAAAATAAGAGTTTTGTCCAGATGTAAAAATGGTTCATATTCACAAAAATAATTCGATACATGGAAATTTTGATCCATTTACAAAAAATTTTCAGTAAAAATTTAACTTTCCAGAAAAAAAGTTCGCTCAGTATATAGACGTCTTATGCATCGAGTCTTTCGATATATAAAGGGTTCTGATACATAAATCGAAATACAAAAGTTAGAAATTATGTAAATTAAATCATTATATAAATAATATATATATATTTATATATATATATATATATATATGTATATATATGTACAATTTTATATTTTTTTTTACAAACGTTTGTCATCTATGTATATAATATGCTTTCAACTTTGCAACTGCTTATAATTTAAAATATCTTTGTCACTATGACGTTAGAGGATTTGACAAGAGAGAGAGGGAAAATTTCCCTTATTAGAAAATAAAACACTTTAAAATACAAACATCAACTTCAAGTAAAAAAAATATATAGATTAGAGTCTAACGCGACTTTTTAAATTTAGTAAATTTTACTAATCTGTAGGGTGTTAATAATTAACTCAACACAACATTAAGTTCCCCAAATAATTGATTTGTTGCCGCAGAAAAAAATGTATTCCCTTTCAGTCACATTATAGAAAACTTCTTCTCGGGACCTAATTAGATATTTTACATAATTAAAGCGAATTAAATCAAGCTGCTGAGGACTTGTAAGATAATCTCTTAATAGGAAGCCCAATAATTAAATGTCTTCATCATTAGACTACTTTAAACATCTTTTTTTTTCTAAAGGCAGAGTGAATTTCGGCTTTCAAGATAATTTCTGTCATCAGCAGATCTTTTTTTCCTTATCTTTTTACTTCATCTCAACTTTTTTTTTCTTTCACATTAAAATTTTTTCTTAATCTTCACAGAACTTAGGAGCAGTTTGCGCTGTTACTTTTCATCCGCTTCTAATGATTTTGGAAATAGTAGAAGAATATAAAAAATGAGTTGAATAATTTTGAACGGATAGTGACTAGATTACGATAGGCATACAATAACTGTGGTAAGGGGTATGAGTATACGAAAAAAAGGTGGAAATGAATGATTCTCGTCTTTAAATAATCATACATGTCATGTAGTCATTTTAAGGAGTTTAATTTATTCATTTAAGTTTAAATTATACTAGAAATAGTATCAATAGTTTACTAAAAATGAATGCTTCCGTGTAAATTTATTTTCCATTAAATAATACAATACCGGGAATTCTGTATTACATTTGTGATTAATTATCATTTTAAAAACTTTGTTTATAATTACGCCGATAAAGTGTATCATGAGTTCATTCCTGTCTTAGATATTTCTTCTTAATTTACTTATTATCTAGAAGATCTTAAATAAAACTTTAAATAAGAAAATATTATATGTAAAACAATTTATACTTTTTATGCTGTATGGTTACAAATATATAAGCCTATTATAATAAATGATGGACTGATATTTTATGATTAAGCCTGCATTACATGTACACAATGCACAATAAGTGGTATAATACTTTGTTTGAAGTCAAAGTCAAGTTCAAAAGGAACGTTTAAACTACCTGTGATATAGTTCTCTCTGTTAATATCCACTCTACATCATGTAAAAATTCTTAAGTTTATGCAAACTCTTATTTTACAAGCTTCCTGTAAAATAATCCTACCCAATCTTTCTTTGAACTTTTGATCTACTAGTAGATAATTATTATTTTACCGAACAGTTTATGAATGTTTTTCTATTTTAAATTTGCTTATAGTAACTTCTGTACTTTTTTACTACATATGTAAACTGATATCTTTGAGATTATGGAATAAATGTGGCTTCAGGGTCTAGGGGTTATGACCACAAATGGGAAGAATGTGTTGCTTTCTTCGTATCCTGGATTTGAGTTCTGATGCCACTATATCCGTTCTGTAGGGTGCTGATGCAAGTTAATTATGTCAAGTCTCCAAGTTCTTACGTTGGCTAGAGATGAAGTCTGGAAGGGGACGCACTTACACAGACGTAACCTTCGTCAGTTAACACAAGTTCAAATTACGATTATCGTCGCCAATAACCCTCGTCTTATTCCTAAGGACGATGTTAACAAATTATTATTGATCAATCAATCAGGAATAAATATGGAGGCCAATTAAAAACATTTTTTTACTGCTTTAAAATTAAGAATTGAATTTCAATATGGTATGCATTGAACATAAATATATACAGCAAATATGTAATTCGGATTTCAAACTTTTTATTCAGCATAATAATTGGTTACAGACAAGGATACAATGGTAAAATAGCCGAATATAAATTTAAATATTATAAGATAAAAATAATTTTCTGGGCACAACAGGTGCCCACGTTGAAATCCGAGATTTTAAAAGTTTCACAAAACACAGTAGATAAAAAAGATCAAGAGTCAAGCCGCGAGAAAGTTCATCAGCAGCTCACTCAGTCGAGGAGAGACATCAAAATCTTCGGAGAACACTCTTCAGGAAGAAGAATCACAGCAAAGTCAAAGACAGGAACGTCGAAGGCAAGCGGAAAGGGGCCGGAAATCGAGTATCAAACAGGGCCACAAGGAAGACGAGCCAGGAGAAGAGAGAAACTCCAAAGGAACGTCTACTCAAAAGACCGCAAGGAAGACAAGAAGATCGCTTCTCGAAGGGCTCCAGAGGGCGAGAGAGGCGAAGCTCCAAGACAATTCCGGGGGAGACCATCCACAGAGTCAAGCACAAGGATCAGCAAAGTCAGGCACATAAAACAAAAAGGAGAAAAACATTAAAAACACAATATATACAAAGAGATAATCAATACAAAAATGACATATACAAATTATACAACAAGTGGAAAGAAAGAACATTTGAAAATAAGAATTTTGGTGCTCTTAATCTTCCAAGACATATCTTTTTTAAAAAAAATAATCGACGAAATTCTGAATTTCTACTAAAATACTTCACTTTTTTTTTTATAACAAGTGTATGTGTTGAAGGAAGGAACTCTTCAGGACATGTTGAAAAGAAATTTAAAAAAAATTCTTGAAGTGAATGTATCGAAACCATTACTGCTATAAATTATTTATAGTTCTTTCTGTACTAAGCGCCTTATCACTTTTTAAAGCATCTGACTTAGCTTTATCTAAATTAAACAGTTTCAGAGCTTAAGGAGTTCAGACCCTCATAAAAGATAGATTAAGGGCTAAATAAATATTTTTATTTAACTGAAATAATTCCACATTTTAACATAAAAATATATAGCAAAAGTAAACCTAAGCTTGATTTAAACAGAATAATTAATCTCAAAATAAGTAACAAGGGATAGTAATTCCAAATTAATAAATTCATAAGCTAGAAAAGAACCCTAACATATATATATATATATATATATAATTGCATTTCGAGTTATATCCATATAGGAGTTACGATTTCTACATCCATAAAAAGAGTAATTATATTCTTAAGTATATTGTTCAGAAACTAATGAATAGCAACTTTTAAATAAATCTTACTTCTCTACAACATCTAAGATACTTGTTGTATTCTTAATTAGAAAACGCAGTTCATTTTCATTCTTAACATGATTACATTATCAACTTTGATAAAGAAGTATGGTCGTATGTATAGAGTAAAAGAAAAATTAAACTAATGTAAAACTATATAAAAATGTAAACTATTGTAAAACTATATAAAAAAGTAAACTAATATAAAACTATATAAAAAAGTAAACTAATATAAAACTATATAAAAAGTAAACTAAAATAAAACTAAATTAAGAGTAAGCTCTGTGAATAAACAAATCGTAAAACTAAACAGCGAACCTCACGAATTGTTCTATATAAATGAAGATATGTATTGACCAATCATTTTTATATAGAAGCCACAATGTTTGGGCGTGTCTAAAGATATCTATAAACCTAGTAGTTTTACGAAGAATGTGAAATCAGATTATTAACTGTCATATTTTATGCGTGTCTTATATATTTCAAATATTACTTCACGGACTTTGAAATGATACCATATACTCATTTATTTGCTGTACTTTAAAAATAAATTGTTCCTAACCCCTCGAAATGATTGTAATAATTTAACAACTAATCATCTAGTGCAATGAGTAATTTTAGCATAATCTAAACGACACAGAGAAAGAATGTTAAGTATCATATACTCATAGCTCATAGTGCATACGAAATTAGATTGTACCATTTGATACATTTCGGATAGCTTGGAAAAGGTCAAACATTGCAAATACAATAGAAACATCATTATTTAAGACAGAAACTCTTAATTTTTTTTAACATTGTAGACCTTGGCTTAAAATCTCTGGTAAACAAAACACAAAACTGGGTACAAGAGGGAAGCGGATCCAGTATCTTCACGATGATACTGGAGGGGGAGTAACCGGTGGCTCTCATCAACAATGATAACAGATGTTAAAATGCCTTAATAATTAACCCGAGAGGGAATCCATTTCTTTTAGTTGCAGAAAGAACAACATACCAACATATTAGGAGTTGAAATCATATCCATCATTAAAGGTCAGCCAACCAGCTTTCTCTGTGATGTGGAAAAAATATGGCACTTGCCAAAACATAAGCCAAACTATTTTGAATCCCAAATTCCACAAACTATTGGTACCCCCTAAGTCTCGAAATGTGCTAATAATAATCATTCCTAAATTGGTGAAACACTTTAAACATTAAGAAATGGGAATAGTTTTGTATATAGCACGGTTCGAAAAATAATAAATATGATTCCATTATTGAATTTGAATTCTTGTTCTTTTGAAGGAGAGAGAAAGATTATAATATTAGTATTGAATATTCCGATGAAAATTAAAATACAATTATTGTATGAAATAGTATCTATTATTTGACTGTAGGTTATGTATATATATATATATATATAGTGGTGTAAGAAGAATCAGCAAATAAAAAAAACTCACAACAAATTTAACTGCAATAAATATAAAACTCAAATGAGATAAAATACATTAAGCTAACAAAAACGAATCAATTATCTAAATTTAAAATTACATAGCTGTAATAAATAATTTAAAATAAATATATAGGTGTGTGTAGGAATTCTAGCTAACTATCAAAGAATTAATTGTATTTTAAAATGTACTGTAAAACCAGTTCCTCAGTGACTCGATAGATGGCATCATGAATCAGTGTCATGTCATAGCTCGTGCAGCGCCACCTATTCCTGAACAAAACTGAGGGACATTTCATTCTCATGCTCTCTTTTCCCCTTCTTCCTCTTCTCTTCTCCACCGCTTTACCATCGTTGACGGTAAACTCCGAACGCCAGAGAGCGTTTCAACGCCCATCGCCGATATGTGTTAAATGAGAACGCTATCTATCTTTCTCCAATGAACTGGTCCATTTCTATATAGTATTTTGTATATATTTTCCCTTCATCTCGACTTCAAAAAACTAAGTAAAACAACTTCAAGCATCGTCATTTAAATTGCTACGAAGTCATCATGGAATCCGATAATAAAATTACTCCTCTAGACAAACCAGCCCTTTGCTTAAGAGCAATACAGTGTAGATTCGGGATGTACAATCTCTTCTACACCGTTCTATATATATATATATATATATATATATATATATATACCAACACAGTTTGCAATAAGCAGAGAAGAAACAGAAACATGTAACTTCTCCTAATTTGAAGTAAATATTTTTACAGAAATTTTATGCTTCTTTAAAATGTATGAAAGTACACAACATAGTATCTCATTTTTCTCATAAACTCTCTCTTTTTTAAGACTCTAAAAATGCGTCGAAATTAAGAGAGCAGTTTATTATGAAAAAACCCGCTTTTTTTTATCTAACTATTTTCATTAAAATTTATCAATACCATTGACGATTTAGTTTTTTCCCCTTTTAGTAGATATCTTGAGGTTTTTAAGGACGAAAGTAGTATTTAAAAATAGGTATCTAAAAATAATAGGAAGCTGGTTTTTAAATCTAAAGCCACAGAAAAAAATGTTATTAAATAAATAAAAAAGCAACTTTTCTTCTAGTAAAATAAGAATAATGTTCTTTATAATCAAAGAAATTTAGCTTCGTTTTTCCCCCTTCTTCCTTTAAATTTCTTTTTTGGTTTTTATTTCTTACTTTTTGCGTGAGTTTCTGGAAAGATTTTACTTCCTAACGTTATAGAAAGAGAGAAAAATACATTTCAAAAATTTATTTTCTTGAAATCAATCTCATGAAAGTTTGTTTCATCTGCTAATTGTACATTTTTGCACAAAATAAGCTATTTATTATGGTTAAATTCTTTTTGAAAAATAGCTTACTTAAACTTTTTCTTATCATAAATACACATCTAAGTAGATTTAGCTGTATTTCTTTATATGGACGATTATATACTACCAACGAAAGTAAATTTAGGTAACCTACGCATTCCTATCTTACTTAAATTTAGATAACCTACGCATGAAACAATTTTTACAAATTTTCGGATGTAAAAAAAATTGATTTTTACAAATAACTAATAAAAGAAAGATGTTCTATTACTATATTCTCACTTGCAGAATAAATTCCAACATACATCTTAATTTATTAATCCTTTTACAACAGTAATTAAATTTTTTATTCCAAATGAATATGCACCAATAATTTATTACTCATGATAAGTATGATGTAGAATTATGAAATGTTATTCATTGCTCTTTTTGGTTTAGTAATATATTTGTTTTTATATGCATCTATTGATTATTTTCAGAAACAAGCTTTGAGAAATCAGAACTATGTTCAAATAAAATGAATTTATCTAGATTTAACTGAAAAACATTCAAATAAATCACAGTAAAAATTAGTTTTGTAATTAATCCATATTTCAATGAATTGAATTTTTTTTATCTTATCTTTTTTTTTACAGAAAAGGGTGGGAGAGGGGAGAAAATTTTCCTTAATTGTGCTTTCCCTGATAAAAAATTCATCAAGTTAACTTTATATATACCTCTTTGGATAAATTATATAAAAACATATATTAACACATTAATTGGTAAATGTAGGAAAACGTAAAACAATTTTACATTTCATACTCTTACCATTTAAAAAGTGGCCGATTTTTATATTTAAATTGAGAATTACAATTTATGTCCTAATTGGCGAGGTATTTTGAAACTAGACTTATGTATTTAAGAATGTAGCAATAGTCGACTATGGTTTCAAAACAATACTCTGTATAGATAATATTGAATTATTGATGATAAATTCAAATCAGATTAATAAATTTTGCTACAATATTTTCTATAGTTAAATGTTTTGTTTTTCAATATTTTAAAGGACTTTTTTTAAAACACTACTAAGTGTGAAGGAGTGAATATTTTGTAATTAAATAATACTTACAAGCATAAGTAATGAATAAATGTTTTTAAATACGCGGTGTTGTTTTCTGATTAACTTCGCTCTACAAACTATATTTCTTTTGATGACATATCTGGAAACCTTAAGACAGAGTAACAAGTGAACCTTTACTGGTACAATCCATCTCGCTACGCGAAATTATAAATATAGAAAAAAAATTACAGAAATAATATTTTTCCTACTAAAACTAAATTAAACATTTAACTAAAAATACATGTATTCAAACATTTTTGCTTTAGAACTTTTTATTTTAAAGGTTTTCTTTCTTTTTTCTTTTCTTCTATCCTAATAATTTAACATTGTGTAATTTTAGCGTTAAAAGTCATTTTTTGGAGGATTAACATGCTATTTAGAAGTAAGATATAATAATGTTCAATTATTTCATAACTTATGAGTTACAAATGTTAAACTTAGTAAGAAAATGAATGACATTCTCAAAAGCTTCCCAATGCTCAATAAATATATCAAAACATGTTTCATTTTGCATGAAAAATTCTGCAATATGCAATTAATATTCAATCACTAATTTCACAAAAGTAATATGATGTATTTTTTTTCTTTATTCCTTGAAGTAGTAAAAAATATTTCTCATTTAAAAAGCTTTAAGTCCCTTACGCTTCATAAAGTAACATTTAAATTAGTAAATAATATTTTATACATGGGACAGTGAATTAAAATATACATATTAATATATAAATGTGATACAGAAATACTGTTCTTTTTACAGATTTTAAAAAAAGCAACGCTGGTTAACAAAGTTTTAAATTTAGTTAAAAAACATTTATTATATTATTTAAAAAAGTATTGCTCCTTACAACATTCACATTAAATTTGTGAAGGTTGTTTTACTAATGGTAAAAAAAAAGATGAAACAATACATTTGATTTAAAAAAAAATTCAAGAAAAGAAGTTGCATTTTCAGAAGCAAATATTCAGGCTCAAAAGGCTGCAAAGAACATGATCAGCTTTATTTTCTCACCTGAACAACAACTTGAAGTGTAATATATTGTGAACGCTAAATTTACACTTTCTAAGTTATAATAAGCATACATACATTGTGTTGAAAAAAAGAGTAGCTTGAACATTTCCCCCCGAAACGTTAAATAAGTGTTCCATTTGAGTTCAAACAGAGTCATCTTTTTAAAACGAATGATATTTCTGAAATACCCTTTTTAAAGTTGAGATTGGAGAAAATAATTATCATAAATCATTGTTTTATTATACTTATCAAATAAATTGAAATTGTAACATTTTTCTCGTAATATCACAAAAGGATTTAGTTAAAAAATACTACGATTCGTGAAACAATTAACTGTAACAGTAACGCGAGAAAGCGATTTTTAATTAGTGCTTTCTCGTGTAGATGGCGCGCTCTCCATTCAAGGACAGAACACTCAACAGATGTTGCCAGATCCACCCGATTCATGTTTCAAAACCATTGTTTGGAATGAAAATTAAGATAATAGGTCATTCTAGTGTGAATTTGTCTTCTCCAGGTGTATCTGATGGACACAATATTCACATTTTATTTCCATCACACAGTTTAAATTGTTATTCTGTAGTAATATTTATACATCAGAATTAAAGTTGGAAAAATGTTCCGCTTAAAAGAGATACTTTTAAACTATTTAACTATTTTTTTTCCTTCACATTGGTGAGTTGTGTGATAAATGGCTAAAATTCTTCAACAGTAAAAAGAGTAAGTGAGAGTTGTTACAAATTATAATTATCTGAATTATGAAAATACTTTTCATTTAAATAATCAGTTTTGTTTAGAGCATTTGGTTTCAAGATATGTTTCTGAGTCATGTGAAGTAAAATTACGAATTTATGAAGTAGCGAGACGAATTTGTGAAGTAGACAAGAAGCAAGATTAAAATATTAAGGCATCAGAAACAGCTTTCTCCTTAGAGATTTTGAAATTATTTTACATTTACGAATCTTTTAAAATCATATTGAATCTTCTGTTAAGTAAAATTATGTAATATATATATATATTTGAGAAATGTTAAGGAAATAATTATGCCATTTCTGATTTGTTAGGGAAATTTGCCATCCCCTAGTTAAATTTTAATTGTTATAAGTTGCAAAAAAGAGATAGAGGGAGAAATTTTTTTGCGAAGATTAAATTTTCTTAGTATTTATTGTTTAATGAAAGGCATTTTTAAATGCAAGTTAGTCATTAAATTATGTATAAAAATATTATTATAATTTTTTGAAACAATTTTCTTTTTTCATTTCGAAGAAATGAATGAGATTTTATTATTATAATTTTATGCTTATGATGGGTAAAAAAAAAATTCTTTACCTTTCAGGACATTTAACATTATTTCCTCTCAGTTTAAATTGAATAATAAATAGGAATATAAAATAAAATCTAGAGAAGTATTATTCTTTTCCGGAAAATTGGATTCAATAATAATATTCACAATTAAAAATATAAACTTATTAGACTGAAATTGAATTGATTTACTATTAAACATTAGACAGAAAAATGGAAGCTGTGGATTTAAAATAAAATAATTACACTCAACTTTTAAGAATGATTGAGATCATATAAAAAGGTATTTTGAATCTTCCGGGTGATAAAAACCACATAAGTTGGACATTTTGTAAATTAGGAATATCTTTTTCAAAAAATAACAATAGGTTTTAAAAATAGAGATGGTTCGTGAGTACATTCTATCAGCTCCATATGTTGTAGATTCCTTAAACACTTGTGTATTTATGCATGAAAAGTTTCATTAATATTGAATAAAAATGATGCAACAAAATGGCACATAACTTTTATTAGATTTTTTTCTTTCAAAAGTAGTATAATTTGTGTTTTCTTTTGTACTACTGCTATACACTTTAATAGGTCAACTTGTTTAGCATTCGCTACCTCTCTTTGGGGTAGTCAATATATTTACTTAAATACGAAGATACATAAAAAGAGTCATTTCTGAACATTCCAGAAAAGGATGCAATGAATTCAAATAATTTTCAGTTTATAGAAGAAGAACAAGAAAAAGTTATTTTAATTGAAAAGCTTAGCACAATAAAAAGAAGAAAAAAAGAAATTACTGAACAAAATCTTTTAAGAAAGAGATAAAATATTTGAAAAAAATATTTAACAAATTTAATAGCAAGAAGATAAAACTCAATTCATAGATACTGACAGACTAATGCTTCGAAAGCTATGAAAACTTTCATGCTCAGCAATCTTATCACAAAAATGTTATAAGCCAATGGAAAAATACAAAAAATTCAAAAAGGAAGATTAAATTAACCACATAGTTATAAAAGAAATTTAGTAGGGAGAATATGTAGACAGAGAGATATATATCCTATCTGTAATTATTGAAGATATTTAAAAAAAAACAATCAAAAAATCATCTATCTTAACTAAAATATATTAAAAGAAATATATATGAGATAACATGCATAGCAACTGAAACGCGATAATCTAACACTACAAAACAAGACAGTCCTGCTCACACCAAAACTGGAAATGCAGCACTGTCCTCCATTAGGGAGAATGAGTACTAATGTAAAAGAATTTGAAAGGCGTTATTATAAAAAAACCCATCTTCATATAAATTAAATACATATCGCATGAACAATTAATTGCACGCTTAGTTTGTGGTGTACCCTTAATATATTTATATATCTAATTATTAGAAATTACATATAATTTTGTATTAAGATTAACATAACTAAATGATTAATTTTTAAAATGCAATAAACATTTTAATATTTAATTTTTTATAAATTCCTTTTAGAAAACACTACTAAGATTTCTCTGTAAACAGAGTTAAAATGATCTTACAAATCATAGTTAAAATAGTATGGATCTGATTAATGTTAATATATTTGACAATATCAGCGCTATTTTAATAATGATGTACATGTTATCTGTAAGTTATTGTAATATCTTTACCAGCATGGTTAATATATGTGTTCAAACCTTTAGTTACTGTTTTAAATTTAATAAAATCTTAGTGAAATTGAAACTTTGGTGTTAAAAATTTGAGTTAATTTAACATCATTAATATCCGCTTGTAAGAGTAGAGGGGGTAGGTAGGACAAAGCAGGGGACGTGCGGTCTCCAATATCGTGATTCATAATAATTTTAATGTAACGAAATTATTATTAAAACACATAAATATAAGAGAGCAATTAAAATTCAAAATCAACAAAAGAAAATATTTATAGAACTATGTAAAGCATATGAATAAAAATTGAATCAAATTTAAAATTAAATGAATAATTCGAATAATTTGAATATGCAACAAAACAAAAAATGCTCATTCAGACTGGGAACTGAATTGTGGAGTTAAACATGTTCTATGGTGGGGGGCCCGGCGCGAGGGATGGGGTTGGGCAAAAATTGGATTACTCCAAAATGCAATTTGTAAATTTAATAAAAGAAACAAGAAAAAAAAAAAAAGAAAAAGAAAGGCAAGATTACAATTACAATTTTTTTTCTTCAAAAACGAATATTTTCCATTAAAATAATCTTCACCTAAAAATTTTCAAATTAAAAACTTTTCAACTAAAAATTTGATTTTTTTCAAAACTCTAAATCAGTATAATTAAATATCTTTAGTTAAAGATTTAAAACTTTGAAAAAAACAACAACATACCCAAACCTATGTTTTTCGAAGAAGAATCAATTCAAATCACAAAGATGCAAAACCCAAAAATTAAGATCTTGTGACATGTGATCAAGAATTACAGTGCAAAAGTTTCAAGGAACCTTTTTAAATGAAGATATCTAATATTATGCACTGTTGCCAGAAAAAAATTTAAAAAATCAATTATACTTAGTTAATTTGAGATTAAAAAGTTTCAAAATATGGAATACTTAATAAAAGTCTCATAATGAATATAATCTTGATTAGAAATCATATCCAATGAAACACAAACCAGAATTTTAGCTGTTAAAACTTTTTGGGATCCATTGATTAAAATTTGTGTCTAAAATTATATACTATGTAGAATTGTTTTAAGAGATCTTCACGACGAGATCAATAACTATCTGTCTATGTAAACCTAATGTTGTGTGGTGGATGTGTTTTTGAATTGAAGGATCCTAAAATGCCATGAAAGTCCTGAAAGGCAACAGCCCTTATATATAAGAACTACATATTTTAATATGTCTCAATTCCAAATGATATTAGTATAAACTCTCTCTCCGTAGATGTAAATATCAAATAAAGATCCAAATGAGAAAACTGTTATAATACGAAAAAAAAAATCTTTCTAGATATGAAATCCAATTTACCTAATCACATTTCAATTTCCTCCAGAGTCCTCTAAGAGCTCCTCATGATAAATCTTAAAATATATCAAAATGGAACAACATATAAATTATTGGGATTATACTTTTTTAAAAAAATTTAACTGATAATCACATTTCATACATTATCCTAAAAATTTCGTAATATTATTGAATCCATTTTTATCATGAGTAGCTAGCTATTTATTACGATACAAAAAGTTTAATAATTATATATAATTTTCCAGTGACCCACCACAATCTATTCATTACAATTCATTAATTACGATTTGAGAAATCAAGGAATTCCCAAATAATTGTATTACCTCGTAGAGTGTCGAAAGTTCGCAAATGGTCTAGAGATTTACGGTTTATCTCTGGTTGACTTCCGATTGTTTCGCAGCAGGTGCGTGTTGCTAGAAAAGGTCACGATTAAAAGCTTCCAATGTCCACCCCATCAAGCGGAAAACGTTTGTCATTAATCTCGTTTGAAATACGAGCTTTCGCACTTCTGAAATTAAACGAGAAAGGAATCTAATGCGAATAGATGATTCTGTGTGACTTTCCGCACGTATTCTTAGCTTGTTGTTAGCTTATGTTTTAGAGGGAGGTTGAAATTATTAGTTTCTGGTTTATAATAGTTACGATTAGATATCAGAGATTTAAATATTGGAGAAAGTGTGTTAATTCTGTGAAACGAGTAAGTTAAATAAAAATAATAGGAAAATAATGTTTTATTGCGTAAAACAATTAGACTTGTTTTTCCATAGCTAAAATTGTTGATATTTACTTAAAATTCCTAATCAACATAACTAAGAATTTAGTCCTACGAAATTTTCATTGCATCAATTCTATAAATTTTTTAGTAAATAGGAATTCACAAAATTTCAACATTGGCGAATTTTTAAAAAAAAGTCAGCCTTTCATAGAATGTGAAAAAAATATATACATTTCTTTCGTATATGATTTTTTCTTAAAAGTTTTCAAATCTGTATTTTATTTCGTCAATTTTGTCTGAAGAATTTAAGATAAATTGCTGTATAACAAAAATATTTCATATTATATATATCAGCTAGTGCAATATGATAATTTTTCAGATTATTTGGGAATATATGTGTTCCGAATTAATAAGATATTTTGAAACATTTTTGTATTATTATGTACTTGTTTTCTTACGATGAAGTAAACTGAAAGTATTGCAAATGCTGTGTACATAAAACTTATTATGAAATAAATTTAAAACCAACTTCTGACAGTATATTTCATTACCTTAGGTTTCTAGTAAAATATTAAATAAATTCAAACCTGAAATATTATCGAAAATCTTAATATCTAACACAGTAGAGCAGTTAAAATGAAAAAAAAAATTATATTCTTCAAGTGTAAAGCAGAGATTTATGCTAACGAAATTTTCATTATTTTGCGACTGAAACAAAATATGTTTGTACTTCATATGTAAAGTATTCTTACGCTTGGGGAGTGTAGATTGATCTTTAATGATTTCAATGATTTTTCAATGTGTTTTGTTCCCATTTGTATGATTTTAATCTTAATAATTTAGTAAAATATTCGCTTAAAACGCTTTAAATTTTCAACAAAAAATTAAAAAGAATTAATAATTTTAAGCAGAGAAATAAGTTATTTGTAAGTTGATTGGTAGTTTCCGTTTTAGAATTTTAATTGTTTTAAATAAACATTGGGGAAAATTTATTTTTAATTCTAACGAGCCGTTTTCTAGACATTAGAAATTAATGAAATAAGATGTAATTACCTGTTAAGTTTTGAAGTGAAACATAATTTTATTATTCTAAATAAGTTATATAGAGAAAGAATAAAATATTTTATTGATTATAAAAAAAATATAATTAAAATCAAAGTACTGTTTATCCATACTGAAATGCACAAAATGAGAAGAAACATTTAAATATTTGAATTCTGATTATACAATGTACTAAAATAAATTGTACGAATATGAAAACAAATACGTTTATTGTCAGAAATAAGTAATTTTTTTTAAATTTAATATGTAGGAAATGGAGGATGTTTATAAAAAAAGGAACAGATATTTACATGGAGAGTTAGAGCTCCATATAAGGTAGCTATGGTGATAATAAGGCTACTTTTGTTTCAAATTGAATTTATGATATCTGTAATGAAGTTGATTAAATGAAAAACATTTAGATATTTGTACTATTTTCTCTCTTAAAGTTTTAAAGTAAGATTTGGGTTTCAACCTCAGATTTTAACTTTCAATTTCAATATTTTGCTGACACTATAACTAGTGAAGATAACAAGGTTACTTACCTATTTTTCTCGATAAATCATTTCTACCAAATTTTGTTTCATTTAAGTAAAATAATCAATGAGAAAAAAATATACGTCATTATTTTTATAAGAAAAACTTTATTTCTATTTGAAATCAGTTAAATGTAAATGAAAAAAGAAGCCAAGCTCATATTCTCTTGGCTCCAGTTTCTCCTATCTCTCTGCATATTGTCTGATTGCTTACATGTTGGTCAGACTATGAAAAATGGAAATACACATGATAAAAATTAACACAAAATAAGCACAATATGAAATATAATAAATATATGAAACAAAAAATGTTTTTATGCAGCTATTACAGCTACTCGGCTACTAGGGAATGTATTATAGCCATAGCCATCCGTATCACCTACACACACACATTTTTGAGTTTCAGTAAACACTATGTATCGTGTATAAACCATTAAACATTCGAGAAAATTCATCACATAATAATAATAATCATTAAACAACTAACTGAATCAACTCACTGCATTATATTTATTAAATTCCTTAACCCTCTACCCCCCCAAAATAAAAAAAAAAGTAAACAAACCAAATAAAAATATCAATGACTGTTCTAGAAAGCCAAGCAAATAGGCTGCAAGAAATGTTGCTATAGCTTCATCGTATTTTATTTAAAAGTAGTAGAGTCATCTGTTCCTTTACTCTAAAATTTACACAGAAACCGCCAAGTAGGTGGACGTATTATTCTCAGTAACAATTTAAAATAGAATCACTAATATACTTCCAAAAAGTCTCAAAATAGGCCTTTATAAAAATCGTACTTTTTTCGACCAAATTTTGATTTTAAGAAACTGGATATCGATCAAAAAAAGAGGAGGTTTTTTCTCAATATAAATATTTACCAGTCCAATATCGCTATATCAGAAAAAAAGGAAAATAAAAGTGCGAGGAAAGTTTGCTTCCTCGAGTGGCAGGCAGTCCTATATGCATCTGTGCCTCTTTAAACGAAAGGTTTCGTGCGTGCTGATATGTTCGGAACGCGAAGATGGATGTTCAACATGTTTCTTTGGTTTCCGTTTCTGAAAATAGGAATTTGTTGAGCAATGTTTCGGAAGTCGCTTTTTGACCTTCCTTTCAGTGTTTTTCACTCTAAAAAATTCTTTCTCTTCTAACATATCGAATTTGTTCTTGAAGGTATTTCTCTTTCGTTACAAATTTATTTATCTAACATGGGAAAATATAACAATCGGGTATTTGCCGGAAGAGATACCATTTGTGTAAATAAAACCACTACCAATAATTCCTCATTTTGATATGAATTAAAAAAAATTTTAAATTATTCCCCCATCTGCCAGTCTTATTTTATTTCTATGAGTTAATATCATAGTAATTTTGTCCGATTCATGCTCAGATTAGTATTTCATTTTCTTATCGAAACGTTGCATACGTTTCTAATTCTTCGGATCATTAAAATCATAAGCTATTACCCCATTATAAACAATTATCTATGTTTTTACTTTAAACAAAGTAGAAAGTTTTTGTTTTTAATGGAGATTTGTGAAAAATAAAACTTTTCCCAGAAAAGATTTGTAAAATATTAAGTTCATAAGAAATTTCACAAAATTATTGGTATCTACATGTAATCAGGACCTAAACTTTAACTATAAAAGGTAAATTTCTAAAGGTAAAATCTACTTCTATGGAGAAAATTTTCTTAAAAAAAGCTATGGCAGCTTTGTGATGCAAAATACACTCTATTACAAAAAAAAACCCGACGCAACAGGGAATAATTGACCAATGGAGACAAAAATTTGGTGGATAGGAAAGTTATAAACAGAATAAAAAATGTTTAAAATTTCGGAAACATTGAATTATTTATTTCAGAGTTACCTAGTTGCAAAGTAGCAAGCTCAATACGTAGATGACCCACCTCTAGCCTGGATGCAAGCTGCCACATGACGTGGCATGGAAAGATAAAGCTCCCTAACTCCTGGTTGAGAGTCTGTGTGGTGTGCAAAAGTAAACACAGGATCGGCACGCTGCCCTGGGCGTCTCCAGACACGTCTTCGATGATCGTCAGGACACAGTTGTGGGATTCGTCGCTAAACACATTATGTCCTCTGTAAGCATCAATCCAACCTGATCGAGACACGCACCACTGTAATATGACTTGACAGTGTATAGGCGTGAGTGGCAAGTGGCGTACCGGTCAATACGAGGGTAGATTTCTCTCTATCAGGCGTTTGTGAATGATCATGAGAGTTACTCGTGTGCGGGCCTGATGTTGATAAAAATGAATAAGGCGCTTTGTACAACTGATCTGACAATCTCTCTGTCTCCCCGATCTGTTGTGATCCTAGGTCGACCACTACCATTATGACGCTGAAATCTGCCATTGTACACCCATTCTTGCCATTATCTTCTGGTCGCCGAATCGCTTCGACCCATTTGACGAGCGATTCTCCAATTTGCCCAACCTGTCACTTTAAATTCAATGATACTACCTGTTTCAATCTCTGTCAGTTGCACGTAATGATCTGTAGCTAGGTATTTTTTCAGTCATTGAAAGGTATCCTAAATCGTAATGCATCAGAAAATTTGATCATCAGATTGTGAATCGCTTCTTATATATACCTGCTGAGTGCGCAGTTCCGATGCGCTGCAGATCCCTCTATTCGTTCATTGGACACCAAAATCCAATCATTTGCACGTTCGGTTCAAATGTCTTTGCATACCAAACTTCATTACAATCGGTTAACTCCTTCAATGGGAGTCATTTTTCTTTTTTCTTCTTCTTCTTCTTTTCTTTTTTTTTTTTTTTATAGAGTGTGTTTCAATTTGATGGACAATGTGAATATGCATATATTCCTTTATATGGGTATATGATTAATCCAATTTTAACTACTGCAATTACCATTGAGCTATAAATATAATTAGTCAGAATTTCTTCTCGTAAAATTTTAAAAAGGATTAAAGCACAAAATATTAAATATTCTTTTTGTGTTTGTCAATTTAATTAAAAATGTTTAACTGAAGAATTTTTATTATCATATATCTAAAAACGTGATACTGTATTATCTTGATATATTTTTTTTTTTAAAAAAAAGTAGTGTTGGTTTTATTTTAAATTAAAATATAGATTAAAATTCATAAGCGGCAACCGTAAGTGATATAAGCGCTATTTTGATTTATTAATATGAAACAGAGAAAAACTTTCCCGTAAATTAAGCAATATAAATTTACAATGCGAGAAAATATTTGTTGTATAAATTATTTGCACACATCTTGTTATTAGTAAAGATATAATAATTATGTTCTCTAACATAAAATACTGGCTTAAATCTTCCTGATGAAATAAGAATTCATTAACACTGTCGCGTCCGCAAGAAGAAGCTGCGAACTACTCAACTTGTTAAAATAGAATTTGAGTAGATTCGCCGGCGCGCTGTATTTTGTTGTTGGAATTTGTGAAAACGAGCGAATAAAGTTTATTGTTATTTGTATTTTAGTGAGAATAATCCTTCTTTTGTGTTAGTTTATTTGCCTAAAAACCATAGATCATATTTTACAGGTCAAAGAATCTGAGCATCAGACATTTAAAGGAAGTTCTAAATTTTAATATATTTTTACTAAGTGCCGATGCAAATGCAACAAACACAACAGCGCTAACGTAATCCTTAAATAGATGAAATACCATTTGTTATTAACATGTACTAAGTTTGTCATTATCAATTTCAAAATTAGTAACATAATATGTATTATATACACATTTTATTTAAATTATTTCAAAAAGTCGTGTAAAACTTTAAATTTTTCTAAATATAAATTTACTTTTTCCCATATTTGTGTTTCAAAGAAAATCTTTTCATGTGAGACCAAAAAAAATTCAAATCGTATTTATTAGATATGATTCCAATTATTTAGTTTTATTTAAATATAAAGTGTAATAGTATGAAAAATGATTCCTGATAGACAACTATAAGAAAAAATTATTTTTCACATTTCATACAAGATTCTTATGAACAACAATATTGTTAAGAATAGGAAGCATAAAAGTACAGCTGTTTCCCAAAGAAACAGCTGTACTTTTCTGTTATAAGCTATAAAACAAACTTGGAATTTATACACGAATTTTTGTATGATCTTAGATAATTGGAATTCGTAATCTAACATCAAAATCATATTTAATTCAGATACATTAATGTAGCAAATAAGTAAAAACTATCTCATACACAAGAATGATAAAAAAAAAATATAAAAGAATGCGAATATAGTGGTATGCATTAATGATTGAGATGTATAAAATAATGAAGAATGTATAAGTAACTTCGATAAAGGGAATAACGTTTGAATATGAAGTTGAGACATGAATGTGTCAATAAAAAATGAATTTCTTAATGTAGACTGTATATACGATATGAGTAAATATTTTCCCCAAACTCTTATTGCCTCAGACAACACAAGAAAAAACAAACTTTCCATGGGGTTTATTAAATGAACGCAACAGCTTCACGTCCTTCAGTTAATGAATCCCGTGCACCACCCCAACTCGATCATCCAAATGAATTCCTCTCTTCTATGGACATACGGTGCTATTTCCCCCTTGGTATTTCACTTCCCATATAGAGTCCATGTCAGCACGGCTCTTGTATTATCATTTAATTGTATTCTAATTACATGTCCAATCTATGTCTAACGTCGTTTTTTTTTTTTTTTTTTTTTTCATTTGGATGAAAATAATATTTTTAGAATCTTTATGAGGTTCACAGTTTGAAAAGAATTTAATTTCTGTTCTTGCGATTTGAAAGCTTCCGAGCCTCACTTCCATAAAGAAGGATTGCTGATACTGTTGTATTGAGTACATGCAATTTGAGTTTAATGCTTGTATTTCAGACATTCCAGAATTTGTACATTGTTCTGAATGAATGTTGGGCTTTTCTAAATCTAACATTTATCTGTATACTTTTGCCTTCCCTTTCATCTACTGAAACCCCAAGGTATGATAAACATTTTCAACTTTCTTTTAATTTTTTGATGGCTGATTATATGTGTCTTATAACCCCCCAAACCATTTTCAATTAGAAAAAAAGAGTTAATGGCTTTAAGTGAAAACAGGACTTAGGAACTTATTAGGCTGTTCTAAGTAAATTCTCAACATACTAATAATTTTAATTCAACAAAAATATTTTTTTTCTGAGTTAATATAAGTGGAATCATATCTAGTGAATAAAATCAACCATCTTTACTACAGGAAAATTTTTTAACTATACCAATAAAGATATTATTAAACATATATGAGTGGAATTATGAAAATTCGTCAGTTTCCTTATTTTATACTAGTAAAACATTAAAGGAGCTATTTTTATTCAGTTAAAACATTTAATGCGTATTTTTTAATTTTATGCTTTTGATATAAGATCAGTTAATAATTGATAATTTTATAAAAAGTACTTATTAAATATTCCCTTTGATATGTAAAAGAGACCTTTATTTCTTAATTCAAATTAATGAATAATCTTTAATCGTGAATGTTTTGAATTAACGAAGGCTTATCCTTATAAGACTGAACTAATTCAATAATTTCTGCATAAAATATAAATATGTAAATTGGATCAAAATTTTGTTATTTTACATGAAACTTCATAGTAAAAAAAGTCCCTGCTACTAACAACAGATAGCGTTTCTGTAGTAAATGTGTGTTGCCATTGTGTGCTATTGTCTATGAAAGGGCGAAAACGAATTTGATGCCGATGTCTTGATTAGTTTTGATAGATGCTTGTAGAGGTGTCACCTTCAATGTAACTTAGATTCATAATCATACACTGGAAACCAAGCAATAATAACCACTGTGGGTTACTTTTGGTAAATGTGCTCCAAAAAAGGCGAAGGCGGACTCAAAGTCATATAGATGGAAGTATTTGGGATGAAAATATCATCATATACATAAACTTCTTAGAAATAGGTGAAATGATTATTGGATAATACTACATTGAACAATGCTATTTCCATGCCTAACACGGACAGTTTAATAACCACAATTGTATGTGAAACATCGACAATTATTGAATGGTTAGTTTGATCAAAGAAATCATTTTAAAAACATTTCTTTCAACATGAAAACTAATCATGAAAATAGCAAATGTTATGACTGATACAATTTGAAGTATTTAGAAATTTTAGCAGCAAACATTTTTCAGCTGTATTAAGTAACTCATCAGCAATAATAATTTATGATTTCTGGAATATCTAATTGAACTATAATACTTGTTGAAACTTTAAAATTTTGTTAGTTTGAGGTGGAACAAATTAATCTGCATTTATTATTTAGAAATTTTTCTAGGGAATATTTTTTTAAAATCTATAAACAACAATCAAAACGACTGACGAACGGTTAAACTAATTATTGAGTAATAAGTACAATAATTTAATTATTACTGATGATTATTTATTATTAATTTATAGAATGAAAAAATTAATAAATTACTAACAATTAATTAATAACTATTATTAAATTTTATTGAATGGAATGAAATTAATAAATAAATATAAATTAATTTAAAATGTTATTAATTTATAATTTAATTTATTAATTAATTGCCCTTGATAAATAATCAGTTTATAGTCAATCAAAGATTTTATTTAATAAATTGATTATTACATTCTTAATATAATATCTGAATATATAAATTAAAATGTTTCTTGCTGGAATAAAATCCCAATTAATCACAAAGAAATTTATTATTATTTTCTTAGTTAGATAACGCATATCAGTGACACGTAACTGATATCATTCTAAAAAAGTCGACTTTCAAATGTTCCATAGCCTCAAACTCCATCAACAATATTTGCTCTGATTAAATACAAATTCCATGGATTTCTAATTAATCAGTATACTGCCTTTTTATATTTTCTCTTGATATAGTTTAACTGGGATAAATTATTGCTTCATAATACACAATATTAAATAAAAGACTCCTTATCGGGTTAGGGTAATTATTACAGTATGAAAATAACAATACGAAAGTAATTTATTACTACAAGAAAAAATACGATTGTATTTTTTACAAGCTATTCTCCAAATTAGGTTAATTTTAATTAATCATAAGAAGTGATTCATGAACGGTATCAGTAAATTAAATTTCCAAATAATTGATGACCAAGTCATAGTAAGTTGTGTGTTTCCTTTCGGAAATAACTCTTCTTCCTTTGAGCGAATTAATGTAAGAGGCTCAAGGCTTGTAAGGTAAAAAGTAAAAAAAAGATGGCTTCATAAGCTCATAATGTGAAACTCGGTAATGAAGCGTATTTTTCCTTAAATAATTTCAGACATCTTTCCAACACCAGATTGAATTTCAATTTTAAGAGATTCCCTGTCGTTAGTAACGCATTTTTATCTTTCTCTCTTTTTATGAGTTTCATTTTTTAAGGAAAGATCATGTGAGCGAAGTTGTTCCCATTCTTTGATATTTTTTTCTCTCAAATTTTATATAATTGCTATCATAAGTTTATATTTTGATATATTAGAAATTTTCAATACTTTCAGAGGTGGAAAAATGAAAAACCAGTTAATAAATCTCAAATGGATTATTTATTGAAAGTAGTAAAAAAGTAAGTATTTGTGCCTATTAATAAAAAATTAGTGAAATGTGCTTGCGTTGCTTAGTTCTTGTTCTATTTTATTTGCAATTTATGGGCAGACCACATAAGTTTCAATACTATTTTAATGTTCGCGACAAGTATAAAATACTATAAAGTTAAATTTAATTTTGTACTACTTATAAGAATAGAAGTACTAAAACATGAAATAATTATTAAATTATATTAAATATAAAATAATTAATGTTTATTTAGAAATCAATATATATTTTTGAATTAATATCAACGTTAGTCATATACTGATTGCTCATTATCACGTATTAAAAATGTTTTAAAATAGATCAATTATCAGGTATTACTTCAAAATAAATATTTATTTCTAAGTTAGCAATAATTATTTAAAATTTTACGTTTCGAAAGTTGTATTTTATATCTTTCAGGTTGTATACAGCTGATTAAAGTGATTTTGTAGTTATTCTTAAAATTTTGATGTGTTACGGTTTCAGTTAAAGTGATACTAGTGGTACATGCTAAGCGATTGGACAGAAATATCATGATTTCCGTGCAATAATTAAATGTTTAAAACAACAACTGATGAATTAATTCTCTCTAAATTGTAAAAATGTATCATTGAGTCTAATATTGTATATATTTTTATGCTATGTGGTGCAATAAATTGCAATTACGTTCATTTTCTAGCAATGGAAAATTTTCCTTTATTAGCTATCATTCTACACAACTGTTCAATAATTGATAATACGAAACGAGGATAAATACCTAAAGCATTTTTGTTTGAAAATGATTTTAAACAATTTATCGATGTTGTTTTTTTGTACATCTGAATGCTTTTATAAGATAAATTTTATGTATTAGGAAATATATACAAAAATATTTAAAAAACAATTATGCTTGACAAAAATTAACATTAATAAGAATGGCAAAAAGATTAAGAAATCAATTAAAATTTGTCAGTTTAGAATGAACAACATCAATAGAAACAAGTATGTGTAATCATTTAAAATAATTTCTACTTTCTGGAAACAGATGAAGTTTGCTTTAATTATGAACATTACAACGTAGTTTTATAATATTATTTGTGGGAAGAGGCTAAGGATTTAACACTTCATACTAAAAATAATATGTAGGATTCTTGAAATAGTACAACACAATTATATGAAAATATAGATGTATTTCTTGCACTGCATCATGTCTTAATGCGTTTTTAATAAGAGTGCTTTTAAATGAAGATGGTTCCTTCCGATTGTTCTTGTACCTTTGGTATATGGGAAGATTAAATAAATTTTAAATAGAAAAAAAATGTTAAAACTTCAGGAAAAAGAATGAGTTACGATATTTGGTAAGACAATAATAATAATCAAGAAATACTCACCACTGATAATTTTTTTCTTCGTCTTTTCCATTTTAAATTTCATGGTGGATTTATTTTTTTTTTATACTTCCATACTTTGATGGAACACGATAGTGATTGGCCCCGTAATTTTGGACATTGGTCTTGTGACGAGAACAGTAGCTTAGCCAGAACCCCACTCTGCTAACTTCAGTACCTTCCCAACATGAAGTCTTCGAAACCCGATACAATAGACGTGCATCAACCTCATTGCACAGCAAATCTGCAGTAGCTCTCGGACTTGAATTCATGATTTGACAGAAATAATTGCGACAGAGACTACTCTGCTGCGTGGTCAATTTTAATTATTAATTGATTTTATTATTATGAATACTCGTACTTTGTATTCTGCAGATAATGATACAATCGATCAAAATTTATTTATAAATATTTTACTTATATGAATGAAAATAGAACGGAACATCTTTCAGAAAGGATATGATTTAAGTAAAAAAAAGGTTTTAAGAGAAAATTTCCGTACATTATTAATGTATTTCTACTAAATCCTTACAAGAAAAATTACTTATTACATTTTTTTTAGGAATTACTTCTATATTTAATCAGAACCATGATAGATGTTAAGTATAGAATCATCTATTTATTATCTCATAACGAAGCAACAAACAGACAGAATATTTTACTGCAGCAATTTAATAATCTGATGTTTCTTCATAATCATTTGCTACGGTAAATTTTTAAGATTCTTCTTAGATAATTGTCAATGATTACAGTTTGTTTTAAGTGACTGTAACGCGTACATCTTTTGAAGAGATTTTCTAAATATCATGTTTCTTTTAGGAAAGCAAAAATTAACAGTCTTGCGTAATTATTCTTGATAAAAGATATTTCCTATTGACAATGAAGCCGGATTTTAAATTGAAAGATAGGAAACAAAATTTGAAGAAAAAAATCCGAATTTTCTTATGATTTTAAATTTTGTTTTCATGATTTTCTTGAAGAAAAGAAGACTTTTTTTTCATGAATCCATCTGTGCATAAATATGTTATAAAGATTTCTACCGAGCTTTAAAATTTCAAAATCAATAGATATAAAATTGTGTGAAAAATAGAAACATATCTTTCTTTAAAAAAACCTATTTGTTCTAAATCTGTATTTTCGTTGAACAGTATGACCCATTTTTAAAACCATTTCAGCAGATAAAAGACGAAAAAGCTTTTTGAAGATATGTATAACTTTATTTTTAAATTTAAGGAACTAAATTGGAATTTTGAGCTATCAGAAAATGAATAATGGATACGTTTCTGTTTTTTGTACTCAAGCGAAAAAAACCACTTTAAAACAATTGCAAATACCTTTCTCTTTTTTAAAGAAAATTTCTTTTTAAAAGCCCTTTTTGTTGGTTTTATAGTCGATATAATGTTTAAGTTCTATGGAAAAGACTAAGTTGGAAACAAATAAATGTAGAAAAAGTTAAAGAATGTTGTATATTTATTTCCTCAATAAGCAATCTAAATATTTCAAATACTTCCGCTTCCTTTCCTTTATTTACATACAAATTGAACCGTAAATTTTAAAGGTCCTTAAGTAAGAAATAATATTTGTTGTAAAAAAATATTGTGTCCTATTTTAGATTATGATTTAGATTTTATACTTCTTTAGATAAAAATATTATTTTAAGATTCAATTTTTTTTTAATCTGTTAAAAACTTGTAAAGCGTATAAATTTTCCTATAATTCTTATTTATTTAGAAAAAATACCTATCATTTGTAAAAGTAGTGATTATATTCAAAACCTTTGGTTCCAGAATTTCTCGTGCAGAAAATATAAATTCTTTTTAACAGCAGATATTTCACTTAATCAATCCATCAGTCAAACATTCTATAGTTAGATTTCATAATTTCAATGCAGAAAATATGATGCTTTTCTACAATCTATTTTCTATTTTAAAACCCCAATTTTTTTAATTCATCAAGGATAATAATATTACATGAAAGTTAATCTTACAGTAATAATGGTAGTATGAAACAAAATTTGTTCTGTAAAATGTAAAATAAGTTGTATAATATATGATTTTAAAAAATCATAGTTATATCATTTCATCAAATTTAGCAATATTTTACAGCTATTCTGGAATATCTCCTGGATCCAATGTTTATTTTTTAAAGGTATTAGTTAAATATAGTTTTATATTATTTATATTAATATAAAACTATATTTAACTAATACCTTTAAAATAAGACATTTACATATATACATGTTTATACATTTTTAATAAAGCAGCTAAGACGAATATTTGAAAGCGTATTGTGGTTATTAAAGCACGAATTAAATTTTCAATAAAAAACTATTAAAATATAATTTCAATCGGTTTATTCCATCCTTTCATTTGAAGAGTTTTTAAGTTATTTTATTAACACAAAATTTATGAAAAATGTATGAAATATTTGTAAAAATATTTAAAGTACAGAAATTTATATATAATTTTTTTTTTCAATCCCATTATTTAGCATCTAAGGAAATAAAATTTGCTATTGAAAAATATGTTATGTATCATCCATATTAGGAAACTATTCTCCTTTTCAAATAAAATTTATTAGTTATAGGATTTGCTTAGAAGGAAAAAAAAAAGAACTTCGCAATTTCTATGTTTATACTTGGACGTAAATTCGAAAGTATATTACATAAATGTTACACTTATTATAATTAGTAAAGAGAGGAAATAAATAATAATTTTTTTCATCTAAGAAACTTATAAAGTAAGTGTGAAAATGATTCGGATCATTATTATGATAGTGTCTAAAGAGAAGAAGCTGTAGGCCACTATTGTGTGTATTAATTAAAGAAATTCAAGAATCACATGCATTAAAATTTTAATCCTGTTTTACTGTGAAGTCCATATAGATGTAATAATTGTTTGTGTAATTCGCAACTATTATGAAAGTGGTTTCGGATCAGCTTTTATACAATGAACTTCAGAAAATTTCGTTTCCTATTGACTTTTTGAAAGCCGCATCAAAGATGGGTACTTACGTATTAAGCCACCGCAAATACATATTTGGTGGTTTTTAAGTGCCGCCAACTACAGCTAAACTTTTTGCGACAAATCATAAAATAAAACACTTTATTTAAAATCCAAACACTTTATTTAAAAACAAAGTTGTCAATCGGATTTCGGTGGAAAATGGGCCGATATAGAATTAACATAGATTCAAAACAGTCTCTATTTTCTTTTACCTGATGCTGTCGTCATATGAACTCTGATAAATAAGATTCCAAATGATGTCTCGCTGTCCCACTATGTCTCTTGTTCCTCCATTTAGTACTGCCCAACATTCTCCCAACTGTTTGCGTATGAACTCCTGTGTCAGGATCAATAAAATTGTATTTATGATTAACTTTAGCATGTAGGAATCCTTCTATTTCTATTCTATTTGTTTGGTAACCTTGTAACACTAGGTCGACCTGGGCGTTATCTTGTGCCATCACTAATATCTAATATTCAACACTACGACACCAATAATTACAGAACCACCAAAACAACTTTCAACATTTATTAATATATATCTACTATGACATTAATAATAGTGCTCTCCAGGTTAAGAGTACTAACGCTTTAATTCAACCCTCCAATAATAATCTAACAACTTCTTACCAATATCTCTTATCAACTGCAACTCCGAATCTGGAACAACTGCTGAAAATACTAGAACAATTCTCAATCCGAGAGATCTCTACTCGGACCTCACCTCAATACTAATCTGTAAATCCAACTTCCTATAATATAGCTCTTAGATTCCACCTCCTCTCACTACAACGCCTCTCTGATCATCCTTCAGATACTCTACTCCTTCAGATGGAGTTTATATATTTCTTAATTTAACCGCTTCACTTCATTCCTAACTGCTTTGCATATTACGTTCTTCATCACGTTTCATTTTTGGTTGGGCAAAGGTTGTTTAGCGAAAGCAATCAATCTCAATTGAAAGTCCCCAAGGTTAGTGAAGAGAAACCGCGAATAGCCCAATGTCACAACCTTTCCGACTGTCAGAATCAATTGTGCTACTATATCCAATTTTTTCAATAATTTTATCAAGAAGTGTAGAGCCAGTTCTATAAGGAACAGTGACAACAAACGAATATTTTGTTTCTCTACATATACCACCAAACACCCACTGTTTTGGGAAATACTCGACCACAATTATTTTTACGTTTAGTAAGCAAACTGTCATCAATTTCCACAATACAATCTGGTCCACCTTCCTTCTTGTTTGGTTTGTTCTCCATATCCAAGACACATAATTCACGCATGTAATTATTCCAATCTATAACAGTTTTATCCGATAAATCAAGTTGATTTCACAAAATTTAATCGACGTTAACTCCTCACACCAGCAGTATATGAATCTCAAAGCTGAACAAAATAGAATTCTGCTTCTTTAAAACCGGTTGTCTTTTCTGAGTCCCACTAGCTGATCACACTGTCTTAAATTAAATTTCCAAAACTTACATTTACCAAAATAAAGTTTCACGTCGTGGGAATTGGTACATTTTCGTTTTTTTAGTAAAATATTTCGCTCCTGAAAAAATAAAATTGCATCTTGTTCCGTTCCTGGCGAATCCCAAATACACATTTTCGTAGCACTAAAAAAATGGCGTCGAAAACCAGCAAACAACAAGGCAACAAGGAATCCAAAAGATAACTGAGTACGCGTGCGAACAACAAGGTTGTTGTGTGCGAACAACAAGGTTGTTGTGTGCGAACAACAAGGTTGCTGTGTGCGAACAAGATTGCTCCTTATTGGCGCATTAGCGCAACATCTGCTGCGGTGGCGTTAATACGTAAGTACCCGAAGATGTATATGTTGATAACATTAGAGGTTTGACGTCTACATAACAAGTTTTGAAAAAAAAACTGTTATCATCTGAATAAAACCGAGTAAAAATTGTTTTTTGTAATTAATAAATGATTACTTAAGGGCCACAAAATAATTTCCCCCGTCTTTGTGTGCTTAATATTTCCAACCAATATAAAACATTATTTTTATTGTTAATAATGATATAATTATTCAACACTCCGGTACATATTGCATGAAATATTTTTCCTTTATCACATGATTTAATATAATTTCATAATTAATCTACATATATTATTCTCATTACAAAATATAATATTTTCTTTCTGCTTGTCTTAACACTTGAAATCCTTGATAAATTTAATTTAATGTATGATTATCATCTCAATCTACAGAAATTAATTGTATTATTACTGCATTGAATATAACTGTTCATTTAATTTAAATTTTAAACATTATTAACACCATACCATTACTATTATCCAGACTTAGAAAAATGCAATAATATATTGAAATTTATTTGTTCTTATTGCATATATATGTATATATATATACATATAATTTTTTGGGAGTTGTCATTACAGTCAGAATAATTCCATTTTCAATAATTATAAGTATTATGTCCTTCCACTAGTAAATTAATATCCATTTAATATATTTATCCTCATTTTGATTAATTCAAAGTTTACCTTCTGGAACGTATCGTTCATTTTGTCATTGCATCCATTCAATCTAAACTGCATTTAATAGCAAAAGTACTTCGTAATCTAACAAAATACATTTTTGATGAAATAGTAATTTATTAATGTCCTAGTTAAAGGTGGCGAAATGAAAACCCGAAGACCAGTACGCATACAAATTATGTTAATTTTAAACGCACTAAGTTTCAGAATTGTCGAATGTTTCTACAACACATTAACATTCAGGCAACTAAGTATATCCATAAATATGGAAAACTTTGATCCCATTCATGCATGAGAGAAGCGAATTCCGTCCAGTTTCTATTTGATAGCAAATAGGGGTTTTATAAATCTTTGAAAACCTGATATTTTATGTGTGCTTAACAGAATGCATACTTTGATATCTTTTTGAAATGTAAGTGATTTTTGAACGAAAATATCTTATTTTTCTAATGATGTTTTTAAGAACTCAAATAAATTTATTAGCTCAATAGCACTTAATAAATAAAGGAATTTTAATGTCTTTTTATTATTTACCATAGAAAAGTCTGTTTGATCATCATAGATCATTTAAATTAAATACCTTACATAATACGCTTTATTAAAATACGGTTTAAAAGAGAAATATATATCTCTTCTGTAGAATGTAATTTTATTCAGTTTAATGTAATTAAAATGTTCATTTATTGATTAAAAACAATTATCCTATTAGATAAATTAATTTTATATTAATATTGTGATGAAAAAACGTACAACAATGTAAAAAAAGTAGCGGTGAACCATAATTATTTTGCAGAAAGACACTTTACGATTGTTATCGATCAATCGTAAGTAATTCCGATCAATAGTCAGATTATGTAAAAATACTGATTCCATCCATCTCATTAAAACGTACAGTACGTCTTCTAAGGAATTAAATTGGAAGCTCAGTATAACTTGCATTAACAAATATTTTTCACCCGATCTCTTTTCGGAGATACCATTCTAACTGACAGCTTAATTTATAACGAATGATTATTTCTATTCGACTCTAGTGCCATATTTCAATTAAACGTAACTAAATCTAAAAATTAATAACTGTTTTAAAGACACGTAAGTCTAATCCAATTTATTTGTTTATTTATAAGTTTCTATAATGTAATGGATTATGACTCCCTTTGTACTCTATGGTTAGCCAACCAATTTAAATGACACTGAAAAATATGCTCTTACCAAACAATTCCAGTTGGGGTTGCTTTTCTCCGACAAATCCTCTAAACTACTTTAGAAATAACCGGTAACTGCTCTTGATATTATTGGTTTTAGAGATATTATTAACTCAGAGTTAACCACACTCTGTCTTTCCTCTAAATTTCACTTTACTTATATATTATATCTGAATCATTTCACTCCATTTCCACTTGCTTCTTACTAACATAATCACTTTTCATTTTGGATGGGAATAAATAGTTATTTCAAGCAATCAATCTCAATTAAAGTCCCCAAGGTTAGTGAGGAGAAAATCGCGAATATCCTAACATCCCTTCCCCTCCCCAGGAATGAAACTCGATTTATGGTTGCGTACAATAACCCAATGGTAATAATGATTAAAATTAATTTGAAGGCCAAGATCACTGGGGGCTTTCATGGAAGTATTGCCGAAACTTTTAAACTCATAAGTTACCCATGTATCCCTGAATTTAATTTCTTACTAAATGGCTAATCTAAGGCGAAATCCAAAGAAAGCTTACAAAGGAATTTTAGCAAAGTATACTAACAATATTTTTAAATAAAAAAAATCATCCTATATTCTTTTTCATGCTCTCCGCAGGAAACGGTCTGTGGTCCTCTTTGTAGATGAAATCTTCAGGGTCTAGAAGCCTGAAATGGATTGCGCTGTACATCATTCTATTTTGAAATTTTTATTATCTTTCACAAAAAATTGCATCACATCTATCACATAATATATAAAAAACTAATAAGCCGACGCGATGTCGTAAAGAGACAGAACAATACAAAATGTGAACTTAACGCAGTTTTAAGTGTTAAAAGTAAGCGTGATTCCTAATTACGCCACGAGGTGACCAGATGTACAAAATACAAATACAATTATGAAATAACAATATACATAATTTATGAACATAAATAACAAAACAGCTACTTTAAAAAAAACAAGCCAATACGTAAGCAATTGTTGTACTTTAACAAATGTTTAAATTTTGAATATCTGATTTTAAACCAAAATTAACTACGTTTCATCTAGAAAAATCCCCAATTTGGTGATTTACAATTTTGAACATTTTTTTAACTCCAAATGAATGCCCGCTGGATTAAGTGAAGAAAGAGCCAAAGTAGGATCTACTACATCGTAATTCAAGGCAAAAAACAAGGAATTGCTATGATAAAAATAATTTGACGTCTCATCAAATGGAAATAATAAAGAGTAATACAACCTTATATTTACCTTTAAAATCTTTCTGGGGACCATCTCCTTTTAAAAAGACTGTACCTCTCCATCCAGACTTTCCGTTTGTTGCGTAGGTCTTGCATTTCATCGATCAAGAAAGGCTCTTTTCCCTGCCGAGATGGTGGTCGGCGCTCTCAGGTGTTTGGTACTTCTATTGCAGATGTTGTAGAAGCTCCTCGATTGCTGTGGCTGACATGCGGTGAGGATCCTTTTGACTTTGCGAATGTAGCTGGAGCTTGTTGACTGCTGTTCAAGGATAGCTGCGTCCTGACGTCTTTTATTCAATGTGATTGGAAATAGTTTGGTGAGACTTGGAGTTTGTAAAGACGGGGTTGGCCTCTTTTCCTTTTTGGCAGTGACCAGAGGACTGCAGACTCCAGAGGAATGCAGAGACGGAGTTCCAGCAGACTCCGAAGAAAAGCCATTTTCTTCGGAGGTGGAGTCGAACTCTTCGAAAAGGTTCTTTTCACCGATTTGCTCTCCCAAATGTTACGCTGTCTATCAACAGTTACCGATTTCCCTAGACAACGCTTCTTTTGGTCCCTAACATTATTACTCGAGAATGAGGTCATTCATTTCGCTTGTGGTACTCGGCCTTACCTCGTGTTTTGTTTTGGCCTTACCGATAGTGATTTGAGGCTCTGAGAAATTGTCCTTACTGGTATTTCCTGATGCAACACCCAGATCATCATTATGAACACTTCGTTCTCTTGTACCCCTCCTCCTATCTTCCTTTCTTTAAAGGTAGAGTCTAATTTGGTCAATATTTACAGCTATCTCCCTTTCACATTTCAGAATAACTGCATTGTTTTTGAATATAGGAAACACTTTGAAAGGTCCCTAAAATGTGGGCTGATATTTAGCAACCATTTCGGGATTGGCTGAAATAATTGGATGCATTTCCACAAAAAACAAGTCGTTTACCTTCACCTTCCTATCTCGTCTTCTCCTATTGTAGTACCGAGCCTGTTTTTTGTGCTGTGTCTCTGTTCTTTTTTGAACTTTAGCCAAAGATTTCTCAATGTTTTCACATACATAATCTCTATATTTTTGAGAACGTGTACCAGTTCTTAAAAGTTATTAATTTGCGTTTTAAAAATATTTCAGCAGGAGTCTTTCCCGTTGTTTCATGTACAGCAGTACTGATTGCAAATGCGAACAGCTGAAGGAATTGGTCCCAAGAGGTATAATTTGACTGCACATAACCAGCTGTCATCTGCACTAAATTTCTATTAACTCTCTCCGAAGTGTTTGCTTCAGGTCTGTAAGTAGTAGTTTTTAAATGTGCGATGTTGAAAGTGCGACATAGTTCCTAAATTACGAAATGAATAAGGGTCCATTATCAATGACTACCTTAATTGGAGTACCAAACCTAGATATATATTCTTTAAAAAAGGCAGTGGCCACTGCTTTCGCTGATACTTTCCTCAGTGGAATCAATTCGACCCATTTAGAAAATTTATCTATGATTACTAAATGAAAACAATGCTATCAAGTTCCGAGGCTAGGTATGGTCCTAATAAATCTAAAGAAATTTGTTCGTTTGCGTTAGTAATTTTTATCTAAATTAACTGACGAGCTGGAAACGCGTTTTTATAATTATAACGTTGACATATGTTGCACATTGAGATATATTCACTTATGAGTTTCCTCATTTTAGAAAAGTAGTACGCTTCCTTGACTCTGTCATAAGTTTTTCTTATACCGAAAGGACTTCCTAATGGATAATCATGATTTTTGTTTAAAATACATTCACGCAAGGACTCCGAAATGTAAGCAGACAGTTCGTCTTTAGAAGTTAGATATTTAGCATAATAAACACCACAATGAAGTGTAAAATTTTGGGACCAATTTTCACATATTACTGCATTTATTGTAGCATCCTCTGGATTTTCTAAATAACGGTAGGTATGGCGCAATTCTGGGTACTGTCTTTGTTCACTTTTCAATTGCTCTCTTGAAGTTAATACCAGAGAATTAATAATGACACAAGAGACACGCTCAAGTACTTATTCTACAAAAGGCTGTCTGGACAACACGCCAGCTACTATATTCTGATTCCCCAGTCTATGTTCCCACTCTATATTATATTCTGTCAATTTTAATGCCCACCTTATCATTCTGCTAGAAAATTTGTTCTCACTCATTAATTTGGTGAAAACAAAATTTCCAATCACTGGCTTTAGTATGATATCTATTGCTTGCCGAAAAGTGGGTGCACTACCTGATAATCCAAAAGACATTCGCTTGGAGACATACGTCCCATTTTTGGTTAGAAACGCCATTTTAGGAATGTCGAATGGATTGATAGTCATAGGAAAATACCCGGACATGAGATCTAACGTGGACATAATGCAATTTTATTGGATGTTTATTAACAGGTCGTCAATTTTTGGCAAGGGATACTTAGAGTATCTAGTGACAACATTCAGCTTTCTGTAATCTATTGCGAAGCTATGTGCATCAGAAGAATCGAAGGGCTTATCATTTTTCTGCCTTCACAAAACCACGGAGGAGGTAATTAGTGACTGAATGGGCATAATAGTTCCTTCTTCCAGCGATTGTGATTCTTGCCCGCCGACCCGCGCTCCAACACTTCGTGTTAAGAAATTGGATGTGTGAGGGCGCCAGGGTTCCGGCGCCAGATGGGAAGAAAAAAAAACCTTTTTTTTTTGTTTCTGTTGAGAGAGCAGTCAAAAGTTTTGTAATAGAATAAGGATTATAACAAACGTTTTGTAAGAGAACGTAAATTCTGATAAGTATGAGTGTGTATGATTCATTAAAATGTGAAAAAAAATTCATCTCGTCATTTCCAAGTTTTGGATTTTTTCGTCGATAAGATTGAAATAGTGAAATACTCCGTAGCTTAGGATCACTCTCGTTAGGATATGCTTCATATTAAACTTTGTGATCGGTGGCGTGCCCAAAATATTGTGTCGCGTGCCATCAGTGGCACGCGTGTCATTGGTTCCCCATCCCTGCCCTAGGGTTTTACATGTTGCTCCTTGTGCCGTAAACACCGAAAGGTTCAACTCTAGCCTTTTAACAAATTAAAAATGACGATCATAGAATGCAAGTTACATTAACGAGTTTTGAGTCTCCGTATCCCATAATGCCATTACAAACTTGTCGTGCAGTATGAAGGGGATATTATGAATATTTATTCTGGGTACCACTCACGAAAACTTTCATAGCATTAATACTTGTGGCAGGACTTCGATAACCACGCGGTCGAGGACCTCCTACTGTTCGATATTTCCTTTTAGTTTAACCTTTTGTGGTTTTGTTGGCGCGAACCTGAAAGTGGATACCGATTTTCCTGCTGCTGGTATGCATTATCGTACAACTGATACCTATCTTGCACTCGTCTATCTGGTGATCGTTGCCAATCAAAATTTGGTCCATTTTTATCCTGTCACCAATATTTCGGGCGCTGATTTTGCTCCTGCCTGGGTGGTGGGTTATGAGATGCCTGACGTGACTCGCATATTGTTGCTATTTCTAAAAGTTGGGCTTTTATAGTGGGATATCTAAGCTCGACTTAATGCAGTACATTTGGAGCTAAGCGGTTTATTATGTGCTGAACTATTGTCACTTGCGTGAACGCAAAATTCAGCAACTGATCTACTCTAAGCATACGAAGGATAAATGCTGTCGGTGACTGGATGGGTTTCTTTTTGATATATAATACTCAGTTTCAAGTTCCATGTGATCTCGCACTGTTGGGGAGGCACGGTGAAGAGCTTGCTTTAAGGATTCGATATTACTTTCTCTAGCTCTAACCAGATTTTCTTCTATCACCGGGTACTACACACGAGCAATACCTAACTATGATTTGCTAAAAAATCCATTACATTTCCTGATCCATTGAAACACAGTACGGAGTACACGGGCATACCGTTTACTGCTCCATAGTTCAATTAAATGTAACTATCTCTAAGAGTCAGTAACTGCTTCAAAGACAGGTAAGTCTAATACAATTCAACTATTTATTTATCAATTACTATAATATGGGTTATGGCTCTTTTTTTTGAATCTATGATAGTACTCTTTTTGGACTCTTACCAAACCCTTCCAGTTGGGGTTGCTTTCTCCAACAAAACCTCTGTGACAGCAGTAACAGGTAACTACTCTTGATATTATCAGTCTCTTGTTAAAACTATACTGAGAGTTTCTATCTTCCCTCTAAGTATCTATCTTTCCATCTTCCAAATCTGTATCACTTCACTTTATTTTCACTTTCATATGGATGCATCTAGTTAACATAATCATGTTTTATTTATGTTGGGAAGACATTGTTATTTCATGCATTCAATCTCAATTAAAATCCTCAAGCTTTGTGAAGAGAAAATAGCAAATAGGGCAAAGTAACAAAGTTCGTGTCATTGGGTTAGAGCTGACATTAAACGAGGGTCAATCAATATTTATACAGACAAATAGTTTCCGTGAAGGATATCTTTAATATAGACAATTGAAACTTTCGTAATAGTTTCCGTGAAGGATATCTTTAATGTAGTCAATAGAAACTTTCGTAATAGTTTCCGTGAAGGATATCTTTAATGTAGACAATAGAAACTTTCGTAATAGTTTTAGTGAAGAAAATCTTTAATGTAGACAATAGAAACTTTCGTAATAGTTTTATTGAAGGAAATCTTTAATGTAGACAATTGAAACTTTCGTTAGTTCGTAATTTAGAAAAAAAAGAGTGTTGTTCAGCAATCTTATTTATATTTACTTAAATATAACTTCTGAAGTCTTAGAGACGATAGTGTATCCTCACGAAGAATGTAGTTTTCAACATTGAGTAGAAACATTCAGTGATATGTTTACTATAAGGAATTGTACAACTGTTAGCAATATTTCTTTGAAACAACAAAGAATTCAGCAGTAGTAGCATGGACACAACGAGTTTTTCTTCGTGGATGGAAAGTTACACAAAAGTGTCATCATCGAGCTAAATGCTCGAGGAGTGGTCTGATTATCTGAAAAGGTAATGATTTATCAACAGCCTCTACTAAGACACTAACTAAAAGAAAGTCAAGTCTGTATTGAAGAGGAAATGTCTGAGATGACTAAAGGAAAGGCGCATTTCTTCTGCAAAATAGAGCGCAACATCATATGAAATAACTTGTAATGGCAACTGTTTGTAAAATGTTTCTGGAGCATCAACATCCTCCTCCTTACAATCCTGATCTTGAGTTTTCAGAGTTTCATATGTTTGATTCGACAGAAGAAGCGTTGCGTGGCATCCATTTCAACGACGGAGAAAGGTAAAGAAAAAAATTCAAAGAAGAATTCCAAGATGACTCAACAAGTACAGCGAAGTTGAATGGGATTATGAGGAAAAGTGAATAAGAAACTTCATTTATTTAACCAACCATTTTTGCTGCAACACTATTTAACCCTTTAAATATTTTAAGGAACCTGTAATAATTTAACAGTACCTTGAAGCATTTAATTCCATAATTTATTTATGATTTACTTGTTTGTTTTATATATATTTGTTCTTGAAAATTTTAATGTCATGAAATGCCACAATAGCATAAATTACATAATAACAGAGTTTAAAAAATAAGTTTCATTACCAATAAAAGATTTTATCTCAGTGAGTTTCAAACGGATGAAACGAAATTCAGTTTCTAAATGTTACTTTGATTGTAAGCAAATAGATGACCGAAAGGATCAAAAAACAATATATTACTAATAAATAAATAATTTACTTTTATGTCTCTGTCATATTTATTATAAATGACTATATATTCGTTTGTGTAAATTTTATTATTGTAGCAATGTTAAGTATTTAATAAGTAAGTCAAATGAATTCTGTCAATCTGTTAGCTGTATCTATAGTGAAAGTAATTGCTGAGATATTGATGTCAACCTGTTCTTTTACATGTTTTAAAATTTAAGAATTGTTAAAACAAATTACGTTATTTAATATTTCATAAATTGCATTTATTTGAAATTTAAAAAATAACAGGATGAAAAGAATAAATAAAAGTAATTCTATCCTATAATCACATTTATAAATGTAGATACGCAAATGTTATTCAAATTCAATAGCATTTTCCTGCAAAGAAGTCTCTTATTTTATATTTACCATTGAGTTTTTGAAAAACCAAGGGTTTGAGGATAAATATAATTTAATTAAAAAAAACAAAGAGAAAAATTCAATAAAAATGTATTTAATTTTAACTAAGTAAGTTATTTAAGTAACTTCCAAAGCCATTTTATTCATGATGAAGTAAGTAATGATGATTTAGTGCTTCATTTATTTTGAACATCCAAACGTCCTTCTTGAAAGTTGTTGCCGATATTAACTTTTAACATTGCATGACTTTTTATTCTGAAGTAGCTAATACAGCAATTGCATAAAATACTCAGTTTAGTCAAATGTTGAAAAATCAATAAAATGTTTACAAACATATGGAAACAAAATAATTTGCTTGCTTATTAATTAATAATTGTAATTAATTACTTCTTAAAGAAGATTAAACGACGTTTTTGAAGTGCACGACTTAGTTTTCTTCAAACATCAATAAAAATTTCTTAACCAGCTGAAAAAGATGCTTTTCATTTAGAGACATAAATTGGTAGAGACACTAATTGAAAAATCAATGCTAATGTTGAAAAACAGTTCTTTTTCTCTCTGTGATATTCTTTTCCTTCTTCTTTTTAATGGACAGTCGCACGAGCATTATGTAAGCATTTTCTACAGAATACGTTTCTTACTTGATTCGTTTGCATTTCCAAAGAGAAAACTTTTCCTACGCTTTTCAAATCAGAGATTCTTGAGGTTTTGTTTACTTTTAGCACAAGTTGTCGCTAAATATTTTTGTTTGTTTCCCTCTTTCTTAAAGTTTTATATAATTTCTTCACATTCTAGTGCGTAAACAAAGTACAAAATGCCAGTGTAAATAACTAAGCAAAACATTTCTACTTACATGAATTACTTGTGAAAAATTTTATTTTTTTTTCTTGTATAGTGAATAAGATATAGGATTTAAATGAAAATATGCATCTTCTAATAGAAGATTAATTTCGTTCACTTATAGTTCCCTTTTACCTTTAAAAATTTAAAATATCACAAATATAAAAATAATGATTAGAAAATGAATTGAAATACTATGAACTAAGTTTTTCGTTTCCGAAACAATTTGGAATAGGCGATCTAATGAAAGGCTTTGACGATTTATATTAACGAAAAGAATGAAGTATTTTAATATTTAACAGAATTATTTATCTCATAAATAATAACATTAAATTTCCAATTTTCGAGGATGGAATAACTGTAGCATAACAAATTTATGCAATATTTACTTCATAGTATTAATTAAAATACCAAATTAACAATCAAAGTTAAGAATCTGAAAAAATTGCGAAGAAATATCAAAATTTAATAAGTGCATAAAAATGTAAAACCAGTATATATATTTTATTCATAAAGAAAAATATTAAGAAAAAATTCAAGTCTCATTACTTCTAAATTAGCTTTAGAAATGTAGCAACCAAATATTATATATTTCTTTTCATTATTAATGTAATTTTATTTTATTTGCAAAAATCATTTCTTATCCTTTTTTGAAAAAATTTCAAATGAAACAGAATTTTGAATAATTATAAGCTTTTTCAATTGTGCAAGGATTCTAAATTGTACACGGTACCTCTAAATTAGCAAATGCTAAAATATGTTTTCATGCTTTTAAAATGAAAATAAAATCTGTTTATTAGAATATGAATTACTATAAGAAATATTAGCACTAAAAACCTGTATCTAATAATAATGGATAGTCGAATTTAGGAAGATCATCTTTATTTAGTGAAAATTAATTATGTAATTGCACTTACGCGAGTGAGAGTGTGTGTCTCTTAAATCTCCACATTCCTTATTTACGAGGCTGTATTTTTGATAATATCAATTAAGGCTAAAATAGTAATACATGTATAAAATTTCCCTGTAAAATGTATTCAAAATTAATTTTATCATAAAGTTATTAGTCAATTTAGAGTAAATTTTATTGTTGAATTTATTTTACATATTTGTAGAATTATTTTGTGTCAGTTTCATAACTTATTGATTTAAAAAAAATATACTTAGAAAGATGTTTCATATACACACAAAATATCAATACGGTAGAAATAAAATGTCTGATTATTAATACTCCATTCTTTTTCTTATAGTAAGTATTCTGTGAAATATTAAGAATTTGTTACAATTTTTGAATATTATTTGCAAGATTGTCAGATTCCCATTGTATTTACTTTATTTAAAAAAGACAAATATTATGTATTTCAATAATATTGGAATGCATAATATTTGTTTCATGAATAATATTCATGAATAATAATAATTATTTCAATAATAATCATGAATTATATGAACATATGTATCTTTCATTTGTTTTATATTCCTTATAGAAGACGCATTCAAATTTGTAACTCATTATCAAACACTTTTCAAATATGCAGAATTTATTTAATTCTTTAAAAACAATAGAAATATACATCGAATTAAACTATATAAGGAATATAAATTAAGTTTCATTTGAAAGTGATTAAATTAGGGTTTTCTAGAACACTCCGCTATATTTAATAAGAGAGGGAAATAAATATCTTTTTGGAATACAGTGGCCAAAAGCAATTAAAGTACAATTTAATTCAAAAATATTAGGCATTTTTCATGATTCGATTTCATTACGAAATCCTAAAATACCGTTGTTCTACAATTCGCTCCAGCTTTGCCTTTCTGAGTATTTATAGCTATTTCTGTCAGGTAGGGTGTCACAGGAAAAAATTCAAGAAAATTCCATAAAACTTTAGCCCTAATCGAGATATTGATAAAATTTCAGCATTTTGGAGAAACATTTTTTTGTTCCCAAAGTTGCCTAAATGGTCGTCAATTTTGTAGCCAAGCTGGATAGCAATTATCTAATCTTTCCTTTGTATTTTACAAAATTTTGTAAAGCCCGTTTTTCATTGTTCAACTCTACTACCATCCTTTTTATACACTGTTAATAATAATTAGACTCCAATTGAAGACACATAAGAGCAAGATGAAATACTTTTTTAATTATTACCGAAGGATACATAAGGTCTGTCTCTCTCGCATTCCACTTTATTCTATATTATTCTCTAATAATGAAATACGACCTTACCGCATCATTTGTTCTGATTAAAACACTTTTCGATAACAGCCGGTTCTTATCTTAGCGCACTTTAACTTGAATTCGCTTCAATCCAAAACGTTAGTTAAGATGATTGAATCCAAATTATAATTATCTGTGTCAGCATGTCGTTATCCTCGATACCTCCTTAATTTTATTATTTTACTTTTATATATCCTTATCACTAATTGAATTTTCTTCAGTTCTGTCATCATCTGATTTACCTACTCACATCTTATTTTGGTTGAAAAGAAATTGAAATTTTATGCCATTCTAATTAATATTATAGTTCCGAGGTTTGTAAAGAGAAAATCGAATTTTCACCATCTCTGTAAATGTTTCTTTTTCTTTCAATAAGAGTAATGTTGTAGAGAAGAATCATCACAGGTTTTTTACTACATTCATTCTGCTCGCATATTTATACATGTAAAGTTCCTTTTTTTTTTTTTTTTTTTTTTTTTTTTTGTTGGGCATTATTAGTCGAATGTTTCTTATTTTGGCACTGAGTTTTTATTGGACACAATATAACAAATGCAAGGGGAGGAATTTCCATTTTAATAAGTAAAACTGTTTAAGAATTCAGATCTTATCACATGGAATAAAAACAAGTTTGCTGTAAAACTAAATATATTATTTTTATAAAGGAAAAAGACTATATGTACTAAACACTGTAACAATCTAACTTTATAACGTATTTGCAAATCTAATTTTTCTTTCTTTTATATTCTTCCGTGTGATACCTTCGTGTGTTTGAATTCAGTTTCTGTTCATAAAAGATATATTCTTGGTTAGTTGCTTTTTAATAGCTCTCTCTGAACATGCTAGAAAACTCTTGATAATGAATGCAATGCGAATATAGATAAGGAAATCTCTTTGGGAACTTAGAATATTCCCGAGAAGGATCTTTGTTCTAGAAAAGGGGCATTATATAATGGGATAAAGGGCATAGTTGGGAAGTTTTTGACAAGTAAAATGAGCGTTTTGGTAATTTTCCCTTTCTATTATCTGTTTTCTATCCCCAACCGAAGCAAATCCTTACATTTCAAAACTTTCGTAAGAATGTCATTATTCTGATGAGGAGAAATGAGTTTTTAACAAACCTAAGTTCTTCGGAGTTTGTGAGATAGTTTTAGGAGTTATATTTAATGAACTATGTTGGATATAATGTGTGTTGTGGTACATTTTAGTTCATATAAATATTTCATAATCAAAAAAAATATGCTACATTAGCTGAGTTTTATAGAATTAAATAATTATGTTAAACTAATACAGTAAAACATGACAACATATTTATTATTTCTTGATTTATAGATTTATTTATTATTATTCATTTAATATGTTTCTTATTTAAGTAATTCATTTTATGTATTATATATATATATATATATATATATATATATATATATATATATATATATATATATATATATATATATATATATATATATATATA
>BMAW01013788.1:238102-298601 GCA_019974015.1 Nephila pilipes
ATATATATATATATATATATATATATATATATATATATATATATATAAAGTATCTTAACTTGTGACTTTAGTTTTAATCTAACAATTTACGGATGATATTTTTTTGACAATATGACACTTTTATATGGGGTAAACATTTTTTCAGAGTATTAAATGAATATCGGATTGACTGATGTTTTAATGGGTTTTTCTTCAATTCGTTATTGTGAGTTATAATTAAATGCGGATTACTCCTGAAAAAAATCTTATATTGGCTTACTTCATAATTGAATTGAAATAACATAGAAGTTTTTATAATATAACTTTTTAGAAAGTTTAGACGTATTGTTGAATAATATTTAGTTAATGAAATTAATCATATTACAAATTTCCTTATTCTGAAAATTGTGCTGAAAAATATGTAACTTTCCATAATAACATTTATTTGCTACCTCTATGTATTTTGTAAAAAAATATTTCCTTTACTGTAATCTACTAATATTTATAAATGTATTGACGGAACACGAGCAAAAACCTTACAAATAATCTGTGAAAATTTAACAAAATCCAAGTTATATTTCTTATCACCAATGACATAAGGTGATACCTTGTCTATAAATGGAAAATGTAATAAAACAACTGTAAGCACAATTCTGTTGATCACAAAGTAGGCGTCTTTATTTTCCAGAAATACGATTCTTTCTTAACTTGCTTAATATATTTATTTTCTTAAAGTAAGCCTTATTTTAATTCATTTTTTACTATTCTTCATTTTAATTCGCATTTTTGATTCCTGGAGCGGCTCGTACTAGTATTTAAGTTAATCCGACTTAATGATGTTTTACTGTGTAAGATAAATAATATAAATTTAAAAATCATATATGAAAAAAAAATGTTTCCTGTATTCTGAGACTGAATATAGAATTATTCTATTCAATAATTATTTTTAATTCCTTCATATTATTTTCAAGTCTTTTCAAAAGAGATGCAAAAATAAAATATAAATATAAATCTGAAGAGTGGGTTCAAATGTTCTTTTTTAAATCTTTTCATTTTAATTCAGTTGCTTAAAGAATATGGAACTCTTGAATGAAAAAAATCTATTATCTCCAGAAATATTTGTTTTGCCTTCCTTTAGCAATCTATCTTTTTTCCTCCTCAGAAAACTTTTGACCATATAAATGGATTTGAGCATTATAAATGAAAGCGATTTTATACATTTTCTTTTGCGTTTTAGTGTTTATATATACATAAACTATGATATCTAGAAGATAGATTTAAAATAATTAGATTATTCGTAAAGAAGCTGATATTTAATCTCTATAACATTCTGCTATTATTAGAAAAGTCATGCAACAAGGTTTTAAAAGTTCAGAATATTTTTATCATTCAATCAACTTCTGGTAAAATAAGTCATTGACACAGATAACAATCAATATTTTAATTATAATTTATCTTCATTTACGTTTCAACTAATTTATAATTTTACAGAATATTAGCAGAATATCAGCAGAAATTTTCGCGTATTCATGTGTGTAGTTAGTTTCCTAGGAGCCGTAACGTAAAATAGAAACTGCTTGAATAGAAAATTAACATTTAGTTTAAAATAAAGATCTGTTTCTCATTTTTAAATGTAACAGGTCAATTGAAAAGTCCCCGGCCTGACACATAGATGGCGTTAATAGAATTAAGTCCATATGTTTTTTACTTAGCCCTAACCCTCAAAAGTTGCGTGTATAAATTTTACTGCTGTCGGATCATTAGTTTGTGAATTATAGCATTTTGAGTGAAGCAACTTTTGTTATTGTAAAAAAATGGATAAAAAGGAATTTCGCGTGTTGATAAAACACTGCTTTTTGAAGGGAAAAAATACAGTTGAAGCATACTCTTGGCCTGATGCCGAGTTTCCCGACACTGCCCCAGGAAAATCAACCATCAAGGATTGGTATGCTAAGTTTAGACGTGGTGAAATGAGCACCGAAGACGGTGAACGCAGTGGACGCCCTAAAAGAGGTTGTTACCGACGAAAACATTAAAAAAATCCACAAAAGAATTTTGAATGACCGTAAATTGAAATTGAATGAAATAGCAGACACTCTAAAGGTATCAACTGATCGTGTACATCATATCATTCACGAAAATTTCGGTATGAGAAAGCTCTGTGCAAAGTGGGTGCCGCGCGAGCTCACTTTTGACCAAAAACAACGACGAGTTGATGATTCGGATCAGTGTTTGAAGATGATCAAGCGTAATAAACCCGAGTTTTTGCGTCGATATGTGACAATGGATGAAACATGGCTCCATCATTTCACTCCGAAGTCCAATCGACAGTCATCCGAGTGGACTGCACACGATGAACCCGCTCCAAAGCGTGGGAAAACGCAACAGTCGGCTGGCAAGGTTATGACGTCTGTATTTTGTGATGCGCATGGAATAATTTTCATTGACTACCTTGAAAAAGAAAGGACCATCAACAGCGACTATTACATAGCGTTATTGGACCTTTTGAAGGACGAAATCACCGAAAAACGGCCACATTTGAAGAAAAAGAAAGTGCTGCTTCACCAAGACAATGCACCGTGTCACAAGTCAGTGAAAACGATGGCAAAATTCATGAATTGGGCTTCGAATAGCTTTCTCATCCACCGTATCCTCCAGATCTGGCTCCCAGTGACTATATCCTGTTCTCAGATCTCAAAAGAATGCTCGCTGGGAAGAAATTTTCGTCGAATGAAGAGGTGATCGCCGAAACTGAGGCCTATTTTGAAGCAAAGGACAAATCGGTATCGAAAAGTTGGAGGGTCGCTATAATCAGTGTATCACCCTTGAAGGGAATTATGTTGAATAAAAAAAACTAATTTTGTCAAAAAAATGTGTTTTACTATGGTGGGCCGGGAACCTTTCAATTGACCAGTTATACGTAAATAGAAATGGGAGTAGAAGAGCTTTTGCTAAGCGTTTTAGGAAAAACCTCTGGATAAAAATATACATAATTTTTGACGTAACGATGGTTTATTTTTAATTATTAATATCTCTTATTTGATATATGTTCTGATTCAGTGAATTATATGCTTTTTATTTTTCATGACAACTGTATTTTTTGTATACTGTAATCCAGCATTTCACCTTTTCAAACGGGACAGTTATCCGTTGGGTTTATACAATGTGACTAAACATAGAATATTATTTTATGGTTTTTTTTTATATCAATAGAATAATATAATAGCCGAAGTAACTTAGTGGTCATGTTCGTGAACTCGCGGCCAACGAACTTGTCGAATCGTTGATTTGAGCTCCTGAATACTTACCATCTAGTAAGAATGATGCAAGTTAAATCTCTTGAGGTTGAAGTGGAAATTTGTAGAAGTAGGTATCAACTCGGGTGTCATTCTTGTCATTTTACCCAGGTTGAAAATAGTGAGACCCGTCGCCATGAGCCCATGTGTTTCTTCTAGAGATATGTTAATAAAACCAATCAATCATTCGAATAATGTATGCTATTAATGCAAAACAGTACATTGTTGTACTATTAGTAATTTTACATAATTGATTATTTGTATGTACTGTATTAAATATTATACAATAATACATATATTTTACTGTTTAAATGTATTATTTATAGTGGATTTTTCCTAATCCGACATTTCTCTGATCAAGCATGGGCTGAATCATCAAATAAGTATTTTACTATATTATCTTGTAATATGATATAACGGTGTATTTTACTGTCACATTAACTGTCGCGTATAGCTCCCAAAACCCTACATGAGTCAATGAGTGCGCCAACAGAGAGACAATCACATTAAGAAGGCGGCCGTAGCAAGAGTATTATTTTGTTACATCTATTTTAGAATGTATGAAAAGCCAAAACTCGAGTAGGAGCTCTCGGGAAATACATATGTATTCGGTCATGTCTCGAAGACATTATAATGTAAATTTAAAATAAATGTAATTGTCTTAGTATATAACTAAATGTAAACTAACCTTACTTCAAAGTATTACATCTTTAAACCGATTTAAATGAGCAGTCGCTCACTTTGTTTAAGTGCATTTTGTGACTTGGAAATGGAAACAAAGGCAACTTGGGCAGCTTTGCCTCTTTGAGTGGATTACACACACGAATAAATAATAATGTCGAAAGTATGTTGATGTGTACCCGACATTAATTACCCCAGTCTTTTTTTTTTTTAGAAAAAAAAATGTGTGAATAGTTTATTTCAAATTAAGCAACTAGCATATTAATATTATTATAATTTCCTCATTTTTTCTTATACCTGGAATTTTTCAATTTTACTTCTAAATTTTCTAAGTTATACCCCTTGTGGAATTTTTGTAATCGTGGTCAAATTAAATTCGTTTGGGTCATAACATCCCAATGATTGAATGTGTGAAAGATGTGCGAGATAACTAATTTGTTACAACTTATCTTGTAATGAGTAATTTTTCACACGTGCGTGCCTTAATTTTTTTTTTTTTTTGCTTAAAGTTGGTAGTAGAGTTAACAATATCGTAATTTATTTCTCTTATCGGTTGTTGTGACACAAAGGTTTCTTTCAAATAACTTCTTATTTATTGCAACTAAAATTTGTATGTTCCTTAATGCAATATTTTTCATGCATTCAATGCTCGCACGATGAATTAATCAACGCTCGTGCCAATGTACTTACATATTTCACTTATTTCATATGTCTTCTTTTGAAACATACAACCGGTCTATATAAACAGACTTAAGTATTAGAAAATAGTGAAAGCCTTTAATTATTAAAGGTTTGATGTGTAGGGGATTGATGTACCTCTATGTACTCTTTTCTATATCGTTTAATTCATACCACCCTTTTTGACATTATTTTATTTATTAAAATATTTTACTCGCTTCAAATGTTCACTACACAACTAGGAAAAAAAATACTCAGGTGAATCCTTGAACTTGAGTTTTCATGCAGTGTAGTTAACATTGTGATATTTTGTATTTTCCTATTCAAGCGGGCTCATATGACTTCCACTTCAATGAAGAGATTATAGTATTTTCTCACATTTATTTATTTAAATCGAAATTGAAAAATTAGATTAAAAATAGATTAAATACAAGGAAAAACTGCTAAATTACTCATTTGAAATGAAAATAGAAATATATTAGGAAATTATAATAATAAATGTACTTTGAACCCCCTATTCGAACATAGTCTTTCAAGTGCTCAAAATTATCAAGTAAACTGATTGAAAAATTGTTTATTAACGTCGCACTGTAAATCCGCATATGAGATATTGGCATCGGTCAAGTGGCGAGTACAAAACCTGAACTATCCAGCCCCTCTCCTAACAAACACACCGTCTCAATAAGAGGACTTGGAGAACCGACAAATTTAACATTCATAATGATTTCAATACAGGCCAATGGGGAAGCAGGGCTGACACTGATGAATTATGGGTCTTTATTGTAATCAGGTTGCAAACCCACAAATCGACGGAAACATAGTCAATTATGATCTCGCTTCTAAAACCATTCCATTGCCACTGTCCTAAATGTAAATTTAAAGCTTTAAAACAAATATATATATATATATATATATATCAACAAATACTTCATATTTCAAGTGCCCTTGAAAGTTCATTTTCTATGGACACCAAAATTAAAATCAGTTTATATGATGATGGTTTCAATAATATCGAATTCGATAACAAAATGTGTTTCAAAGGCACAATGGTGTAATGTTAGATGATGCCAACCGATAAACGACTCTTTGTTTGGAGTCACTTTCTGCCCAATAAAAATTATTTTGCTACCATGCCGATTTGTCGTCATTTTATGTCGAGTTGTCATAATCGTTGAGATCTGAAGTATTCATTATACTTTGGGAACCAAGCAACAATCAAACCATTTAGTTGTTACTGGTAAATCTACAAAATGCCTCATCGGCTGGAAAAGTGATGACTGCGACTTTTTTTTAAGTGAAGGTCTTAAAATATGGAAGCAGTGAGTTACTCCAATTCAATTTCTTATTCTTAATATGGGAAGTGCTTTGAGACTTTCTTGAATTTACTTTCAGGAGCGGGTATCATCCAATAATATCCAATAGCACCACAAATCGGTGTAATTTTTATTCCTTTATTACGAGTCATTAAATCTGCTCATTTTAAGAGATTAAATGCCGTCAACAATAGAGCACGAGGAATTTCAGGAAATCACTATATATTGTACTATTTCTTCTGGTATTGAAAAGCAACAATCGATCTAGAAGATTTATAATATATTTCTTACTTATTTCTGAATGTTCCGCAGCAAATGTGTGCTACTTAGCACGAGTCACGATTAAAATTTACAAATGTTAAGTACATCAAGCAGAAAGCATCTAAATCTTTTCAATTCTGAAATTAAATCCATGAATAAATCTGAAGAAAATAAATGTTTCCATGTGAATTTCAGCACGCAATTTTCCAATTGTTGCAATATGAACTTTGTAATAGAAAGGTTATAATTTATTATTTCTGGAAGAAAACCGTTAAGACTGTTGCAAGAAAAATTGATTCATTTTAAGTGTCATAATCAATCTTATGCGATATGTTGTATCTTATTGTTGTATTACATTGTCGCATACTGTAGTATTACATTACTACTATTATTATATCATTGCATAGTAACTTTTATTATTACTTATTGTTTTAGAATATTGTTACTCAATATTATTACTTAAATTCTTCCTTTTATATTATTGTTATTTAGTGCTATATAACAATGTTATTGATTATGTTGCTTTTTGTTATATCGCATTGTTACTTACGACCATATCTGAAAATGATTAATGCATATATATTAAGTGGCTGCCCCAGATAAATGATACACATTTATAGTTTGCATGTCAGGTTATTTTCTTTTCACATACAAATTCTTAACCCAGATTTCTCATAGAAATTCAGCTTATAGGTATTTATTACATTAAACTCCTGGAAAAAAACAAATGTTTATTAAGCGCATGATTCTCAAAATTGGAATATATATCCATCTTTTAAAACCGTCTTTGCTTTCAGGAGGAAACGGACCAAAAACGTCTGTTAATAATGTGTAATATTATTTGTGAAAGATATTCTTGTCCATATGTTACAAAACCCTTCATTAACTGCTTTCGTTGGATTTGAGAACTATTTTCAAAAAACTGTTGGTGAATTTAGACTAAATTATTCTTTAGTTGTAATTATAAAATGCGTAAAAATTTTAAGAATTTTTTGCATAGATGAGAAGACATTAATATTATGAAATAAGCTAACGTTAGGTACTAAGAGCAAGATTTTAATTTTGAAAGATATATTTCTAAGAACTGAAAAATCTTTACACTTTTATTATTTTGTTATTCATTTGATCCCGTATTTCTTTGAGGTATGTTACTTCTTTCAATAAAAAAAATTAGCTTTTGTTCACTTCAGGTAGTTGTTTTTCTTCCCAATGTTAATTCGGAAGAATTAAAAGTTTGCTTGAAAGAGATTTTTTAGCAACCACATTTTATTAAATGGCAAGACAATAAGTTTTAAAAAAAATGCATCAATTAATTTATTGATTTAATTTATATGTACAAGAAAGGAAAACAATTCCCACTTTTAAGAATATTTTAATATTGTGAGATTTTTTGAAGGAAAATATATTTATCTTACTTTATTAATAGAGTTTATGTTATAAATTGTAAAAACAGGCCAGTAAGGCATATCAGGATTTAAAACATAAACAACTGATGACTCTATTTCTATGAAAAGGAAAATAAGAATATGATAAAATAGTGTAATATTTGTAGAATATCCCTTCCTCAGATTGAATCTGTCAATATTTGCATGATTCCTTAGGATAGATTTTGATCGGGTAATTTCAAGTTTTTTTGAGGTGGTTAAGAATTCAAGGATATGCGAGGAACTGTTAAATTTGTTTGATTTTTATATGCTTTATAATAATATTTATGACTTTTTTTCTTTCAAATCGCTTATGATTAGTTTATGAATCCAATGGTTTTAGGAAACCTATAGTTGACAGTAAGACAAACAATGGTGACCTAGTTGTTAAACTACATACATGCGAATTTTTTTCCATATGGTTAATACAGGGTGATTATAATTAAAGTTAAAGTTTCAAAACGCTGTTAAAAAAACGACTGATTAGATTTTGAACGAAATATTATTGAATTGAAAAAGGGGGATAACATATGGCATAAGCAAAAATAGTTCCAAATTTTAGCAACAGATGGCACTGAAAGCATCAGAATATGTAAAAAAAATCATGTGATGGGGCTCATTTCAGTTGTTATAAAATCACCAGGTACACAGCCATTCCTCGTTTTGCGTCTGCGAATTTCACCGTGTCTGTCTCACTGAAAGACCGCGCTCTGTTTGTAAAGCTTTTTTCAAGAACAATGACTGTGCACCAGTAGCTCTGCAGAAGTACCGGACACTCAAAGATTTTACAAAAAGGCGTTGGACTGATGACTGCAAATGGTCTGGAGAAAATGATTGAGAAATTTGAACAGACAGGTTCTTTTGATGTGCAATCTGGTAGAGGGAGGGGAAAAATGATTCGACGGTCGTTGAAGAAATGGCAACAACAGTGCAGGAGGAATCGAACAATGGTGTGCAACCATGCAGTGCACAGGAATTGCCCAAACAATGAACAGACATTTTAGTACGGTGCATAAAATTCTACGGAACATCCTACATTGCTATCCTTACAAAATTAGCCATGTGCAGGAGCTGTTTCCTTCTGACCTGCGAGCAAGAAGACCTTTAGAATTTCTTGCTCGCATGGAAGGGGACAATGAATGGCTGTGGAAAATTATGTGGACAGACGAAGCCCATTTCAGTCTGACAGGATATGTCTATGTACAGAATTACCGAATATGGGCAACAGACAATCCACTCGCAACTCAAACAGTACCACTTCATTCTGCAAAGGTCACTGTGTGGTGCGGGTTTGCAGCATCATTTATCATAGGGCCATATTGTTTCAAGGAGATGGGTGCTTTCAGTCCTGTTAACGTTTCCGTTAATGGTCAGCGCTATGACTGTCTTTTGCGCAATCACATCATTTCAGATCTTCAACAGCGTGTGTGTGTGGTAGGGATCATTTTTATGCAAGATGGTGCTCCTCCGCACATTGCAAATCCAGTGAAGCAGCTGCTGAAATCGTATTTCGGAAATGCTAGAACTATCATTTTCCTACAGCCTGGCCGCCCCGATCACCTGATCTTATTCCGTGTAACTTCTGGCTGTAGGGCTATCTGAAAGATGTTGTGTTCAGTGCTCTGATTACATACTTAGCTGAACTGAAGACAAGAATTGCGCAACACATTCTGAACGTGACCCCGGACACACTTCGATCAGTTGTGGAACATGCTGTTTCTCGATTTCATCTTTTTGCACACAACGATGGACAACATATTGAACGTTTTTGCGCCAGTCTCGCGAAATTTAAAAACCGATTTGATGAATGCTTTTTATGTGGTTTTTGGCCTGGGACAATTAAGAACCGATTTGACAGATGCTTTTTATGCGGTTTTTGACCTCAGGACAATTAAAAACTGATTTTCCCCATCCGATGTGATATGACCTTGGTGTGGTGGATGGGCTTACATGACCAACAATATCACACCTGTGCAGTCATGCACACTGAAGAGTACAGTTGGTTTATTGTGTAACTTACACTTTGTCGTTGTTTTACGATTCATCTGTCATTTGTAATCGAACCCTTTTAAATTATGATGCTTACAGCGCTAAAATTTGGAATTTTTTTTCTTATGCCGTACGTTTTCCCTCTTCTTTAATAATATTCCGTTCAAATCTGACGTCATTATGATCAGTAGTTTTTTACAGCGTTTTAAAACTTTAACTTGAATTATAATCACCCTGTATATTTAATATTATGTTTATTCTTCTCTTTTTCAGCATAATTTATTTTTAACGCTTGATCAGTGTGTCCTGAAACACGCATTTTGACAGAGAATTGCCTTTTATTCATTGTTCATTTTGCTCAAGAGGAAGAAGTTAATTTATTGCGAGAAATTTGATTGATTGCTTGATTTTATTATCTGGGAATAGAAGCAACACTAGGGATTTGTCGATGTACTTCGTAATTTTGAGCCTATGTCAAGAGATGTGGAAGACAACAGATGGACTTGAGTCCGCGACCATGATCACAAGCCTGCGGCGGCCACCGAGAAAATTGGAAAGAGCCCTTTTACCTTCACCTATATATTAATTGAAAAAAGAAGTGTCATACGAAATATTTAATTTTAAAGTGTAATTTTAAATTTAAAGCCAAAGTTCCTTTAAATATTGTTTAATAGAAAATCACTAACAGCCATGTGTTTTTCATATTTTTTCTCACATGAATACATCCAGCATAATTTCAATTTGCAATTAGAATGCCTCTATTACGCTCAGGTACATATTTCAAAGATTAAACAGAATTTATTACATATTTGCTGGAAGATGTATTTTTCGAAATACCTGAAAGTAGTATCTATCTGTTTAAATGGATTTGTTGAATATTTCATACGAAATTTTACTATGCATTTAAAACTTTGAAAAAAAGCTATGACCTAGAACCTTTTAAATTAAAAAAAATATAGCGTTTCCCTTTCTCTCCATTCGTACTCAGTAAAACAGTTTTATTTATTTGTTTTTTAAAATTAAATTTATTATTAATGAAAATTGTTAAATCTTTCTGCCCATAATTATTTTAAATATCTTGCTTTTTTAATATTCATATCATTGTCTTTTGCATTGAGTTCACAGGAAATTGATATTCACTTCAATCATTTTTTGTGTTTTTGAAGAAGATAACATTTTGATATAGCTCGTCGCTAATTATGAGATCTGAAAGAACACTAACTTTTCCCAGGTTGTTCATTTATTTATTATTTTATTCAAAGTGTATAGAAGTAAAATTTTGGCAAATCTCATATAAATGTTATTATAAAAGAGAAATGCTATGTTATAAAAGGGAAATTACAATTTGTATTTCACTACCATTTGGTTTTAAATAATTTTCAGCGTCAAAATATATATAGGAAGAAAAAATAGAATCTACAGTACAATTTACATTCGTTACAAATCGTATTTCAGAAATATATCATGATAATTCGCATTTGATAATTTTTAGTTCTTATTGAATTTTGGTTCTTTTCAAAATATTCTAATCACGCTTCAAAACAGAATATTTTTTTGTAGAATATCAAATAAAAGTTTACATTCTCAGTGGCAACATGAGAACTATAAGAAAAAATAGAGGAAGATACGGTGACACATTGGTAAATGTAAGTATAAGAATTTATTGACTAACTTACACATATAAATCATAATATTTCCCTCTTTCTCTTAACTTGGGAAACATATTGCGAATGAATTATGTATATTGACACAAAGCAAGAAATAGGACTGCTTATTGCTAAACGAAAGTGTCTCAAAGTGATTTCATATACAGTGATTAATTATTTTCACATTGGACAGCAAATAAATTGCATTATTTTATTTTTATGCACCATTAATTATTACTTTTACTTTATGTATTTTATAAATAGTAAACACTAATTGAAAGCACTGATTACAAATCAAAGCAGATCTAAAGATTTTAATTTTCTGAACATCTAAAATTTATCCTTCTTTTTTTCCTCCTTGAAGATAAAAAAATACGTGTCAGTAATTAGAATAAAAGCTTTAAAATATAAGTGACTATTAAATTTTGAATTTTCTGTGTTTTGCAGTTGTATAACTTCGCGAATCTGTCTCCTTAAATCATTAATTACTAATTTGGATAAATTTCTTATTATGCTAATGTAATTCTTTTAATATTATATGTCTTAAAATTATTTACAATAGCTTCATAACAAATTCAACTGTTTTATTCCAGCTTTTATAAATCAAAGGACTTCTTAAAAAATTGACTTTCTGTGCATCCAAAATTTCCTTTTTTGTTTTTGCTTAGATATATAAAATACGTGTCACTAACTTTAATATGTTCTATAAAATATAAATGTCCATTATTTTTTTCCAATATTTCTGTATTTTAAAAACATATAACGTTGCAAATGATCTCATCAATCAAAGCCCATGCTCAGGAGGACCTTTTCAATCGTATTTCAAACAAGGCTTGGAAGAATGCTGTCTCCAATTTGAGTAATGACCCATGACATAGAGCGGTCACTGAATTTCACCTAGCCACCGGAAATGATTGCTTTCAAAAACATCTTTACATATTCAAAATTGCTCCTTCACCAGCTTGCACTCTGTGCAACTCTGAGGTGATATGGACCAGTTCATCTGCTCCACCGTCCTGCACTTCGATAGCCTTTTCTTTCTGAACGTTACTGGGAGCCTAGAGACATGTTGGATTAATGAAATTTGTTGCAGCATTTCTTATTTTAATTTCGTGTTTTTTTCCTTTGTAATTGTATTGTAACTGTTTTTTTTTCTTTTGCTGTAACTGTTTATAATCTGCTATTAGAAATATAAAAAAAAACCGTTACAAATGAGCACTTTGAGAAAAGAATTATATCCTGCTCCTTAAATTTATTAATTGCTAATTAGAATTTTTTTAATGTTCTGTTGCAGATTTATGTATCTCTTATTTTAAAATTGTTTATAAGAATTTCATTACCTGTTTAACTTTTCCAATTCAATCATAACTATTATTCTATGCAATATTATGAGTTACATACAAATATTAGAAAATAAGGTGAGCAATAAAATTCCTGATAATATAAAATTGTTCATTTTTTTTTGTAAGAGTTTAACATTCAGATTTATTTCAGCTGGGACAATATTATTTCACAAATATTCAGTTTCTAAAAGTATAAAATAGAAATCAACACTTTTGACAAATCTTAATCTAAAACTTCACAGACTCAATCTAACGGCTTTTCCTAAAATACTTATGACACATAAATGAATAATGGCCACACTTTGACCAAAATTCAATTTTATGATGCAATCCATCCATCAAAAAGTGACAACAATTTTATTTTCCCTTATATAAATATATACACATCCGCATCGATATCGACAGCCGAAAAAAAGTGAAAGAAAAAAGTTGAAGTTTACTGCCTTAAGTGACATTTAGACTGGACAGGTCCAGACCCTTTTATGCGAAAAGTTTCGCTTGTACTGATATGTCCTAGGTAAGAAGATAGATGGTTGGTTACTTTTTGGTTGCCCTTTCTTAAATTGGAGATTTATGGAACAACCTTTCGGATGTCTTCTTTCTCCTTCTCTTTCAGAACGCATGACACTGAGAGAAAAATGCTTATTCTCTTTGTATAATGATATTTCATTTTAAAGCGGGATTTTTATTTCTCAGTTTGGAGGTAATGCAATACGTTGAAACAATTAATTGAGAATTATGTTTGTATTTCGTTAAGTAAGAATGTGGGCGGGAATATAATAATTTTACCTTTACCTCTTATTTCAACTATATTACATGTTATATTTTATCCCTAAAATAACCTGTAATTTATTTTTGTGATTCATATACCTATGAATTAATATATAGATAGGAGATTCAAAGAATCCTGTTAAGGATTTAAAATTGGGTATTAGAAATGAGACAGAAAAATATAAATAAGGAATCATACTGTGTTATGTGCGTTGATCGTTCCTCTATTATTAAGAACTTGATAAACAACTCCAAAAATTAATCGTTATATCTTTTCCAGTCGACGAGACCATCTTCGCCATTTTTGGAACAGTTTCACTTGAGAACCATTCCCCCATTGCTTTTGTTGTTGCTCGGTTTTCGGTGTATAATGATAAATCTGGATCCCATTCATGGTGACAACTCAATGCGGCACCAATCAAATTTTATATTGGCAACAAATGACTGTCAAATCAAAACTAGCATATAAATGCATACAATTATAACATCAACCTGTCTTAGAAAGTACCGTGTCTCGTCAAAGTAGGTATTTTTTCAGCTATCATTGTAATAATCGTTAATGTTCATTTCATTTGTGCGTTAATTTTATCTTTTATGTAAATTTCATTATGCTAATTTTACTTCTGCTTTAATATATACTATGTTTTGGTTTTTTCTTTCATTTAAAACGCATTATGTTCATTTTATTTCAGTTTCATTTATATTATATGTTTCTTTTATATTTGATTTAAATTACTTTTCAATTATATGTTATTACTTAACTATTCCCTATGTTAGCACTCGTTTGCATATAATAATAAATCACAGCTGTTATTAGATAACGCACAACATGAGTCAAGTCTGTTTTTCTCACCAACAAGTTATGTGTAATTTTTAAATATTTTCCAGCATAAATGTCGCATTGATACTTGAATGATTTAAAAAATGAATTAGATATTCTTCAATCGTTTGGTATTAAAATGTGTCGAAAAATTTTGTTTAAATTCATAAAAGTTTTGTGTTAAAAATTGTGAAATGTTTGAGGCACACAATTAACATAAGGTGATGAATTTTTAAGAAAAAGCACTTCACTTGCTGTAATGTATAATTTTAAGAAATTTCAGATTTTGGCTAATTGCTAGCTGAGAAGTCAGTAATAAAGGTTTCTACAATATGATAAATAGTTTTATGAACAAATTATTTATAATTAAGGTTCAATGTATATTGATTATCCTCTTTTTTTTTACCATTATTACGTTTGACTACTTTATCATGAAATCAGAAAAAAAGGCTTCATTAATAAGAAAAATATTTATATAAGTTAATTCTTTATAAAGCTGTAACATCTGCTGATTATCACTTTCTATTAGCGATTGTTTAGTTTAATTAGTTAATCAAGAAAACACACAATCAACTGAAAGAGGAGTTGAGTTCTTTCATAATATTACCTACTTTATTATTCACTTAGTTCAATATTTTACGTTCAATAGTTGTTATTGCTCTCTCTATGTCAAACTCCCTAGTAGCATTTTAACAGAAAATAAGAATATCGATTTAAATATACTCGTATTAACCCTCTCAGATTCAAATAAAAAGACTGACAGGTGATGTGGGTTCAGTTCTTGAATCCACTACTGGAATCATTAGGATTCTTCTGATGGTCTTTTAAATTAACAGCAACGAGTCCAACGTTTGACATTGGGTCACTATTTCTCACTAGTTCTACCTCCTTCTTTTACCTTCCTTTTATTCGAGGATTTATCGTTTGGTCTTATGTAATACCGAGTAACAAAGGCTTATATCCTCTATTTTTCATTTCATTCCTGCCCGTTAATGTAATTTATATCAACCGTTCATTATACTTCATAACTGTAATCTGCATGAATTGCCTTTCCTTTTACTGGAGCGAGGCTTCATTTCAAACAATTCAAAGACAAAAATCCCCTAGGTTAGTTATGTATTCGAACATTATAAAATTGATTGATGATTCCATTAGAAATAAAATTTAAACTTTGAACCATTAAAAAAGATATTAGTTTTCTCCTGCTACGATGAGGTTTGCTAAAAGTTGATAAATGTGTCTCTTTTGTAACGATCGTGCGATAACTATCAGTAAATGTGGATTAATTTTTCACAGACTAGTGTCTACTTTTCACAGACTAGTTACTTTTCAATGTAAGTAATTAAAAGATAAAAATCTATGTACTTGAAATAAAATGGAATTTCGAAACATTCGTTTGCGTTCCTTTGCAACGAACACTTTAGCCCTACTTTAAGGATAAAAAACATTTTTCAACATTTAAGAAGATTACATAAGAATGGAAACTAATAATCTTTTTATCATAAAAAGAGACTAAGTAAATACTTTAACTTTTTCTCAGTCCCTCTCAATGGTGCAGACAGAGGTCACTCTGTCATGGTCGCGTACTTACGAAAGGCATTTTATTCCTTTGTGTCATGGGTTTAATCCAGATTTCTCTAAAGTTTCGTCTTTTAACCCGTACACTCCCAACGTATCAAATCGACAAGCTGTCGTTTACTCCCCTGTGCCCATCGTATTACATTTGATACGCTCCGAGAGTGTCTGCTACAGACCAACGTATCAATGCGTATACGCTCGATGAGAACATTTTATTTGAATTTTTAAGTGTTACTAGATGGCGTTACGTTACCTTGAAATCTATATAGATAGGATGTTTTGAATGTTGACTATGGTGGTTAGAGCTTGGATGTCATTTCTAGCTGTCAGGAGGGGAGATATTGGTTATATAATCAAAAAGTATCTCTTTAAATGCGATGACATGATTTAAACGGATCTTTAGCTTTTATTTTTTTCTTGCTTGTTGAAAGTTCGATTGGGAACTTATAGGTATTTATGAGAGGTAAAGTCTTTATTTGTAGATGGCTGTTTTTTTTCATTCCATTGGTTTTTATTATTATTTTTTTGTATAGTGACAGTCCTAGCGAAATGAAAGTATTTATCAGAGAATAGAGAATTGATGAATGAATCTGACAGTGATATAAATAAAAATACTGATAAATATGCACTGTTTAGTGATTTATATGATGAGCCTGAAGCATCAAATAATGACATAAATGAAAAAACTCACAAAATTCTCGTTTGAGTGTAAGACATGTGACGTTGGAGTATACATTGAATAATGCTTTGCAAAATACAACACAATAAAATAAGATTGATTTTTTATATCTTAATATCCCATATAATTGTATACCATTACACCATGAAAGTTATGTATCAAATGAAGTACATATTGTATTTTCTTTCAAGATATAATTTTATTTAATAATTTTAGGTATTTTTTTGTACAAAACGTATAAATTTATTTAATTTTTTCCCTTGTTAATTAAGTTTAATACATTTTAAATAATGTATGTAAAAACCAAAATATTCTAACGAGTAGCCGATTTTAGAGAAATTTTTTTGCGAATTAGGCTTAATGTCTAAAACAGCGTGACGCTCTGTGGTAAAAAGTCGCTGGCTCAGGAAAGCACTATTTTCTCTTTTAGGTAGTGAAAGGGTTAATAAAACTATTATACGTAATATATAGTGAGAATCAATTTCCTCACGTTTCCTCTGGCCTTAGATATCGTTTTTAGCATATGACAGGAATTCGAAAATTCGAGCTCCGCCACCAAAAGTCCTTGCGTTTCTTTTAGCTGCGAAATTAAAAAAAAACCACAACAATAACTAAATCCTGAATTTAAAAGCCTCAAAACACTAGCTATAGTTTGAGGACATTTTGCTGTAGATATCAGGCTGTCTGGGTAACATTGGCAAAACAATAGGGTAAAAACAGATCTTCGTTCATCCTCCTGTATAGAATATTTTTCATCGGCTCTCACTAACTGTACACTCAATGACTATCTACCATCTACGATAGACATTGCAAAAGAGACAAGAGGAACATAGTTCTCCAGACACAAGAAAGTTTTATTATTTTAAAAATATAAAACCATCTAAAGAGACTTCTGAAACGGAATAAAATTTAGATTCCGTGGCACATATCATTGCATTGATTTAAATGCTAACTTAAACATTTTATTATTTTTAAGGAACTGAAAATCATATTTTGCATTTAATTTGTATCTAGTTGACTAATAAATTTTTCCACATTTAAGGAAATTTTTAATTAGTTACTAGCAGTCAGAAATAGCGAAGAAAATCTTTTGTTATATTTCTCACTGCATCATATAGTCATTATTTTCATTCAGTTTTTAATGTATTTGATATCTTCTTACAAATTTTTGATGAAGCTGAGTACTTGGTTTTGTATGACTCTCTTTCACATTCGACTAAAATGGTAATTCATCGAATTTTAATGCCCTAGAATTTGCTTTCTTTGAATTAGGAAAAAAAAAGGCATTTTAGATCGTAAATAAGCAAGTTTAATAAAGCCTTTCGTAAGAGGTAAATCATATTATATTCAATATAAGTAGATACAGGAATACACTCATCGTATAAGCTTAATTTCACATTTAAAACGTCTCATAATTTTTTTGAAACTTACGTATACAGCAGGGACACCATAATGTTTCAAAGGCACTGAAAATCTTGCTGTCTATATAGTGATAATTAATTTTTCTCTTATGATATTTAGAAAAAAAAATTGGACTTCAAATCTTATCTTAAGGTAAGATGTTAACTTATTAATAAATATTGTAGATAATTTTTACAATTTAACTAGTTATTTTTTATTCTCCTCTCTGATCACTATGCGTGATTTTTCCAAATATTTCACTCGACAAACGAACGCTTTTAGAATATCTCCTTTATTTTTACTTTTTCCTTAGGAAAAAAATGTATTAAAAGCCGTTGGCAAAGTGTTTTATACGGAAGCAAACATCAATCTCTTTGCAGAACATTTTTTCTAGTAATTTTTTTTTCTTACCTTTCTCACTATCTTACTCTGCGTTCTTTAGGGTTTTCACAGTTCAATGCTCAAAACTCAGGTATTTCGGAAGACAAATGTAGCAAGAGTGTGTCTAGACGAAAAAAAAGTAACTTGCTTCTCTAAAAAAATTGAATTGAAATTGATGGAAAGCATTTAATTCATAGTCCTGGTTCAATGATGGTATTTAAAGATGTTTTATTTTTAATTCAATTGGCGAATAAATTCACAAGCTCTACTCTTCCTATCTAAATTTCATGAAAATTGTGTTGTAATTCATTTGAACTAGTTATTGTTTTTAATAAGATTAAGTTGTAGATTTACTTACAGAAAAAAATCAAACCTAATGCAAGCAGTTGTTCAGTCTGTAGATTTATAAGTGCGATTCACCTTATGTAGCAATCTTTTACAAAGAAAAAAATAACTTTAAGAAAATCATTCGTTTTTTTAAAATGTCGACAAAATGTAGAAAAATGATATCATGTGTACAGCAGTTAAATTTAAAGAAATACACATATACATACTTTTTCCAAAGCATTCAAAATTTAAGTGTATTTTATATTTCATAATATTTCAGGTTTAATATACCTAAGACTTTATTATGTGATTATAAAACTAAAAGGAATTTTTAAGTTTAATATATATTGAAGAACTAAAATTCAGCTAACTAAAAATAAATGTCTCACATTTCAAACTGAAGCATGATCTTCAATGCCTTTCGCTAAGAAATGTTAGCTGAAAAACAAAACTTTTGCAACCTAAAAATTTATAATTTTTAGTCCACTAGTTTACTGATATCAGTTTAAGTACTGATATCATCTATACATAAAGTACTGGTATCCTAGAAGTCAATGCACTCTTCGATTTTAATGATATAAAATAATATTAGCAATAACTTAGTCATAAATAGTTATTGTTGATTTCATTTTGTATGAGTGAGGTTATTTTTCAATCACATACAAATCTAAAAAATTCTTAGTAAGCTTCTATTTGGTTAGAAACATACTTAATGTGTAAAGGTTTAGTACACTAATAAATTCTTCGCAGTAATTAAATACTGAGGAGTTTGAAATATCCAAAACCAATTTTCAATATGAACATTTATCTTTTCTAATATTTTTTTTATTTATTTATTCATCTTATCCTTTTATGTTGAATTCAAAATCATGGATAGATAAGTTTAAATTATTCTGTAAATTTACTTTTAAGGAAATTTTTAACTCCTAAGTGAAGTTCACCAATAACTTGTGAAGAGAAATAAATGTATTAATATAAATTAAGCATTTTTTTGAAAAATACTATGCACAAAAAAACTATACATAAAAGAAAGCAATGATTTAAAATAATTATCATATTTTTATTCGGATATATGTGGACAAAAATAACAGAATGTAAAGCACAAAAATTTATTTCTTACCAATATATTCAAACATAAATAAACAAAGGAAAAAATAAGAATACTAAAGCTAAAAATTTAATTCGCTCTTAGTTTTTAGATTCTAGGAAATATTTAATAGTTGTTACAAATCGGTTAAATGTCATAATAAAGTGGAAGACGTGTTTTATAAAGTTAGGTATAACATGATCCACAGTTAATTTTAGACTAATTTCCTTTTGATACAGTTGCACTAAGATTAATATTTAAATTTCATAAATCACTTTAAAATTATTATGGACACCTAAGTTCCTATAATTTTGTTGAGAAGATTTGATTTTATTTACTTTTCTCACTCATATTTCATTATTTTTCATAATACTAAAAGAAATATGCCTTAGAGTCTTGAATACTGAAGTTGGAAAGTTCATTTCCACATAACTTTCCATCAAAAATTTGATTGTTCTTCGAAATTAGATAGAAAAATCATATATATACATAAATAATTATAAGAAAATTAAGGGAATAGCACAAAGTAGACGAGCTAATAATCGTCTAGTTAATTTATATATACCTTCATTTTTATAAGCACAATTTTACAGATAACAATAAATTTACTTTGTTTAAATATATAGTGGTTCTGACAAGTTTTAAAAAAAAATTAGCACAAATATTAAATTTGGTTTATCATTTTATTCCTTCTTATTTAAATCAGATAAAGTAATAAACATTTTTATGAAACAGATTATTTGGTTAATAAATTTAAAGTTGTTGATAATGCGATTTGTAGTAATGTAAATGATGAAAAGGATTTTTTTTCTGTTCACAAAACACAATTCCTTTGCTAGCAACTTTGGAATATTTTTTTTAGAAATATCTTATATGCTTTTATGCAACATAATATTGTTACTTAATATGTTTTAAATTTTCAAAATGATTTAAATAAAATAATTCATATATGTAATAGAGCTCATTACCCAATTAATTTTCTGAAAATTAAATTCAAATATGAAAACTAAAAAATAGATTGATTTTTAAAATTAGAAATGAAGTAATTGTTTTCTTCAGTTTCGTTTTGTATTTATTTTTTATGTTTATTGTTTTTTATTTGGTTTTTTTTTTTGTTATAATTTTTTGAATATTCTTCGTATAAATGTTTCACATTTTTGTTTTTTATAGATGTTTGCTTTCTTAATTCTAAATCAGGAACAAAGAGAGCGGTACTAGCTTTTAATTTAGTGATTTGTTTTTGATGACAATTTTTTAGTTACGGACAAAAATAGATATTTTGAGATTGAGTATAATTTTCCCTCTTTTAATTTTTTACTTTAACTATCATTCTGTGCCTCAGAGCTATGCTACATGTGATGATTAAATTTTGTTTGACTCTAGATTTCAAAATAAGGGGGTGTTATAATACTTTCCTATTGTTTTTTTTAAATTTATTTGGCTCGTGATGTTAGGTTGTGCTTTTTTATAGAATTATTGCACTAATTGCAAACGTTTCATAATTTAAAATCATTTAAGCAGATACCATTTTTCTAATCCAATTTCAGTGATAAATAGCTATATTTCCATTTGATTCATTATTTTTAAAGTAATTTTTTTTCAGTCATAATTTCGAAGGTTATATTGTCTTTTTTTGTAATTCTTGTTCTTTTCATGTAATTATTTTTTATTCTTCATGTAAGTTTTATTTTTAAGGTTAAATAATTAATGTTTTTGTAACAGAATTTATATATATATTTCTGCTCTTTAAAACTTCATCATAATTGCTTATTATTAAATTTAATTTTGATTATCATTGCATTGTATAATGTTTTATTTTTTATTTGAAATTTTATATTCAATACTTACGCACATATATATAATATTAGATAAATAATAAAATATAGAATATATTAGTTAATAAAAGTTAAAAAAAAAAAAAAAAGAAATGGCGAATCTAAGTAGATAATCATAATAAATCAATAAGAATGTAACATAGCAAGGCAAAAGGCAATATCTGACTTCTTACAGGATTGAATGAGTTACGCTTTGTTGATTCTATCAATACTATTTCTCCCTTTGCGACTTGGTAAGCTGCTGTAGAATTATCCAAAATGAGAAATAAAAGAGAATGTTACAACTAAAAATAAAAGAAAAAATTAATATTCAGATAGTTTTAGAGAAACAAAGCAGCAATTAAGTAACGCTAATATATAAAATACAAAATAATTAAACGAAATGAAAATCTAATCTTTAAGGTAAAATGATAGGAAATTTTCAAAGAAAAGAAATACTCAAAGGTAAATATTAAACGTATGAAAAGCAAAACATCGTTAGGACCAGAAAGTTAAAATGATGTAAGGTGTCGGCAACTGTTTGGTTATTACTTAGCTGATTCTGTAAAGTACTGAAATTCAGAAGCGAATAAATTGGTTCAAAATGTGCGTTAAAAAGATTAATGTGAGGTAAAAAATAACAATATTCTTCACAGTGGACCATTATGATACACACAAATTTGACATCGAAACTTTCCCATCAAATCTTTGTTTATTTTTTCAAAAACATTTTTGAAAAGAAAAAATAAAATATATCTCCCACAACCATTTAAAATTATTTAACATAAAGAGTATACAGATGATCATTGCGCAATTTGTAGACAGTAAAAATTACAAATATTTGTAACAATTCGATTTTATTCTAGTTAATATGTGTTTACTCTTAACACAGAGCTGACTTTTTATGGCTAACATATGCTTAAGATTATTGACAAAAAATGCACAAACTCAGCCTCACAAAAATGTTTGAATATGTCGTTATTGGTTATGGCTATGTATGTCATGTGAATTTCCCGATTTTCAAAGTGGAGTCATATCATTGTATATAATGCAAAAAGAAAATATGTCGATTCTTCAAGTTTTTAGAATAGAAACACTATTGTTGGATAAATAGACAATTCAATTCAGAATAAAAACAGTTGAGAAATATATATATATTCTTCCTTTAGATATTTATGTTTCCGACATTCTGTAGAAATAAAAGAGGCTCGAATACATTTTGTATTTCCTTATAGAACAATTTCTTCAAAATTTTCATTCCCAAACACGCATCAGAACGAATTCGAGAACTGAATTGTAAAATAGGAATATTCAAAATAACAACAATATTTACTTTTTCTCGTTTGTTTATATTATTTTATCCATACATCACGAGAAACCTCAATAATTTCATTCCAGATTCATTCTACGAATATAATATAAAGAAATCACCTTTTACGTTTTTACCCCTTTTCGTCTTTATTAAAAAAAGTTTCTTTGTAATAATTAAAAAGTAATACACTTTAAATTTTTAATAAAAAAATAATTAGTAAAACTATATCAAAAAGAAAATTATTTCATCAATGTAATATTGTTAATATTGTTTAGTTAATATCATATTATGTTAATTAATATTTTGTTGATTAACGTACTGCGTCATTTAAATTATAATTATTCTTTGTTCAGAAGTATATTTTTAATATTCATAAATATTTAAAAACTGAGATAAAAATTTATATTTTAACAATACAGCTTCAATACATAATGTATTAAGGTACATACATAAATAATAAACTTAGTTTTCAGCAAATATTTTCATAAAAAATGTATATTTTGAGATTAATGCTGTCAATTAAAATATCTTGAAATTTTGTAATACAACCAAAAATGCGTCATTAAATTCTATGCGTTAATAATTATATCAAAAGGGCTTAAAGTATTTGTTAAATTTACAATAAGTTCTTAAAAACTGATTAAGATTACTGCTAGAATTTTTAAAACTGAGCAAGTAATCATGTTCAGGATATTAAAAATACACTGCTGGTCATTAAAATTGCAACATCATTAAGGAAAGGAAATACAAAAAAAGATATACATATTGTACATAAAAAGTATAGCATGAAAATAAAATGATTAAATTTGCAAGCAGTTTGGGAGTTTACAAGGGTGCGGAATTAGTAGAAACCGCTGCCCCCCTCCCTGGCTGCTAAATGGGCCCTTTCACAGTAAAGCATAGAGTCGAACTAGGCTTCGGTGACAGGAACGGGCAACGCATTCCATGCTGCTTCAAGTCCATGCCTCACTTCATGAACCGTATTAGCTGGAGACGGGTGATGGGTGCAGTCTCTCAGAAACCAATGACTAGATGTTTTCAATGGGTGATAGATATGGAGACCGAGTAGTCCAAGACAACAATCGAATGTCCTGTGTATCAAGGAAGGCCAGAGGACGACGTACCACCTGTGGTCTAGCATTATCTTGTTGCAAAAGGACGATTGTTATTCCTCGAAGATAGGGCACAACCACTGGATGTAATATATTAGAAATTTACCCATCTGCGTTCAAATTAAATCCAAATTATATTGTGTGTCGTGTACCTAATGATTGTCCAAACCATCGCATCAGGTACGGGGCCCTTATACTATCATTGAATGCAAGCAGACGACGATCGATCTCCTTGAAGCCTTTAGACACGTAAACGACCATAAGATTACTGCACGCAAAATTGGGAATCTTCTGAAAAGACGACATTGTGCCACTCCCATATCCAGCTTTGTTGTTCGGCTCATCTCTCAGTATGCTGCATTGTCAAGGGAAGCCAAAGTAATGGTCGCCGTGCTCACTGTCCACACTGCTGCAAACGTCGTCGAACCGTATGGACAAATACTGGACGTGCAGCAAACATTCCCTCTTGCTAATTAATAGTCCGTGATGTTGTTGCAAGGTTTTGCTGTTTCCATCTCACATTACGTCCTCCTCTCGGGCAATAGTCATGGGAGGGAGTTGAGATCTTACATGCAGTTCAGTAGGGCCCTCAGCAGCCCATTGATTCCATATTTGCATGACAATGGTTGGAATTCGACCATTGTGATGGGTACTATCAAGGAACCATACCCCACACACTCGATAGGCAACGATCATGCCTCTATCGAATTCCGATACTTACTGGGAAGGATTTCTTCTTATTTCAGTCATAATAGGATATTCTGAGAGTACTACAATGCTTGCAAGCGCTTTCCGAATAAAAAATCCACTACATAACATTTCTTTCATGTAGTGCTTTAAATATCTTTTCTCCTTCCTGGGTCATCTAAATGTTCTGAAATAATAATCATTCGATAATGTATTGATACCCTTGACAGCAATATGCTTCCTCTTTTTTAATTCATTAATAATCATTTACAATACGTAGAGAACATAAAGAATTTAAATTAACAATGTTATAAATTTAAATTTAAAAAATTTGATTGGTTTATTCTTTACAAAAAACCCTTTTTGTACCCTTTGGAAATTGTCCCACCAATTATTTTTATAAGTACATTGAATGTGTAATATTCAATGTACTTATAAAAATTTGAATTGAAGAATTAATAAATAACTGTAGATAGATAATATTAAGTGGACGCGATAATCTAGTGGTCATTGCAACGGATTTGTTGTCGGTCGGTAAGGAAATTTGGAGACGGATGTGCCAGCTCAGATAGTATCTTGACACTTGATTGAGGTTAAAAATTACGATTTCCGTCTCCAATAGACCCCGTGTTGCTTCTCAGAGCGATATTAATAAACAATCGTATTCATAGTAACAGACAAATTAATGAGTAATCATAAATAATCAGTATTGAAATCGGTGTATTTTTTCGATAAACAAAATGACATTCCACCTAAAATTGAATATTTTATATTGTAAAATAGAGGTGTTTTCATCTGGAATGAAGCTCAAATTAATCATTTGTTACTTCTTCAGCAAACAAGTCCATATCATGTCAAAATAATTTCATAGTAACAAAGTTGAACCATTTTATTTTTTCTCTGTCTTAAACAACTATATGAACTAAGAAATGTACTAGCAGAAACGTAAGTTAATCGATTCCTATCAAAGAAAATAATTAATATTTATCGATTTTTGCAGCACAAAGTACAACTTTAGTAAAATCATTCTAACAAAGCAATCTCTCACATCTCCTTAACTAGGATAACTACATAAGGGAAAACACAATAAAATACTATTACTATTTATTTATTATTTTTAGAAAATCGAGAGTAAATTCTACTGGGTTTGTTCTTATATCTTAAAGGCAACGCCTTAGAAAATTTAATAAATCATGATAAGATTTTCATTTTAAATCATCATAAATCAAAATCCCAAATAATTCATTATTAAATCATAGTCATTAGCCTCTGTGAGGGCTATTTTTCTGTAAACGTCTTTTCCGGGAAACTGAGGGAATATTTTTCGCATAATTCAAATACTTTTAAAAAGTATCTTAGGACTTTAAATCAAGTTAAATCAAAGAACTTCTTAGGACTTAAGAAGTTAAATTAAAGAAGATTTGATTAGTTTTTAATCGGAAGCCCAGTAAGTAACTGGCTCAGTAATAAGAATACATCAAACATCTGTCCAAATGCAGAATGAATAACGAATTGCGATAACTTGTGTCATCAGTAATTTATTATCCTTATTTTAAGTTATATTGAATGGAAGATATCGATATTTTTATTTTAATTTTGGTTTGGTTCTTGATCTAAAATGGGGAACTGATAGTAACGGGTTTTATCGTTGACTAGAAAATGCAACAGCACTAATTATATAATTTCCATTATTTTAAATGTTTGCCTGTCTTTCACTTAGTTTTCTCTGATAAATTTTCAGTTGCTTAGTATTTTTTTGTTCTTAAGATTTAATTTATTTTGTTTCATTAATTATAATAATTTTATATGAGTTATATTAATTTAACTTTATCAGTTATAGATTTCTTTAATTATAGAACGTATTAAACATTAATGTATTGGATTTATTATTGAAATGATTAATTTCTTTATGATGTGATATCTTGCGAATTATAATAATGATGTTTTGGTCTTATATAAATATGCCTAATACATATATTATTTATAATATATTTAATTATCACAGTAGCCTTCCTGAAACTATGCATTTCGCCTTTCCACACTTTAAGTAACCCAACACGTTTTTAAACTGGCTCTAAAATCATAGAAGTGTACTATTTTGGCTTCAGTAGAATAAAGTAAGCTGTCAATACAAAAGGTTATATTTTGTATTGACTTACAGTTACTTATTTGAGTACATTTTGCATTGACTTACTTAAGTTTTGCTTTTTTGTTCAAATAAATTAAATTAGTTTCATTTAATAAAAAAATTGTGTTGAAGAAAACTTACGTTCTGAGTTTCAAATCATACATGTATATCACTGATATACATGTATGTTTTATACCTCAGAAATTGATTTTCCGGATCTACCAGATAATCTGCGACTAAAAAATAATTACACTTATAAAAAAATATAACTCTCAGTTAAAAATTGGACATAAAACACAAATATCGAAAGCTCTACTAAAACTAAAATTCTCTCGGCAACTATTAACAATTACCACGTACTCATTGAAAGAGCCTTCGGGAAGCCGCACTCAATGATGATAGATGAGAATATGCCTTTTACACTATGCTTATACTATCAAAATTTATACGCATGTTAGTCATCTCTGTGTCATTTAGAGCAGAAGATGAAATCTACATATATCTCATATCCTTCGGACATATAACGCATTATTGGTCTAAATAAGTAGTTTTAAAATCGTTCTAGTAATCTGACACGCATTCGTGATGGTTGGGTACCAAAGAGAAAAAGATCAGTCACGCAGACGTGCCAGACGTGAAGAAGAGTAATACTTAATGAATTCTTAGAATGAATTATCTTTTTCTGATATGTTACTTCAACAATTAATTAAGGAATTTTAAGTACATTAACATCTGTATTTATTCCATGTTAAATTCTTTAAGTAAAGCCGAAAATGTTTTGGGGATGTTATTATTGATTCAGGAATACATTAAAGGAAAAGTGCTATTTCAAATGACTTTTCAATGCATACTATTTTGCGAAATAAAAAGAATCACCTAAGTATTCAAAAAAATAAAAGCAATGAAGCAGTTTACGAATTTGTTTTTAAAAAATAAAACTCCCTTAATTCATAAATTAATTAATCTAAATTTTGTTTCATATCAATTTCCCTTGCATGAAATATAAATATTTCCTCACAAAGTTTTGTTTATCTGGCAATATTAAGAAAAACATGATCTAAACAATAGGCAAATAACAGGTTAATTGAAAAGTCCCCGGCCTGACACATAGATGGCTCTACTAGAATTAAATCCATATGTTTTTTTAGTTAGCCCTAACCCTCAAAAGATGCGTGTATAAATTTGACTGCTGTCGGATCATAAGTTTGTGAATTATAGCATTTTGAGTGAATCAACTTTTGTTATTGTGAAAAAAATGGATAAAAAGGAATTTCGCGTGTTGATAAAATATTGCTTTTGGAAGGGAAAAAATACAGTTGAAGCAAAAACTTGGCTTGATGCCGAGTTTCCGGACACTGCCCCTGGAAAATCAACCATTAAGGATTGGTATGCTAAGTTTAGACGTGGTGAAATGAACACCGAAGAAGGTGAACGCCCAAAAGAGGTTTTTACCGACGAAAACATTAAAAAAATCCACAAAATGATTTTGAATGACCGTAAATTGAAATTGAATGGAATAGCAGACACTCTAAAGATATCAACTGAACGTGTTCATCATATAATTCACGAAAATTTGGGTATGAGAAAGCTCTGCTCAAAGTGGGTGCCACGCGAGCTCACTTTTGACCAAAAACAACGACGAGTTGATGATTGGGAGCAGTGTTTGAAGATGATCAAGCGTAATAAACGCGAGTTTTTGCGTCGATATGTGACAATGGATGAAACATGGTTTATCATTTCACTCCGAAGTCCAATCGACAGTCATCCGAGTGGACTGCACTCCAAAGCGTGGGAAAACGCAACAGTCGGCTGCAAGGTTATGGCATCTGTATTATATTACATAGCGTTATTGGACCGTTTGAAGGACAAAATCGCGGAAAAACGGTAGCATTTAAAGAAAAAGAAAGTGCTGCTTCACCAAGACAATGCACCGTTTCACGAGTCAGTGAAAACGATGGCAAAAATTCATGAATTGGACTTCGAATTGCTTCCTCATCCACCGTATTCTCCAGATCTGGCTCCCAGCGACTATTTCATGTTCTCAGATTTCAAAAGAATGCTCGTTTGGAAGAAATTTTCGTCGAATGAAGAGGTGATCGCCGAAACTGAGGCCTATTTTGAAGCAAAGGACAAATCGTTCTACAAAAATGGTATCAAAAAGTTGGAGGGTCGCTATAATCAGTGTATCACCCTTGAAGGGCATTATGTTGAATAAAAAAAAACTAATTTTGCCAAAAAAAAATGTTTTTTTACTATGGTAGGCCGGGGACTTTTCAATTGATCTGTTATTTAAGAACTCTTGTTTCGCGGTTAGATTTCTACTGAATATAATTATATTACTTCCATTAGATGACATCTCCCCTTGTTACTATTTTAACAGTTCTAATGATATTTTAAATAAACAAACATGTATGCAAAATGTAATAAATTGTAATCTTATGGCTCATTTCAAACGCAATGGAGCCTAATTTTGAATGAAAAGTGAATGAAAAAAATGAAGGTATTTTCTTTTCCTGCAATCAAGTAACTAGAAGGAAATTAAAAAGTAAAGCAAAATTCCAGTTCTATTATCTCTTCTTAAAATTATTTTTGCTGACTTTGTATTTCACGCGCTATGCCTAGTTATATGAAGAATGCCTTACGTTCAAATCATAAAGGGAAAGTAATATATATATATATATATTAAGAAGAAATTGTTAGATAAGAATAAAAGATAATGATATGAAGTAGGAAATATAAATCAAAATTTATTCTGTTGCCCATAAAAAAAGTATTAAGTAATTAATTTTTTTGTCTTATAACGAATGTAAAATGTAAGCGTATTAAACTTTTAAAATTGATTCTAATTATGATTTTCCCAAATTTACTCATGGTGTATTGAAGTTATTTTACAGTGTTACTCAAAAATATCTCTCTAGTGCAAAGCTCCCCGTTTCGTGGAGTGGAAGTTAGGAAAGGGGGTGCCAACTCAGGTGTCATGCTCATCAATTGACCGAAGTTTAAAATTACGAATTTCATCACCAACAGCCCTCGTGTTGCTTCTTGTACTACGTTAATAAAACTAAAACCAAAAGTGAAAAGCTCCCCTATTTTGCTTTTGATTATAACGAAAATCAATTGATTCAGATTAATTTTCAATCAACGTCTTTATACTCAGGAATAATTGTATACAGGATTTTATAGTAATGTGACTTATATGGAAAATTCGAAATATTTTGAAACATCTAAATGTATGTATACCGTTTTTGTAGCAATTTTTGCCATACTGTTTAATAACACTAATTTTAAAATCATAAAAATAGTTATTACCTAATGCAATATTCATAAAAATAAGTTATAATTTCGTTAATGATTAAAGCATTTATTTAGATAAAACTCAACAAAAATTGCTGCGAAAAAGATTTCAATTCTATCCCGAAGCCAAAATTTGAGTATATATACATCAAATATAAATTTTTCCTTTTTTTCAACAGAATTTAGATTGGATATACTTTTCGCTTTTAGCATAAGTATGCATAAGTTCGGGTATAAGTAGTTGTATGTATAAGTTTTTGTGAGTGGAATGTTTGAGTAACTGGAATAATAAAATGTAAGGATCTGAGGGGGAAAATCTAAAGCTTGCTAAGAATTATGTTGCCAAGGTGACCACCTATTAAAATAACAACCGAAGTGCTGATATCGTTTGGAGAAAAAGGAGCTGGATAAAAAATGAACAGAAGAAACATAGAATTGAGCTGATGACTAAGTTCTGGCAGATGGAGGACGAAGTTGTTCTGATTTTGGATAGGGATTTTCGCAGTTAGAATGTGTGTATTTGGCTTCTATGGCCTCTTGAAAATGATTTATTTACATGTGAATAATTTCATTTAAAATAAATTGTGTTATTTTTGGATCGTGGGCATCTTTGTGTCCAAAACTTGGCATTAATCAAACAATCATATTTTTACTGGCGCAGTCGACAGAATCGAATTGGTGCCGATTCGGTTCAATAGTGTAAAGATAAGAGCTCATTTATTACTGTAAATGCACTATCTAGTATTATCTTGTAATTTCCTTTTATTTACATTATAGTGAAACATCAGTTTCTATTGTATATATCTACAAATTTATGATATTAAGCCTAAATCAAGATTCTATTCGGTACGCCACAGCGCTGTGATATTATTAAAATAAGTGTGTATTGTAATTTCTTTTTTTATGTGTGATAGTGAAACGCCAGTTTCCATTGTATATATGTACAAATTTATCATACTAAGACTTTGTTAAGATTTTTTTTGATAAGCCAGTGCCGTGAGGTTATTAAACTGAGAGTGTATATTTGTGAGGTTCAGTTAGCCTCTTAATTGAATGTTTGAATTTATATTTAATTTGAAAATGGGAAAAGTTTACTTCCCCTAAGTGAATGTGTCATTATATTTCTGATTATTTGTACATTTGGAATTCCTATAATAAAATTATACTTGAAAACAAAATTATTTTTTTATAAATTGTTTTGGAATGCTTTAAAAAATAAATAACATTCTATAAAATTTCATTCCATATAATATATTACATGGAATGCTACATAAAATAAATAACATTAAAATAAATAATAAAGAATGTGTTAATGCACAATTTTGAAGAGGCGATAAAAAATAAAATCGTCTGCTATTCATATTCCTCAAAATATTATTTGTTCGTTTAACTGGATTTGTTTTGATAAGAAATGAAATTATCTGCTAATCTGTATTTCTTATAATATTATTTTTCTTTTACTTGCTGAATGTATTTAATTAGATATTACTTTGTGGAAATTTTGGCTAAAACTAACAGGAATAATTAAAGTATTTTTTATTTCTGGATTTAAGAGTCAGTCTCCTTATATTCAGACTTGTTCGTTGTCTCTATTGAACGTAGTAATAGACACGTCATTTTTGTTGAGAAATCGAAAAGTAGACCTACAGTCTCGTGCATGGGAGTTAGGAGGGGATCCGAGCCCCTATCTCATAATAATCGATTTGGTCAACTTAATACAGAATAACAGGCATTACAATGAGGGAGATGACAAAACCTTTCTGGATTCTAAAGCGCTTGTCAGACTTGTATAGGAAAAACCGAAGAGAGTAGAAGAAGAAAAGTAGAAATAACATGAAGAAAAACAGAGACAAAATGAGGAAAGACTGAGGGAAGAAGAAAGCTAGATAGAATAGAAAGAAAGACAAAAGTAACAGGAAATGAAATTTGAGTTAGAAAAATTGAGAATAGAACAACTGGTGAAAGCCTATTCGGACAGTTCTGTAGGCAAGGATCCTAGAAAACGTGGCATTCCATGTCATGATTTGGTTAAGATGATACCGAGGCTCGATCCAAAAAAGTATGATATATCATTTTTATTTATCCTTGTTAGAAAGAGAACCGAAAATACTTTATGTTTACTCTACAGATTGGGTTTCCCAATTACTCATGGTATTAGCTTCTGATTTAGTACAATCAATTGCTGAGAAGATAGCTTCGACAATTATACATATATTCTGTTGAAAAGATTGAAATTAAGTTCAGAAGAGGAAGAAATTTACTCAACACCAGAAGAGCCCTGAGAAAACTTGGAGGGATTTTGTTTCTGAAATATCTAATTACTTTCAGGAGTGAATTGACGGACTTGAATTGAATACTTTTGAGAAGTTCAGGAATTTGGTAATCACAGACCAAGTAAAGAAGCGAGTTCCCTCAAAGATCAGGGAACACTTCTTGAATAAATGCGTGAAATTAATATTCCTTTCGGAGCTAGCAGAGAAGCTGGATGAATATGAAAGTGTTCGAAACTGACTCAGATTTTCTAATGTAATGAATCAGCGAGAGAAACGGGAAGACAAGCGTGGTCAGTCGCCTTTCCCAAAGATAAAATGGAATGTAGAATCTTGAAAAACATCGATCTTACAACAGCCATTTAAATTGAAGATATCAAGCGCAATATTCTAGGACTGGGAGTGTAAGAACATCCCCGAAGATCACTTGTCATTATTGTGAAAGGGTAGGGCATACAGCACGATTTTATCTTTCTTGGGTTCCTCAAAAAAGAAAACCAATTAGGAAGGCCTAAGACAATACATTTATCTCTAATAAAACTAGCGATAGTCAGTACTTTCCCGTCCTAGCAGTTAAAATAATTGTTCATGTGGAGGCTACAACTAATGTAGCAGAAGTTTTGTCCACATGGATGAAGATTAACCATCAAAAGATTAGAGGAATTAAAGATTATGTTTCTCATATTTCGGTAATACGCGGAAAAGTCCTCCTTAGAGTACAATATGAGGGAGATGGACACATCGAATTTGTATCAGCGTGTTTAGAGAGAAGGAAGTGGCTCCTTTACGAATATTTGAAATGAGTATTGACAGTGGAGCACATTGTTATGTAACAGTGTCGTTTGCAGTATCGAAGAAACTGGCAAATGACTTACATTTGAGTACCACTACTTTTGAATCATTAAGGAAAATGTGCCTGTGTTTGGTCACGAATCACCCTCGAGCGAAGATCTTCACGAACAGGAAACGGAAAATCCTTCTTTAGTTACAGAAGTTTTGGTGGAATTGTTGTCGACCGAGTCTGGTAAAGAGAAAAAGCGATTCAAAGATAACGAGGCAGATTTAAAGAAATAATAGAAGGAGTTAATCCTGATTATCAAAATTAAGATCCAATTACATCTGCAACAGTTAATCGTGCAGTTGCTCCAGATGCTAAATTTGGATTCGATACTGAGGAACGAAATCGTCAAATGATTCAAAAGTCTAAATTCTTGGGTTGTGGTAGGGAACATACTCACTTGGTGAACGGTTTAGATTATGATCTTGAACAAAATTGTGCAATCAAAACAATTACAAAGAAAGAACGGAGGAAGAGTTATAGAGCTTACTTTTAAAACATAAGAATAAAGGAGAAGAAATTCAATTTAAAACAAAATTGGGAAGAAACATTTATCAACAAATTTTCGAATATCACCTATCCAGAGAAAAGCAAACTTTTCTTCCTAGCAGAAAGGCTTACATTATAGATTTGGAAGATGAATATGCTGACATTGACATTCCTACGACTTCATTAAAAATCAAACCTAATTGTCCGAGTTTTGAATCTCAAACAACAATGACTGCAAATGATATTATGATGAAAAAGTTAACTGAAGTCTTATCCTATTTACGAAAAGGGTTGCATAATTATAAAGGCGAAGAAGAAAAACAAAGGAAAAGTAAAAGAAGAAGAAACTAAAAGACCTGAGCTTATCGATGATAGTATATTTGGACATATTGGAGACTATGTACCTACCTTGGGAAAGGGAGGGAAAACAAAACAAAATAAGAATGCAGATCCTGAAAAAAAAACGTATTTTAAAAACCTAAGAATGGATGATGAAAAAAGCAAAGAAAAACAATTACGATATGTTAATTAATGAGACGTTAATTAATGATATTTTATCATTCGAATACGATGAAGATGACGAAGATCTATCCAAGAATAAACTCTTGCTTGTTGTACACAAAGGGAATGATAGCAAATTGAAGGCAAAACTAACCAACAAACTGGAAAGATATATACCTGAAAGTTATGTTGAATGCTACCCTGGTGTTCCAGAACAATACAGTGAATATGTAAGTAACAAAGAAACTCTCCCAAAAGAGTTGCTTTTCGATATGGTGTTAAAATGGCTGATGGTAGAAAAACTAAGAGAATTGGAATTGGGAAAAGAGATGAAAGAACCGATTGGTCTACTATTGAGAAAGACTCATTGTGTGTCCTAGAAGCATTGAAAAAGTTCGATACTTGGGTATGTGGAGCTCGGACGCAAGTCAATCCAGCGCGAGCAACTCTTTATCCTAATAAACCAATAGTATCCTTTATAGAGTAAAATTATTAAGGCTTTAATTGACATTGCAGAGGGATAATCTAATCATATCATATCGGAAAGGCTCTCAGCATGAGTAATGCAGATGCCTTATCAATGTTAGTCATAGACTGTGTTGAATAAATTCAGAGCGCGTTTGTCGAACCCTATATTCACTCATGTATGGATGCTTTTCATTTCTTGTTATTAATAGTTCTATAGTGAATTTCTTAATGGATAATTCTCACTCCATAGAACCGAACAGTCATCCACATTTTTAAATACAAATGATTTATTTGCTAGCATTTGTGTGTGTGTGCTAGAAACTTGAATTGAACATTCCGAGCTCTTACCTATAATATCCTAGCCTGTGTTAGTGATTGTTTTGCGAATGTGTGTGTGTTTTCTCTAACTTTAGGTTGCAACACCGTCATTTAGGCGACGGATGAGCTTCTCTTAGGGGAGGAATAGTAAAGATTCGCCGGGAAAAAGATCTAAAGTTCGTTAACCACTGTGCTGCCTGGGCGACCGCCTAATGTAAACACAACAGAAGTACTGAAGAATGAGAGGGGTAAAAATCAAACAGAAAATATATAATTGAGCTGACGACGTAGACTTTTGCAAGTGGAGGATGAAGTTGTTCTTGTTTTGGATTGAAATTTTTTTCAATTAGAATGTGTATTTGGCTTCCCCCAGTCCCTGTAAAATGATTCATTTAACATGGGAGATGTGTTATTTTTTTATCGTAAGCATCCTTGTGTCCAGAACTTACCATCAGCTTAGTGAACGAATGAACGCATTTTTACTTTATTATGTTTTTGTAGAAAATTTTATCATACTTGTAAATTATACTAATTTTAAAATCAAAGCATTTAGTATTTACTAACTGTAATAAGCATCAAAAAATAATTTATAAATTTTTATTGATTAAATCATTTAACTAGACAATTCTTAACAGAAATAGCAATTAAAAAGATTTTAATTCTATCCCCAAGCTAGAATTTTAGACAAAGCAATTAGCTGCTAAATGATGTTTTATAATCCACATCAAACGTATCCTTCCTTTTGACTTGTATTATTCAAGGTTTTTTCAAAACATATGTATTAAAATTTAATGTTTATAGTTTTATTTTTGACAATAATAAAATTATTAAATTTCAAATTATACTTTTTGCATCCAAATGCTCTAAATTTTTTCAAGAAATACGTCTTTTCTAAAAATTGAGAAATTTTTTGTAACGTGCAATATATTGTGAATTTACACTTATTATATAACTTATAGCAGTACCATAATACTTATGTTTATCCAAAAAGTAATACAAAATTTAAAATATTAAGATATAATAACTGAAGTTAAATTAACTTCAATATTTAAAAAATAAGCTAAAATATTAGAACAGGAATACCTTTTTACCGTTATATTCAATTCGCTTTGTAAAAATAAAAATTTACGAAATTTTACTCTATATCTGAACGATGAGTAATTTTCAAAAGGTAATTTTATTAAATTTTTATTTTTATTAAAATGGTAGTTTATTAAAATGATACCTAACCCCAGAAATCAAATTAATAAAAAACATCTTTTTTCGTTAATGATCTGTAAGCAGTTATAGATCATCAAGGAAAAAATTAGCTAAGTAATTTCATTTTTTGTATTCTATTGTGTATTTTTGGGATAAGAAACTCTGTAGTTTTGGGTGACTTCTCGTTCAATTTACCTTCATTTTCCTCAAAATATTCATTTCTAATTCAACATTTTCTTTGTTAATCTAACGTCCGGGGAATGACAAAAATATTTCATACGATTTTTTATTATATTCCAAATTAAAAAGCTCATGAATTGTTGATGGTTTATTTTTAAAATTTGTTTACGACAACCGTAACTAAATATGCGTTTCGAAAGTTTTTTCTGAAAAGAAATACAACTCTAAGTTAATTTTTCTTACTTTCACTTCCCTTAGCACCTTCAAAAATTTGATTTTTCAAATTTGATTTAAAAAAATAGTGTTGAATGTTAGGAGCATTTTAAAGCAAAACGCGTCAAAATCCGACAATTATTACGCCCTGTGCAACAAAAAATGTAAATGTCTAAAGTGGCTTGTTCTATGTAATGCAATGTAAACAAACCTCTTTTTCTCAGTTTGTTATTTTCACACTTTCCCACAGGATTAAAAAAAAAATATTTTGCATGCAGAGCTTTAAAAATTTACATTAGTGTTGTACTTGTAGATCTTTATTCTGTGATTCAATTTTGTTAATAAGATGATACATGAAAAAAAAACATGATACATGAAACATGAGAAACATGATTCATGAAAAAAAAAGTTACTAAATACAAACTTGATAACTTATTTAATTTTTCAATTTTTATAATGCAAGATAAATTTAAAATTTGAGATTTACAGAATAAGGCCATTATTTAGCTTTCATTTGGTATAAGAATTATGGTTCTACTGTACATCTTCCAAATGTTATCTTGTGGTTAACGTAAGGTAAGCTAATTTATTTTTTAAATTTTTGTACGCATATTTCATGTTGTATAAGAATATATTGTGATTTAACAGCAAAGCTTGACCCAATATTTTAGACTATACATTTTATTACACAAACTGGCAAAGTTTCATATTGAAATGAGCAAAGATTGTTGATTTATGAAGAATTGAAAAAAATGTGTCAAAAGGCTCTACTTTTGATTTCGAAAGGTACTAAGTCCCCTTAAAAGCCCATTGCTTCAAATTCATTTCATTAGAAAATATTGCATTCCAGCAATAATTAAGTTTTAAATTTTAATAATTAATTAACATATGTATTAGTAAATAAAAGTATAAATTTGAAAAGCTCTATTTATTATTGTTTTTTGACATTTTAAGACCAACTTAAATCCACAAAATTAAAAGTTTTAAACCATTTTGAGTTCCTTATCCTACAATATCCTATTACCAGGCGATAGAATTAGACATATTACGACAATTTATATACAATGTTTGATAGTTCCACTACACCGAAATTTATTACATTTCTGAAATATCTAATGATTATGTAAATATAAAGTTGGGATATTTCGGTTTCCATTAAGCATAAGAGGAGTTGAATTCATTTCAGTATCTATTTGAATGCTTTTTAAGTTAGTATAAATTTACAATTTCAGTTATTAATATATTCAAATGGCCGCGTTGAAATCAAACTGGTTTTTGAAGTCAAGTCGCATTAAGTTGTGTGGTATGTTTAAAGTATAGATATTTCGACCAAATGTCGATCATTAAATATAGTGATATTTTGGTCTATACATACATGGTAGAAATTGAACTCTAATAAGTATGTATTAAAATATTTTTATTATCTTTAATAAACCATAACGGTTGTCTTAATATCATTTGATATCGAATTGAGCTTCGAAAGCAAGTTTACTTATTTTATTTGAATATTTAGACAATTTATTTAAACTTATTGACGATCATTTACCACAGTAAAATAAAAAAAAAATACGTGCTATTTTAAATAAAAATGTTCAAATAGTTGTCTAATATTTGGATTTTAGTATGTTGAATGAGATCAGTTTGATTTAGTTAGTGTAAATGACACTTTAGAGATTCACGAAAGCTTTTAGGGAATAATTCAAAATTCCGAACAATGATCAGTTGACTAAAATGGAGTCAAAACTTATACCTTACTCTCCTAGATTTCGTAAATCTTATTAATTTCTGAATCTTAATTAGTTTGATACCGAGCGAAATCGCTTCGGTCTACCTACCGTACCCCCGTCGGTAGAAGAGGGACGGATTTTCCGCTCTACCTCGACCCGAAGAAACCACAAGCAAAATTCATTTACTAAACTTCCCAACCAATCAGTATACTGTCTCTGGGTTTCTAACGAAATTCAGAGAAGTCTCCTGACTAAAGCCAGAGCTTCTGTCTTCCGATTGGACGACGCACACAACCCTGTACTCATCCACCCCTAAGAAAACCTCGAATCTCAAATTTCATGCATTTTCACTACTTCAAGTCAAATTACTAAATTTCGTAGCATACACATAAACATACTCTCTGATTTAATAGATCAATCATCCGTTTAGCTATGATTTTTCACTTAATTTCTTTTAAATAAATAATTTCTTACAATTGTACAGGGCACTTGAAGTTATAAAGTTAAAGCAGTATTGAGACGGGAGATTAAAACTCAGCAGGGCTAGGAACTTCATAATGAGTCATTACATATCATAATACGCAATACTGCTTTACCAATAGTTTCGTAACACACTACTGAACAGTATTGATTTGTACCGTACTACTTACTACATCATTAATCTCGCATTATACTACTAAATAATCTGATTTATATCAAACTGCTTACCTTACGAACAGTTTCGTGTAATACAAGTATTTTCGTAACGTAATACTTACCATAGCAGTAGTTTCGTCGAATAGTACTTACTATAACAATAGTTTCGCATTAAACTACTGAATAATATGGCTCGAACCATATTACTTTACCATTTCATTAGTTTGTATCATACTACTGAATATAATTTAATTCAAGTTGTAACACATTCCATCTACCCATCGTGTTTTTAGTTGAATCAGAATTTGATCAGATGACTCCATTTGTTCACTTGCGACCCAACGTTCGCGAATTTTAACTCTAAGCGAAGTCAGGCATAGATTGTATTTTAACTGTATATTACTACTTAATTACGTACTGAATTTTTTCCAGTTATATGTCTTATTAAACTGTCTTCCTAAATGGTTTATTTTTACACTAAATAGAAAATGTAATAGAAAAATGTAAATGAGATGATTGACAGAAACTATACATACGTTATCAAATTAGAATATTTCTTCAGTATCATTCAGATGACGAATTTAAATTCTTCCTTTTTAAAACGATCTAATGTTTTAAAATAACATTCTTGAACTTCTGTGTTATTATAAATTAATAAATAGTTCATTTCTGAGTTTTAATTGTATTTGCATCTTCTTTTTGTTGATGAAGTATCAATTCAAGTTTTTCTTAATTGCGGCAAGAACGTTCGACACTGAATGATCACATTATTAATTATACCGAATATTCACTGTTTTAATATAATGTAGAAGACAAATAATGAGAAATTGATGAAAATACAAGATATATTCATGTTCAAGAGTATCTATAAGAGCACTGAAAAATAAGATTAAATAATTCTAAGGGTTTGATACGGTTTCATTAAATTCTGTTCTTTCCGGGTTTTCAAAAGTAACAATTCCTTAAACTAAAAAAAAAGTATAGTGCATTGTACGCATTCATATGATGAATTCAATTTTTCCTATGAAATTTGATGGTTATCCTTTTCCGACATATATATTACGTACTGTTTTATTTTACAATAATTTAATTGAATCAAAACTTTTAGAAATTTATAAAAGTCTTTGAAATTTTAGAAAGCTGTTATTAAAGAAAAGTACTCAATACAAAATTAACTTAAATTTTTTAATGGTCTGTGCTTTTTCATTTTAAACAAAGATATTTGCTATATTAAATACAATTTATTGAACATCGTTTCTTTTTTTTTTTTTAATTTTTGCAAATGTACTTTTTCATAAAAGCCATACTCTTAAAAAATTGGTGACAAAGTATATCTTTTATTCTTAAATTTTCATTGTATTTTTGTACTTTCAATAAATATATATATTTAATAAACCATTATAGATTTAAAGATGGATTTATAATTCTAGTTATAGATAAATAATCATACTTATGATAGTTTAATTTATCAACAAAATTCTTTGCACTAATTTCCAGCTAATATAAAGAATACAAGGACTTCTATGAGTACAATTCATTCTTTTTCAAGTCTGAACGAAAAAATCCTTAACCAGAAGGAAAAATCGTTTTTCATCGAGAGGCGATTTTGCTACCTTTTGTGAAGAATCGTAAATTGGAAAAGACTGATGGAAAAATCAATGCTAATGTTGAAAAAATTCTTTTTACTCGTGATATTTTTTCTTCTTTCTTTTTAATGGACTGTCGCACGAGAATTATGTAAACATTTTCTGAAAAGAAACTTCTAAACTTGACTCGTTTGTTGAGATCTTTTCAATTGTAAATCTAAAACTTCTCCTACTCTTTCAGAAACAAACAGAGTCTTTTGAGTTTTTATTTACTATGTGCGGAAATTGTCACCAGTGTTTTTGTTTGTTTTCCTTTTTGTCAAACTTTTATATAATTTCTGCGTGAGTTTCAAAACAAAAGAAATAAGTTTCAAAATAAGATGCTGAAACACAATTCGTCTCATGTGTAATCTATGTGTTTTAAGCTGTGTAATCTATGTGTTTTACTATTTTTATTTAAATAACTATGATATTTGATTTGCATTAAAGGTATTGTGTCTGAAGATTAATCTCTTGATATTTGTCACATTTAACTTTCGAAATATTTATTCATGAATTCTCATGTTCCTGAAGATAAATGACTAACGCTTAGTGTAAATTTATGACAACTGCATTTGTTTACTTGTAATAAACTGTCAAATATATATTAATAAATCCTTTATATTACATTGCTATCAATTTAATCAGTACAAATTATTCGTCTGATGAACACCTGTTTTTCCTTTTTGTAACATTCATTTATGCAGGTAGCAAATACTAAAGGACCAAATTGGAGTAGAAAAATTCAGTTTTATTAAAAAAGGTAGAGAATATGAAGTATATTTTGCAACCGAAAATAATAATATTAGTAATAATATGAGGAATAAATCGAAAGGAGAAGAACTATTGAACATCGTATAACATCCCAGAAGTCAAAAGTGTAGTATCTTGTAGGGTATCAAAACATGACATTATGATAATTTTAAATGATTTCATATTAATTTTATGAATTTTATATATTAAATCCAGTATAACTATAAGTATATAATACTTGAGTACATAAACAATAATTAATATTAAAGACATATTAATTTGAAAAATTTGAATTAAAAGAAATTTGCATTAAAGAAATTCGGATTAAAAGAAATTCGAATTAATTGAATTCGAATTAAAAGAAATATGAGAAATAGCAAAAAAGTTCTACAAGAGCTCCCGATGTTGAAGTTATCACAGTATTTTGAAAAAACAGTAAAATATAAGAAGAAAGTTCTAACTTGGGTACAGCAAGGCTAATTTAAAGACTGTTATTGCAAATGTGATTTTTTTTGTTTTCATATTAATCAAATATTCCGAATTTGTGCTTCAAAAATTTATTAGAAAACATACTTTCGAATTTAAAAAAAGAATGCAATACTGTTATGGGGGGAAAACTTTACAGCCCCATATTTTAAGTACTAAGTATAGCGTGACTTGAGGAAAAACTATTTTTATGATTCATACCTTCTTAAAATTTCTTGGGGTGATAAATTATAATAACAATGAAAAAATGAGAAATTTCAGGTGGTATTCAAAACACACCAATCCTCAAATTACTTTGCCTTCTAATGCTAACTTGCTTTATAATGAATTAAACATAATACATTTTTATTAACCCTTCTTGGAAAAAAAAAGAACCACATCTATATTTTGGAAAAAGACAAACTATAACCATTAGCAAATGCGACAATGTCGTGTCAGAGGTAATTAGCATTTGGACAAATGCTTTTGGAAATGCATAAAGAAAACGAAATGCGTGAGGATGTTTCGTGAGTCATCGTGAGGTACTTTAATTAAGGATGACAAAGATTCAGTCTAAAATAAAAGAACATTTTCTTAAATTTTATCGAAAATGTAGTGGCAACAGTGAATTAAATCGTAACTTAAGAATGTATCTCACTATCTGGTATTTATATTTGTTTCTGAAGAATTCCTTATTTTTAGCCTGATGTACGTAATTTATACAGGCGTGCGTACGTCATCCAACCGATGTGTTTACATTTATTCTTTTTCTAAGAATTAATGAGACTTTTGAAAAAACTGCTGTTTGATTTTACCTAAATTTAATCATTATGAATAATTATAGGGATTTTTGAGTCCCTATAGTTTGAATCCTTTAATTTTTAAATTTTTTTAAAAATTACAGGGATTCGAATTGAAATTATATGTTTAAATAATAAGGTAATTTCATAGATAAAAATTCACGCACAAATATATTTTTAGTATTTCACGGATATAGTTTAATTTATATAATAAGCGTATCAGAAAAATGTAAACGGAATAGAAAACCGAATTTGAAAATAACAATTTCTTAGATAAGTGTGTGTAATAAATATAACTCTTTGAGGTTATTTATAATGTAATAAAAACTTCTGCGGTTATAAATATTTTTCGTAAATAAAATTGAATCTTGAAAAGTTTTGATAAATAACGATATAAGAGAGAGACAACTTTGATGAGACACAACTTTAATTAAATAAGGCCTAAAATTTCGAAGAATAATTAAAAATATATTTTATGTTCCATATAATAAAACAATTTCGAATATGAAAAAAACTTAGGAAATTATTTTAAATCTTCTTTGTTATATACTAAGGAATAGAGACAATACTTAACAATGTTAAATTTTGGCTTAGTCTTATTAATGATTTCTAAAGAGATATTAAAGAATATTGCAAATAACTAGAAATTCAAGATATGTTTATAATTTTGGATTATATATTCAGAATATTTTGCAAAGCAATTATAGAAATAGTGAAAGCTAATGTAATGTTTTAATTAAAATATTTTCTATAAAATATAGTCTTCACTCTTAAAACATAAAAGTTTTCTTAAAAAATATACATTAATGTACATTTTTTCTGATTCTTTAGAACAACTTCTGGAAAACATTCGAATTTCTTTTCCGCGGTATGATTAAAATTTGAATGATAATTTCTTATAAACTTTTGTGTACAAAAACATTTTAAAGCTAATTTTCTCAAAATCAGATTTTTCTTATCTTTTTACCCAAGGTATCTAAAAAACATTTTGAGATAACCTTATTAAAATTGATCAGTTATATTAGCATATTTCTTTGGAAAATTAGAAAGAACATTATTCTGTTTCGTACATATTTTATTATATAGTTTAAATCTAGATATATTTTAAATTAGGAAACCATTTAATGATAATTTTCAAAAATCCTCAGAAATTGGAAATTGCATTAAATGTTAAATATTCTTAATTCATCTATATTTCTAAGGATTTATTAAAGTTTGAAATAAAAATTGTATTTTATGAAGCAAAAACGTGTATCATATTGTGAGTGGAAATTAATATACCATTAAATAATGTGAAAACAAAGAATTATCATTAAGCATTATATTATAAATTATTTTTCAATGTTATGAATATTTAAATTTAGATGAATAAAGAGAAAATTATAAGTTTTCAAATGAAAAAGTATTGTATCATTTTCTTAAAAAATTAAGAATATATAAAGACTCAAAGTAAGTGGGAAAAAAGTTTGATTTATGTTATTTAACAGTCGTATGACCCATTACAAATTTTTTATTAATAGTTTGCTTTACATATTTTGCAATATAGTTTAATAGAGGAATACTTAATGCTATACTTGATTTTAATGATCAAAAAAAGATCAGATCTCAAAACATTTACTTGTAAAAACACTTATGATACCTCAGAGAATTATATATTGCTGATATAAAAAGTTAAAATCATGTCTGAAAACATGGTAAATAAATATTTATTATAAAAAAACAATAACTTGAATGCATCGTCACTCGTTATTATCGGTAAGAAAATATATTTTTATTTAAAATGACTGAATATTCTTATGCAAAAGATATTTTAAATATTAAGATTGTCTTTGCTAGTCTATTGATGTCACTTTTATGTACAGCTAAGAATTCATAAATTCAGAAACCTATATGCTTGTATGTATTGTTATAATAAATCGCCTACATTGGACTTTAATAGAGGTCGAGAAGCCATTTTCTTTCCAAGCGGGTCATTTGGCAAAGTAAATGGGAGTTTTACGGTGAACGAACGTACAAGTGTTCCCTTTATAATAAAAAGCCCTGATGACGTTGTAAAAGACATTTTTACAACAAACAACCTAATTCGAAACAAAATTTATTATTTCTTTTTATAAAAGGGGGTAAGCAAGAAAAGGACTTAGAAGCACCAAAAGCTGCAAGCAGTTTAACCGAAATCATTAAACGGTACAGGCTCCTTAAAAACTGAAGTGATTTTTCAAGACCTTTAAAAAATTACCGACATTTACGAAAGAAAAAGCACTAAAAGAGGTATTAGTTCAGAAAAAGAAAATAAATTGGAACTTTCAAATACTATTTCATTCTAACTTTTTTTCCCATGGAAAATTTTAAGTGATAAGTTTTCGGACAAAAACACATTTGTCGTATTTTAGTAAGAAAGTGTTTCACCCCACTTGCATCCTAGACTTCACAAAGTAAATTTATTTTATAAAGTAAGAATTTTATAAAAGCGAAAAAAAGGGAAATTTTTGCTTGTCAGATATAAAAGCTTAAAAGACAGAAAAGGTTTAGGGGAAATATTTCAGAAATTTTAGTTTGTTCAGGACATGACAATTTTTTTTCTAACTTGGAAATAAATTTATCGAACAAAGCACAGCTACCAATTTATTTATACATTTTAACGCTGATGGAAATGCAAAAATGATTTTTAAAATAAAGAAAAATAACATTTTCAGGTTAGTGATTTTTTTTTTTTTGTTTATTGTAATATTACATGTTTGATATAAAAAAATATGTTACGAAAAAGTGCCTAAAACGCGAAATATAATTTTCACACATTAGAACGTTTTAAAATTATATAGCAATATTCATATACCTCCCGGCTATTCTCAAATACTGCCATAAAATTCAAAAAACAAAAATCCCTCGAAATCCATATTAAACTGTGAATACACTTCAAATATACGAATAAGAAAGATCAGCTATTTTCTTCTGGAACATTAATTTATATTTATACTTTACTTATTAAATTATATACATAAAAAATAATTATGTTTGTAGAGAATGATCCCTTATACTCATACCACGAGTATTAAATTTTTACTATAAATAACTTGCATAGAAACCTATGCTTTATTTTGATAATATAATAAATTAGGTCATTTAAGATGTCAAACTTTAAGCCTTGCTTTGAGAAAGTAACTCCATTAAAGACTCCGCTTGTTAAGCTTTAAAATTAAGGTGAATTTAGAAAGACCTTCAATGATTATGATTTCATGATCTGGAAATTTAGAACCACTGTCAAATGAAAATGAAGACCTTTACGGAACTAGAATCTTAGTTTTTGCAGTTTCCCTACATCATCGTGTTTGTAATTTAGCCCCACAGTCAAATGACGAGAAAAACATTTCTCGAACATATATCTGAATTTTCCAATTTCCGTATTACATTGTGTTTGATATCTGTTTGGAACCCCCCTCAAATGCGAGGAAGATCTTTATGGAAATAATACCTTAATTTTTCAATTCCCTTACTACATCATGTTTGAAATTCGGAGCCATCGTCAGATGACTAGGAAGACCTTTCTGGAACTAGAATATCAATTTCGTTGCTTTCCTACAACTTCATGTTCGTATTTTTAGATTTCCTTGTACAATTTTCTATTCTTTACTTTACTACCTATTAATTTTAATATCAAAATTTATTCTGAAACTAGAAGAAGTGTATCAAGGTTTGTTACATTGAGTTTATTTTGTAAGTTATGTCCCAGTTTGGGAGATTTTGTAAAGCAAATCTTAAAGTTAATTATAGTTATAATTTATTTTCTTTACCACAAGTTCTACTTCCCAGTTTTCTGCAGAAGTATCATACTTTGTTTAAACAGTAGATGCAACAATTAAGTTTATAGAATTGTTTAAGCTCTCACAAAATAAATATTTTTGATAAAATAAATGAAACTATTAATTTTACTTTCTAGGAAATTAAGTCATATTGTCATCCAAATAACAAAAAGTCATTGAAATTTTAATCTATTAATTTGTTTGGATAATAATAGTTCTACTACTTCCTTCTCACTTAAATCATAAAAGTTATATTTTTGATTGAATTTATTATTTATGGAATAATTAATAGATTTAATATTAGCCTGTACATCATGGACATTAGAATGAAAGTTACTCCAGAAGAAACTAGGAAATTTATGTTTCAGCGATTATTTAATCACTAAATTTAATAACTAAAAAGTGAAAAAGTTTTTTCAAAAATACTTTAGCTTCCATAATGGTCTCAGTCAAAATGAGTATAGAATCAACAAAGAGAATCTTGAGATTGCATGTGGAATACATATCTTTTTTTTTTCACAAATTTGAAACAAGCAAAAGTATATTCGCATTTCGAGGGAAAAAAAAACTGTATTATTGCTTAGATATTACTTAGTATAAAAAAACGAGCAATTACTTTTTCTGAAGCTAAGCATGATATTTTCGAGTAAATAAGGTATATTTTGTAATTAAAACTTTAACTGCAGAAAATATGGTACATTTTAAATGCGTTCTTACTATAATTAAGGTATCTTGAAATATTCAAACTGTATAGGTTTACGTGAACTAATAGATTATAAAATAAATAAGTTGCTTTACTTATGTTTCAATATATTTATTCATATTACTTGCATTTCAAAGCATAAACGCCTTAAAAAAAGATGCATTTATTTTAAACCTTAAAGAGGGCATTACTGATTTATTTCATAGTTAAATTTTTAAAATAACACTTAAAAATTTAACTTATAATTTTCTTTAAACTAAAAAAAATATTCTGTTCGTAAAACATTTATACTTAACTTTACTTTCTATTCTGAGCTTAATATGCAGTAGAATCGAACTAATGTCGTGACATATAAAAGACACTCTGCGAAATTAACTTAAATAATGTAAATATGAGATATATTACTTCACTGTGATTTTTGATTCATTTCAAAACCGTTTCGGCTTTCATATTCCTCTAATTAAAAATCAGCCAACATTATCCACTCCTTGGATATTTAAAAGAAAAACTGTCTCTACCTTCCTATTCGTTTAGTACGTATATAAACTACTATTATCTAATACTTATATATTTAAAAGCAATAATTCTATAAAAAATCACAAATAGAACATTGTATTTTATTAGATTTTTCTCAAAAAGGGTTGAATTATATTTAATTACATTTTATTTTCCCTGTTCAATTTTTTGAATCTTCTTATATGAAACTAAATCATGGTAACTTATTTAAATTTAAAAAAGTGAAACACTGCATTTGAGATTTAGTGGTAAAAACACGAAAATGAATTATTTGTATGAAATTTGCTTAAACTATGATATATTTTGAAATATGGATAAACATCACATAATCATCAACTTTAATAAATAGTCTTCAAGGGAAAAAATCCTACTTCTCAATGATAGAAAGCAATTTTCATTCTAACCAAACAACTCTTTTTCACTGATAAAAACAAACTTTTTCCTGTAATTTCATTTCGCAATACCTTTCTTTACAACACTCGCCAAATGAGAGAGCCTGGAGGGGAAAGTCAGGAAAAGAAATATCGCCATTCTTGCCAACCGACACTCAAAGTATTGATAGAACTCTTGTTTCACTCGACTGAATGCTTCTGGTCAGTAGCGATAAAATCCAGCTCAACCCTCAGACCCACCCCCTTTATAACGCCATCAGCGCACTGTACAACCCCTATCCTACCACCCGACCACAAGATAACACTATCCGAAGAACCGAAAGAAAAAAAAAAGAAGCAATACATGGCATGATATTAGGTGGTTTCGATTATTATTTGGCAAAGATTGGAGATCCCCAGAGGCTGAATCATGGCAAGAGGGATGTGTGTTTTGGAAATATTTACGTTGGGTACTCTACTTCTTTACTTTCTTTGTTCTTTTCTTCTGCGGTTCTAATTCGATGATAATGTGTTTTGTGGATATTTATTTTTAAAAAGAGTATATCTTGAGTAAAGAGCTGAAAAGAATCGAACTTAATATTTATTTATTGTTAATTAATCACCTAATAACTGTCAAGAATTCAAATGCGAAAGGAAAGGCTGAATATAACAAATATCATGTTTATTTTTATAACTGTAGTTTGTAACGATTAATTACAGAGCAATGTTATGATTAATAAATAAAGTAACACGAAGTGATTCTTGTTGAGAAGAAGAAATTTTGTTTCAACATACTTATGAAACGAAACTAGTGCTGATTTGTATTCAGTATTATGTATTTCACATTTATTTCAAATTTTTAAGATAATTAATAATTTATTAATTTAAAAGCTCTTATTATGTTTGCTTCTCTATATGATTTAGTTAATTAAGATGATTACCTTGTTTGCCCTTTGTAAGTCAAATCATAAACTATTCAATGTATACATTTTAATAAAAAAACGTTTCATATATCCTTACAGGCTAAATCATTAGGAGTATATATATATATATATACTACTAATGATTTAGCCTGTAATATATATATATAAATAAAGGTTTTTTCTTTTCAAACTCCGATTGGCTATAATAAAAAGACGGATTAATATAAAAAAATTATTTTATTACCCAACTTATTGTACAACAAAGGTTACTTTTCTACATAATCACCTTGACATTTGAGGCATTTGGCATATCTGTCAACGAGCTTTGCAATACCCGCTTCATAAAATATTGCCGCCAATGAATTGAGGTGAGTTGTGACCGTTTCTCTGAGTTCCTGGTCAGTTTAGAAGCGCTGCCCCCCAAACCACTTCTTCAATTCAGGAAAAACTCACACACTGTGAAGACCAGGAATGCTGCATCTAGCTAGTGTGCGCTGTAGGCAACTGCGCATCTCCCCCTATACACACTTTGTCATTGCCGAGTCCAACACGCACATTTTTGTTGAACTGCAGTCACGTAAACATAGTTGCCTCTATTGATTCTCCCACCAAGTGTGAATTTCAAAATGTTATTCGTTTCTTGTAGATAGAAGGGAATAGTGCAGCGGAAATTCATCGAAAAATGAGTCGAGTGTATGGAGACAGTTTTATGAATGATGGTGTTGTTCGTGAATGATGTCGAAAGTTTAAAGATGGCCAAACTGCTTCCCCAACCCAACGACTTCTTGAGCAATTTAAATGGGACATTTTCGAACATCCATCATATGGCCCCGACCTAGCGCCAAGTGACTTTCATCTTTTGCCTGAATTGAAGAAGTGGCTTGGGGGGCAGCGCTTCTAAACTGAGCAGGAGCTCAAAGAAACGGTCACAACTCACCTCACTTCATTGGCGGCAACATTTTATGAAGCGGGTATTGCAAAGCTCTTTGACAGATATGACAAATGCCTCAATCGTCAAGGTGATTATGTAGAAAAGTAACCTTTGTTGTACATTACTTTTGGTAGTAAAATTATTTTTTTTTTATAATAACCCGTATTTTTATTATAGCCAATCGGAGGTTCAAAAAAACAACCCTCGTATATATATATATTTATATATATATCTGTATGTTTAGGCTTTTACTAGTTAGTAATAATGAAAATTTTTACAGAAGAAATCACGTACACCTCTTAGAATTTTCAGTATATTTTACTAAAGAAAAAAAAAATATTCGCTCTATTTACAAATGATTAAACCTGAATTTCAAAGCTATGACTTTAATCAGTTTAAGCCAGTAAGAATCTGATCATACTGGTTATCCTCCTCCTCCTCTCTCTTTCAGCCGAAAGCAAAACTTCATCCGGTGTTAAGTGTTTTCACCAGTCGATCTTTGCCGACTAACTGTTCTCTTGTGAAAGAAATGGCAAAACACATTCGTAGCGCCATCAATGAACGAATCAAATGATGAATCTATTATATATGGCTAATTCTGATAAAATAAAAATCCTACGCCCGCCCCCCCATATATATATATATGTGTGTGTGTGCGTGTGTATATATATATGTGTGTATATATATATATATATGTATATGTATATATATATATATATATATATATATAATTTATATATGTATAAGCGAAATACCACTGACTGACTCATCACGATATCTCTAAAAACTGTACAACCGATTGACTTACCCTGGGTATAGTTACTCATTTTTGCGATGTAGACGTTTACTAAGAACGGATTTTACGGAAATTTCATCCAAAATGTGATTTCATCCGTTAATCCTTTCTTATTCATAATTATAAAGTCATTTTGGCGACTTTATCGCCAAAATGACACATGACTGACGCCAACGGAATATATATTTTTTTTATATGTATTCTGTGCATTACAATACCAATTGCTTATTTGGCGGATTTGGTGCGTGCGAAATGGAAATAGTAGTCATTGAGGCGCTGATGGTGGATTGGCAAGAGGGATTTTGAAAAATACTAAAATTTCTGATTTCTTACGGAGAAGTGCACACCCAAGACAATTCCGCCGGGAATAGGATGCATTGTAGGTTTATCATATATAATGTAAATAAGAAAGCCCTGAAATCTCTACATTTGTGAGATTTATCACCAAATATTCTCTTCACCGCCAAGTCGAAGCATTTCAATGACTCTGCATTGAGAATTTTAAATAGCTATACTATGGTAAATCCCCAGCTAGATGGTCTGTTTTGCTGGTTAAAAGATAATTTGTTATTGTTGTGGAACGATGTAAGTTCTCAAATTTATGATAAAAGATTTTATTATCAATAATGATTGATAATTTTACATTTCCAACCCAACCGCCATCTTTACTCAAGTTATTGAAGCTGGCTTTAAATAAATGAACAATAAAGGTATGTTATTCTATGTCATTGATAAAAACATAGCTGTCAAACATTTATTTTGATGTATGCATTAAACTGTAATCCCAATGTAAATATTACGTAAAAAAGTTTGTTTCTGTATTTTGACTATTTTAGTTTTTGTTTCTAGGAAATAAATGTCTTTTGGTTTTTTAAAGTGGCTGGATATTTTATCGTTTTCAGAATACAGAATTATTTTTTAATGCTATGATTTTTGTTTAATTATTCGTCTTTATCTAATTGCAGTTCCAGATATGCTAGCGCAATAGAGTTGACTCTTTAAAAGAATAACGTAATACGGGTGACTTTGCTGCAATCTTAATATACTATTTTGTTAGTATTTTTGTTGAATCTTTTAACAATTTGATATTTAAAAAATAATTTATGGCTATATATTTTTTAACCATAGAAGCATTTCATTGTAGGTTACCAAATCTGATTTTCATATTTACTTTTCAGTTATAATTTTTTATCAATGGATGTTGAATTATTTATAGATGGAATAATTTAATTTTCTAAAGTTCTTTGGCAAATGGAGCATGTTATTTTCTTTCATTCTATCTTGCTGGTGTTTGGTGATATATCGATGGCGTATAAAATGAGAAATATTGTTTCTCACGTGTTTAACAACTGGATTAAATGCTACATCTAAATGCTATCTGGCGCCTCTTATAGTACTAACGATTTATATTTTACCGAAATGTGTGTCAAACACGTATGGATCTATTTGCGTGGCGGCGGCAGAGTTACATTCTATCAGTTCGAAGCATCAAAGTGGCTGCCTTATAGCTTCTAAGTTCCGTAATTCAGGGGAAAAAAAGATTACGTTTTACGGAACTGTAATAGTGGTCATTTTGATGTTTATATTTAAATAGTTGATTAACAAATAGGAAGTAAAGTTAATCCTGGTTATGATAATGTGAACAAAATGAAGAAAATGAGTCATCTTTAGTGTTTCAAATGCAAGAAAATGGTCTGTGTTAGTAAGATAATCAATATCTAACATTGATTTTTTTCTCAAGTTCAAGTGAATTAATTATAATAGATGTAATACTCTTCAACTAAATAAAGGTAAAAAGCACAGTGATCTACAAATTCAATTAGATATAAACAAGTAAGACAAGCTGCTACAAAATATATACTAAAGTCCTCCTGAAGAACACAGAGAAGCTGCTTCAAAATATACTAAAAGCCATCCTAGTACATAGATAGCCAAAGAAAGTACTTTTCTAATAACCCCCATGTGTATCAGGCAGCCAGGTTTAAATGGCAATGAAAAGATCAAAAGTTAAATTAGCGTCATGGACTTCAAAAAAAATTTGTCTGGTTTTAGCTATGAAATATATATTGACTATCCAGTGATAAAATTGTCAGTATCGGAAAACGTTTGCTCTGTTCGAGGTTCCAAAGTTTTAAAATGGATAGGAAGAACCTCCAGAATGTGCTGCAGTGGTGGTCAAGTCCAGCTTCCTGCTATTAGATCCCACCCTGAACCTTTGCATGATCTTCTTAGCCGTAACGATCAGCTTTCAGAATGATTTTCTTTCTACAATCTGTAAGTATAATGGATGTTTTCAGATGACGTCATTCGAGCAAAAAGAATCGAAGGAGGGAAATTTTATGCCAACATTTAGAAGTCCACGGGCAGGTATACCACAGGATAGGTAGCCTATTGGCTGAGCTTCCTCAACAGCCTTCTTTCTTCAGCTTTGCTTTCTTTATGTGATGATGAACGAAAAACACATTCATTGTGGTATTTTTCCTAGGTGCTGCTTCTCAGAATTAGCCAATTACAAAAGGCGCCATATGAACATAACAGGTATATTCACGATTTCAAAGCTGCTGCTGAGTCAGTTCCAAAGACCAAAAAGGAGTTCAAGGTTATAATTAATGCCGATAAAAAAACCATCTTGGAGAACACAAGGTCAAATACCGCTCTTAATTTTCTTGATATTTTGGAACCTATACATAAAATATTATCGTCTGCCCAGCGAAGCGGGCGGGTATCAGCTAGTATATATATATATATATATATAAACACATATATATGTGTGCGAAGATACTACAGTTAACTAAACATAACTGATAGCTTAAAAATATGTGGAAAAACCAAAAGAAAATTCTAGTTTGTGCGCACTTTTTGGAAAATGATTTATTTTAAGTAGAAAAACTTAAAAGCTTTTTATTAAGAGTAAACCTCAATCACTCGTTAAACTTAATAATGACTTATAACCTACTTTTAAATAAACGGAAATTTAACTAACGAGCTATACTTAAATATTTTGTATTTTCTCTTCATATTAATATTTATAGTATTATTTTGTGAAAAATGCTATTTCAATAAAAAGTATTATATTGAAATATCATATTTTATAGCTTCTATAAAATATAAATTTTATAGTTAACTTAATTCCTTTCAAATTTATCGCAGATGTAAGGTAAGAATTTAAACAGTTGTTATTATATATATTTCAACTAAGTGAAAATGCAGCTTAAAGTGGCATCAATAACCCAATTATATTTAGTTGAAATGTCATTCATATCTATATATTTAGATGATATGAAATGATATATATTTAGATGACAAGCTTGGAATTCGTGTTTATCAAATGGAGTATTGCATTGCATAATTGCATGAACCATCACACTAAAGAATAAAACACATTTGCAAAGTAATAATATATAATGTTATGAAGTGAATAACTATAGTATGAATAGCTATTATATAGTTACGATATGAATAGATACCTTTCATGAAAAAAATGAAGAAATATTTCGTAAAATTCAGTTTAAAATATTTCACTTTCTTGAATTTAATTTGTTTTAAATAAAAACATGATGCAAACAGTGACCAATAAATTATCTTTTATTACAAAGTTACTTTATTTGCAAAAAAAAAAATGACTAAATATTTATTAACTATGTGATCTTCTTTGAAGCATCTAATAATTCTAAATCCCAATAACTTAGATAAAGACTGATATACTCTTAATGATGATAGCAGTAACAACCCTCAATTGATATGGAAGTGGATCATTAAATTCTCAAAACCTTTGTTTAAGAACAAAAATAGCTCACATTAGTCATGAATTCCACTCTTTCAAAACGACATTGTTCTTACTTCATCTTTATTCAATATCCATTTATACACTCATTCAATATGTTCACTTCCTTACTATTTATTTACTTATTTTTGCATAAAATCGGAAATCTCTATGCAATAAAAGCGTCCCATCCGTAAGAGTAGCTCAGCGAGATGCACCGGCTCATAAATTAGCTGCTTTCAGCAATAGCATCCCCCGAATAAAAGCAGCCTTTTTACAGTTCACTTACAGCCTTCTCCTAGAAATATCTCTTTCGCCCCATATCCTTAGGAGAGAAACACTCGTGTGAAATTGAACGTAAGAAAGAGAGAAAACAAAACAGACAAAAGTAAATAACGCACAAAAGGCATCATAAGAAGAAAAGAAAAGAACCAAAGAAAGAATCAGAGAGAGAAAGAAAAAGAATAACTTATTTTTTCTCCCGGCCTTAGTGAAGGTAATCAATTTTGTTATCGGTCTGGTTTCGTAAGAGTGCTATGGAGTCCTGATTACCAGCCAGGCCTAAAAGAAAGTCATCGATGCTTCAGCGAACGTACTCGATAAATCGATAGATTCATCGATATTGTCATCAATGAAAAAGAGCGGTTTTCCCCACATCGACTTTTAGTCCATGATCTTCAGCGAGCGGCAACTTTCTGCGGTCGATGTGAACTAGGTTTGATAAGGGCTGATTTATGAATATCGAAGAAAATTATTTTTGGGGATGGACTTCTTAGAAAATGAAGATTATTTCTTAATATGCCCAAGTTTTCTCGGAGACAGTTGGCGGTGATTAAGAGAATGAGAAAGATTGTGAAAGTTCCTTTTTTCATGAAAAATATAATAAATGATTGATCAATGGTGTTCGTTATTTTGATATTGATTTCGATAAGAAATTGACGGATTCTTTTAGGAGAAAAGTTTCATTTATATATAGTTCCAAAATATTGAGTAATTTCTCTTTGACTTTTAATGAAAGCGTAGAAAAATGGTAACAGCGAAGAACTAAAAATGTATTTTAAGAATATTAACTTTCTTTCGAAAAAGAGTTGAAAATTTTTGAATTTTATTTAAAAAATTACTGGTATTTATAATAAATTTGACTGGATCATGAGATATTTTGTTGTAATATGAAGTAAATGTTTTACTTTATAAACTAAACGAAGTACATGTAAAATATAATTTTACTAAGATGTACTTTTTTACAAATCTTCTTTTTTTATCCGTGATATCTTATGCTAAAATCTTTAAGGATTGATAGCAATACACTACAATCCTGTATGTATGTAATGATTCTTAAATATATATCGATGTATCACCTTAGTTTCAAAGAAAGAAAAATATTTTGTGTTATAATCCAAATAATATTTTTTATTACATTGTTAATACATTTTATTAATTTATAAGAAGTAATTTCTTAAATATTGGTTGGTTTGATTAATGTCGCAATTGAAGGTGACATTTCACGTAATTTTGAACCTCGGTCAAATGAGGAGAGCAACACATGCGGGGGCATCCATTCTCCTAACTTCCACAACATGCCCATGCGCGGAACTCCACAAATTTAACGTTCATCTGCCCGGCTACAGTCTTCTACAGTGGCCTACAGTCTTCTACAGTACAGTCTTCTACAGTGGCCTACAGTCTTCTACAGTGGCCTACAGTCTTCTACAGTCCTCCCGGCTACAGTGACATCAAGTTTCGAACCGACAAAAACCTCCGGCCCCGAATCTTCTACCATGACCACTAGGCTTACGCGGCCACAATTCTAAGGTAATTATGAATTACATAATAAAAGGCCCCAAGTGAAAAGCGATAAATAAAATTCGTTCAAATAAAAACGAAATTGAAAAGTATCAATTAATTTCTTAACAATTTAAATAAATTATAAAAGAAGAGCACATAAGTTTCTAAAACTAGATTGAAAATTTATATCATAACGAAAATGTACATGTTAGTAAAATATAACAGCACATTGTACAAATACATTCTTTCATGAGAAAAACATGAGGTTAGAAAAATCTCAAATTTTCATAATCTGATTTAAAATTTAAAAAAAAATGATTATCTGTTTAAATTTTCATTGTTTCAGGAAAGGGAACAACTTTTAATATTTCTTATTAGTTGACAAGATACCTGGGAATTTATATTACTTTAAATGATAGGGCTTAGTTATTAAATACATATATTGCATATCATAAAAATATCAGATTGGGTAAACAAAATGGTCGTTATAATTTGTTTTTATTTAATTACTTTTAAATAGAAATGAAACTTTGTTTACTTGGTTTAGATAGTTCATTCAGTTCTAATAATTTGTAGAAATTTTATGTATGCCAAAAATCTCCTTAATCATTTGCAAAAAAACTCTATTCAGTTTATGTTTCTATAAATCAACAGTAAGCAAACAATAGTCTCACATATTTATTTATCTTGTAAATCCTGAAAAAGCTGCATAGTGATTGATTTTTTGATATACAAAATTACTTCCTAACACTAAAATAATTATACTAGTTCTTCGATACAGCAATGGCTATATAAATTTATGTGAAATATTCTTTATCTTTTCAACTGTTTTGCATAGTAATATTTGCTTTTATTTTTGTCTCTCTCTATTTTTTTTAAAAAAATGTATTTCATATGATCTGTTATTCGTAATTTTTGTAAAAAAAAACCAAACTTTTCACTTCATAGAACAGACGTGTAAGTAATATACTTACTTTGTTCTATGAAGTGAAATACTCTGATTTAATATCGTACTTGAAGTCACATGATATTTATTAGCAAAATGATTGATCGACTGTTTCAATGTCACACTGACAGGAGTCACGAAGGCGATGGGCAATAGATATCGTCCTGAACCAAAGTCAAGTGAGGAAGATAACACCAGAAATAATACTTCGCTGTCCTTGCACACCAAACACTAGTGATTGGAAATTTGCGGACTTTTTCTAATTTTAGAAATTCGGTGAAATCATGTATATAGTTCTTTTAAATTCCATGTAACAAATGAAGGAGGGTGGTTCAAAACTTATCCTTGCTAGGATTGAGAAATCTGTTCTTCTGCAATTCTTATTCCAAAAAAAATAGTCATCAAAAGTTTTTTAGTCAATTAAATGTCTGTAGCTTCATTGAAGAAAATTCATGAGAAACAACCCATTATTTCTACGCTGTTTGATTTCAGGTGTGCAATGACGAATACATATCTCATTGACTTTGAAAAATGATGAAGATAACTGGTTGAGGCAGCAATAATTTGAAATTTAGCTAATGAGTCCAAATTCGATTTCAAATTAATTTAAATATTTCTCCAAACTAACCAATTAATCAGTATCTCATTTGTTTTGGCACTGTTTAACAATGATGGCAAAACGTGATGGTTAGAGAAACTTGTTTTAGCAATGCTATCTGTCGTCAAAACGCAGTATGTTTTGTACTACAATCTTACAGTAAGAGAACTAATGAACATCGCGGAAAAATATCATTTTGTTGAAGAAATAAATTTTCTGCAATCAGTCTCTGACGTCTTAAGAGTAGAAAAGGTTTTTTTTTCACTGGTTAAGAATACTTTTACTTAAACCCACATAGAAACATACAAAACTCAAATATATTGGATCTGTACAAATCCACTAGAAATCATTTCGTTAGAAACCATTATAGAAAAAAAAAGTTAAGATTGTGTACTACACTTCTACATCAAAGAATAGTTAGTTTTATCGTTTTTCGATTTTACGATCAAACGAAATTGAGTGCCAGGACAAACTCTCGGCTTTTCTGTCACTGTTACACAAAGATAAACGTTATTATTGGCTTTGGCGAGAGAAGTACAATATAGTGCCTTGTGGCTAATGATGCAATGTTGTTCCAACAAAATTTGCTTTACACGAAAACTGAGTTTTTTTTTGGATCCGAATTGGATTTATAAGACCCCATACCTAATAAAATGCGATTTCCTTGATTTAAAGTATTAGTTAAGAGATTTGTGTGGTTGAACGATTCACTCGATATAATTATCCGTTAGATTCACCAAAATGAATGTTTTTTATTAACTGCCGTATAGCAGAGTCTTGATCCGCATATTACAATTTGTACTCATGAAATCTGATATACATCAAAAACTTAATTTATATTAAACATTGTTATCATTATTTATTTAAAATTAATAATATACATTTTGGTAGTATAAAAATGATCTGCCAAATACATTCGGATCTCTGTAAATTTCCATGAATACATTACTCATAGGAGTCTCATTATGTTAAATTAATGCCAAACGCATGGAATTTAATGCTTTTATAAGATAAAATGGAAGCTCATTGATGGAATTTATTAAAAATTATCAAAAATATATTTTTTAAGATACCAGTTATCATTTGATTATTTAATGTCAGTCAGTCTATCGGTCAAAATATAAGTTCAAAGTATAATACACTTATCGAAATATCACGTTTCATCTGAATCAAACTTTTTGGGAGTATAATTTTTCTATCTTTTGTTCTGTGTAATTTAGATTAGCTTCATGATACTCCAGCTACATTTCTTTTGTGATTTGGTGACCATGGTATCCGAGCAGTCATGGTTGATAACTAGAGATCGGCGTTTCTTCGACCCATCTTGGATTCGAGTTCTAACGCCTCTAAAGATCCATCTTGTAGCAAGGTGGATGTATATTAAATCTGTAAAGGGTCAAAGCTCTTTCCAGTAGTGTGGAAGTTCAGAGAAGAAGGTGGCAGCTGAGATATCATCCTAGTCATATGAATGACACTGAAACATAAGAGGTCCGACGATAGCCATTGTGTTGCTTATAAGCACGGTGTTTATGAACAATCAATCAACAAACCACTTTGACTTGAAAATCATTAGAGGTGTAAGCATATTTGTGTTTTCTCTTATGATTACAGAAATAACGAGTTTGTTACCCAACAATTTTATCTGATTTAGCTCACAAACCAGTAAACCACGTTTTTTTATTTCTCAGAGTGAAACATCTACTTTTTACGAAATAAATATTATAGTAAAGTTAGTTCAATTTCAATTTTACTTTGTTTTAATTTTTAAATTATTCACTCCAGAAAAAATATTTTCGTATAACTACCTTTGCCTTTTAATTATGTTTATGAAGTTCCATACATATATGTGTGTGTGTGTGAGAGAGAGAGAGAGAGAGAGAAAGAGAGAGTTTGCGTATGCGTCAATAAATAACAATAATCGGCTTAAACAATCTGTATATTATTCTATGAAATATTTGGATACAAACGTCATACATTAGCCTACACAGCCAGTAAATTTGCAGACTGCTAAAAATAATACACTTGTTACTCCACATATGTTCATCAGACTTAATACCCCAAAGATTTTTAACAAAATAAAAATATTTCTAGAATTTGTTTTAATATATATTGTCTTTCCTTTGTTAAGAAATTTTTTTTAAAATAGCTTATTTGAGCAAGGCAATTCAAAATATTTAACTTCAATATGTTCTTCAAGTATCACTAATTGATTTATGTTAGTCTCATCACAATCAGATTGTTGACCCTGTAAGTGTTTCTCAAGTTATTGTGTTAGCAATGGAAAACTACATTAAGAAACATATTTGGAATGCTGGTCTAAGGGATGCATTGTCTTGTAAACTTCATTAATTTTCAAATGAGCTTTGAATCTTCAGCAGCGGAGTAAAGTTTGAAATGTTCAGGTGTATAGCAAATTACACAACTGAAAATATAGGCAGGTGGTAGTCATTTATAGCATATGCAATGCATAACAATGAAAAAATAGGTTGCTTATACAAGTGAAAATAATTTGAGTTAATTGGTGCGATTAAGTTACCATGTGTTATCTTGATGAAACTTTGTAGTACATCAAGTGGGGAACAAACTGAAGTTGAATTAATATCATTCGAATCTAAGTGGCTTATTTTTAGAAATATAAGCGGCCCGGTATGTTAACATCTGTTAATTAATCTAACAATTATCATTTTAAGTTTTATCTCAGTTTCCAAGAATATTTCAACTGCTTGTCCATAAGATCCAAGAATTACTTATATTAAAATTTTTAGGATTTAACCGAGCTGGAAAGATTCATCGATTTCACAATCTTATCTGAGGTATAAGATTAATACCTCAGATAAGTTACCTTAGATTAATACCTTAGATAAGATACCTTAGATTAATACCTTA
>BMAW01013788.1:335241-345879 GCA_019974015.1 Nephila pilipes
ATATATATATATATATATATATATATATATATATATACAATCCTCATGGAACAATTAAATAGATGTAATTGGACAAATAATAAATACTTCTACAATGTGTTTATAATACCCTTCTGCTCAAAATACATATAGTTCTCGTGAAAGATAAACATCTCCTGTAATTTATTAGCACCCTTATGCTTAATATACCTTCTCTGTTTAGTCGAAGATTTTTGTTGGTCATAAATTTCACAGATGAAGAAATTTTGATAGGAACTGAGATTTTTCCAATGATAATCGAATGAATTTTTTGGAATATATAGCTGATTTACTAGATCTTTACATTTTGTATATATTGTTATTTGGGAAGACGATTTTGGCAAGTTGAGCCTGATTGCTTAATGAGGAAGAATCGGTGATGAATTCTTATGAAAAATTGCAGCACTAATGGAATAATTTGGTTACCTGTGCAATACTGCACTATTATATTCTATTGTAATCAAAAGAGAATTAATACAGAAAGAGTCGGTCCAATATTACTTCTTCGTATTTAAAGAAACAGAAACCCTTGTTCACATCAAGGACTTATCCGTAATTGATTACGTTATTAAGAATATTCTCAACTGCATCGGCAACAAAATTACTTTAACGTATGAAAATATTTAACAGAATTTTGCAAAAAGGAACTTAAATTTTATGATAAACAAAATAAAAGAAGGCCGGAAATATAATTAAAGGAGATTCCACTGCAACATTTATGTCAGTTGGGATAAATTTAATTTCAGGGATTCAAGCTAACAGGTTAAATTCATGAAAATAGAAGTGAACCTAAATACGACGAAGCACATGTTAGAAGAAATGATATTTTATATTTTAATTGTTATGAATACTGATACCGAAATTCTAAATAACCCAAGAAAATTAATGAAATCAAGTGGCAAATTTACGAATCTTTTGGACATATTTCAAAAAATTGCCCTTAAATTACGTCAATAAAATTTTAATTAGAAATTCAGAGAAAACTTTTCAACTAAATTATATAAAATAAGCAAAGAAAATTCAAGGTGAGAAAATATAAACTCTTATTGATAGTGAAAACGACGTAAATTTAATAAGCTCATGTGTGTGAAAACAATAGGATCTTCTGAATTAATATCAGAGTGAAGAAATTTCCCAGCGAACGAAATGAATTTATAAGAGGAATTCAACTTAAACTTGGAGGCAAACGACCACACCAGTGACAGTTAAGGATGAAATCCGGTGAAGGCTGCAAAGAATAGGACTTGGACAAAGCTTGACACTAACGAGGCACCTGACAACTTAAAGACCGGAGGAAGGTTGCCATGTTCTGGGCTGATTTGAAAATATAACATAAAATAAACTAATTGGTCTGCCAGAGTGCGGTTTGGGTCCAAAGGCTTCGAAGATGAAACGTTTATTTTGTGCAAATAAAAATATACTTAGGATCTCGGTAATAAATAATACTGTATCGCAACGGTAGAAAAACATAATTCACCATCAAATATTCAACAAATTAATTTTGTCGAAGCAAATGAATGGAAATTTTGAATATAGCATAATTTTAAAATTCAGCCCCAACCACCATATTTCAGTGCATGCAACTTTTATGGATCGAAACAGGAATCCTTGATTTCTAATTTCTACACCCATCGTCGAATCTAATCTTTTGAAATAAAACACGTATATTAATTGAATTCAAGGTCAAGAAATACCATCTACGGGCACAACTCGAAACTATTTTTTTTTATTTACAGAAATAAAATCTTTTCGTGGGAAGCATTGAGGTCTTAATTTCATTAACGTAAGCCAAGTGGTTGATTTCACATTAATTCTTAATAAGTGTCATAGAATTTTTGCCTATCCTATGTTATATATGAATCTGAAAATAATCTTCCTTTTGAATTGACCTATGATATTTCATAACATTACCAATTCCTAAAAATATCATTTTTTTTAAAAAAAATTTAAAACTAGTAGCCATAGTGTTATTTCTAATCAAGATCGGAAATTCATACTGTCTTAAAACTTCTCTAGTTTTCATTAAATATTTAATAGAAGCTCAGTTTCTCAAATTTACTGTTGTTACTGCTTCATGTAATTTTCATGGGGAGAGGCATAAATTCAATAATCTATTTCAGTTTCCGTGAATTTCTGACTTTATAAAATATGTAGAGGCAGTCATGCCTGTCTCTGAACGCTCCCAACCCACTCATCTCTTGGAAGCATGATGTATCAAGAGTGATGGAGCGAAACATACCAAGTCCTAGAAGGACGTTCGTCTTTCCAACTGTCACGTCTTGCCTTAATTCTACATTTGTCACTTTGTTACTTTTTTCACTATGGCTTTTTTTTATGAACAGTTCTTGTCCCCCCCCTTGTTTGAAATGTGGTTTGGGGTTTCTTTTCCCCTCTTTTTTATATTCTTGATACTTTTTGGAATTGGGTTTACATGAAATGCCTTCCACAAGGATATTTTCACAAATATCATGAACATCTTTCGCCTGAAAACATCTCAAAAATATTTTTTTCAGTATTTCTAGATTTCATACTTATGTTGTTATAAATTGTGAATGTTATTAGCATTATTATATCATTATTTAAATTTTATAAATTCTTTGGCGTAAATTCATTAAATGCTATGGGTATGTGAAGAATTCAATAATTTAATTTATACACTAAATTTAATGCATGCTTACGTGACCCGGAATTTACACTATCAATTATAGTAACACTGAAGAGTTTTTGTTTTTATTGTAAATAAAAAGGAATGTGAATTAAAGTAAATATTGTTTGACTTCGTATCAGAAAACCTTTTTTACAAGAAAATAAAGAAGTTACAAAAATGATGAATAATACATATTTGCAGATGAACATATTTATTTAAAAAATATATTCTTGTTACGATCAGTTGTAACACATTTCATTACATCGTTATATTTTACACTTTTCACTATGGTTACACTAAATATTTTAATTTTTATCAGAAAAAAGTATGTGAATTAAAGTGAATATTGTTTGACTTAATAAAAGAAAATCATTTTTACAAGAAAAAAAGCGTAGTTAGAAAAAGATGAATTTTTCTTAAATTGTCGAAGTATTGGTAAAATAGTAAAATAAAATGGATAAGTTAACAATATTCTCAATAAAATACTACACACTTAAATCTTTGTATAATCTAACAAATTATAATAATGATTAATTTTGTATTTTCAGACTCTTTCACCATGGTTCAAAGCATGGGACCTCAGGTTATTCTAGTTCTTTTAAAGAAAATCAATGCTATTTTTAGATTTTTAGTAATTACGTATTCACAGTCACAAGCATCGTAACTACCCATATATGACTAAGTACTTGGGCTCAAATCAGTTTTATCACACATTGCCATGGGAAGTAATGCTAGCTTCTTCACTTAAAATTCATTTGACTTCATGAAACTTCTTTTTAAGTATCTTTTAAATTCATTAATTCCCCTAATCTGTGACGTTTAGATTAGTATATCTTTACAGAATATTTTTCTTTCTCTTATCGTTATCGTAATCGTTATCATTATTACCTATGTCATTTTATAATGGGCTTCCACACGCAATTCCTCTTAACTAACCTGGTGATATTTTACTATGTTACTTGATTGAAGAACTTCGCCTTGGGAAATAAGCGTCACTTATGTAAGTTAGTATTACAATTCTAGAAGTGTTGTAAAAGAAAAATTTAAAGATTAATGGAAATAAAGAGATTTAATTTTTTATTAATAACGTTCACACTTAGAAGCAACACGAGTGCTATTGGCGACAGACCTTGTAATTTTGAACTTCAAACAAGCAACGATCATGACATTTGAGCGATAATAAGATTATAGAACGAGAGAGAACAAAGAGGAAATAGTAATATTGATGAGGATATTATATTAGTGTGAACAATTGTGAGGCGATATTCTAAGACAGCATAACTGACTTGGACCCCGTCACAAGAAGTCTATGGGAATAGGATCCAGTTTAACCCCACCTTTTGCTTTTGTTAAGATAAATGAATCTTCTATTATAACATTTGGTTAAAGGAAGAAATTAAATAAATGCTCCACATTAGTAACTTAATTTTAACAGTGCTTTTTCTAAGCTATAATAAAATAGTTTAATATTTTCTTGACTATTTATTTACAGTATTTTGAGATGGCTCTCTTACTAATAACGAATGTAATTCACAAATACTTTTAATTCTATTTAAGGCCTTTGATCGAGCTGTACATGCCTTTGGGTATCATTTTATTTACAACTTCCTGATGCGTTGATCAAGAATTAATTCTGATAAAACTAGATTTAGTAACGTACTTCTTTATATTCAGATACAGTGATATTAATTTTCTTTTTAAAATAGCACCAATGGTTACGATTCAAATTATCAAAATGCAGACTTGTGTTTAAAGAAAAATATCGAGTAGTAAATCTGTCATTATTATTAAGGTACTGATAAAAATAACAAACGGCAAGTGTTATTCTGTTTCATAACTTTCGAAAAGGCAAGATGTTTATTTACTTTCTCAAAATTGTCTAAACATAATATTCCTACATTTAAAAGAATGAAATTTCACACGATTTTATTATTCATCCAACACAATGTAAATTAATAATATTAATGACTTTATATAAGGGAAATACTTTAATAGTAAAACTAATATCTGATCAAAGAATGGAAATTCTATTAATTTATTCATTTCTGTTGTACATTTATTCGGTATAATATATGTTCCAGAAATTATCCTAGCGCAGTATTAACAAAACTTATAATGTCAATGATTTTATTCCTAGTTATTTCAAATTATTTAGCTTTCCCTACACGGGTAGCTTTAAGTTCAGTTCACTGTCCTGAACACAGTCTGCAAACGAGACTCTTCAAATCAATCTTCACTTATCCCAGTATCTACTAAGCTTACCTGACGTCATTTACAACCATAATAAGCGCGTGATAGTCTGATATGGCCAACTGAGCTCACTCTCCGCAGTTGAGACCCTCTCATCTGTTTTACGGTCAATGAGAAATTCGAGAGCCTCTTCCCAGGCCGACGGAATTAATGTTCGCTGAAGGATCAGAGCTAATGAAACGACATGCAGTAATTAGGGGCAAACCATGCTTGCCTACTATCTATTCACAAGTTCGAATGATGATACCCTTGAGCTGCGATTTAATTTCGTCAAATGGCTGCTAAGTGATTCAGAAAATTAAATATACCCATACTCTAAGCCTCAAATCTGAGATCCCTTCTTGAAATGTCTTGATATTTCCGCTAAGTATGCATAAGACAATGGGCAAAACAATTAAATGGGCGTATTGTAAATATACCTTAAGGCACGAATCCTCAGGGAGATCAGAATGTATGATTCTGTGAGAAAGTGTGAATAAAATTGGATAGTGTAATGTATATCTCTAATGGGAAGTATATTTTCAGGGAAACTCGTATTATTTATCATGTTACAATTACGAAGATATTTTATTATTTACTTATTTATTTATTCATTTTGGTATTTTACATGTGAATGTGTAAGTATTTCGTTGATTCAGAGATAATCCTATAAAATAATTTTTTTAATTTTTAATAATTCCTCGAAATATATTTCACACAGTTACATGACTATGAATTCTTAATTTAAGCTTAAATTGATATGTTAACATACTACCTAATTAGGGAAACGGTAGTATTAAAATATATGAGTATAATGTAAAAAAAAAAAGTTACATGTTATCTAACAAAATATGTTACTTCTATAATCGAGTTTGCTTATAACGCATGTACAGAAATGTTGAAATGTGCCAGGATTACTTCTATCGTTCATTGATCCATCCTTATTCAATCAATCGCAGTCAATCACATCAATAATTGGTCATTAATTGATAAATTTAAGCACTGTGGGAACTTAGATTGACCCAAACACACAATGTACTACTTATTACGGTTGTGATTTTTTGTACCTGCTCGCGTCCGATCCTAAAGATTAATATTAAAATTATTTACTTTTTTCTTTATTACTAATCGAGTCCAAGTCAGTATAAATACTTGTTATGCGGTTCAGATTCGATATCTGAATGAAGCTCCTATTAACTATGGATCCTGTAACTCCTTACTGTTATCAGCGTAAGCACAAGTCTGTTATTTTCCTAACATTCTCTCTGCTGCTAATGCTTTTATTAAGTATTAGCAGCAGAGAGACGTTGAAAGAAAAGCGGGTAAAAAATAAAATACCAAATTTTGGACTCTTTCTTTTTATGATGAGGGCCTAGTAGTCATAGTAGCCTAGAGGGCCCAGTAGCCTAGTGATCATGGTTTCGGATTCATGGCCGGCGATTTTCGTTTAGTCGCGGGTTCGAGCCTTGGCCGCCAAAGACCCGCCGTGTTGCTGGGGCTGATGCACGTTAAATCTGTCGGGACCCAAAGTCCTCCCATTGGCGTGGTGTGGATGTTAGGAGAGAGAGGTGCCAGCTCAGGTCTCGTCCTCGTCTCTTCACCGTGGTTCAAAATTACGAGGTTCGTTCCCAATAGCCCTCTTGTTGCTTCTAGTACAACGTTGATAAAAAAAACTAAAATATTCTTTTTGTGATTTATATGTTTAAAAATTATTCGTAGAGCTTAGGATTTTTGTGAGTCTAATAGAGATAATTTAATCATTTCATTGAACTAAAAAAAAGAATTTTTTTGGTCAAAACTCTTTTCATTATTTTTTAATTGACTATGGATATGAATTTATATATGTAGTTACGTACCAGTTTTGAAAATATTATATCATAAATATACAAAATATTTCACTCCTCCTTATAGACAAAACAATACACAAAATATAGAAAAGCAACTTTTTTCATGACATGAAAATATGTTTTCTTTGAAACAATTTATAGAACTATGTAATTTTTGAAATTTTAATTTTTTTTCAACCAAAAAAAAAAAAAAAAATTCTTAAAGCTTATGTATTTATTAAAGAAAAAATATTTTAGGTTCATAATTAGCATAAGTATACAAATTTGGAACCATATTGTAGAATAGTTTTTCTATAAAATGTTATCTAAATGCAAATATATCTCGAAGGCCCTGTCCATATTCAACTGAAAGAGAGGAAAAAACTTTTGTGATTAAAAAAATGTTACATTTATTGTCCTTTAGAATGATTAAAAGGTCATTGAAAGACAGGAGAAAAATATAAGCTTTACTTATAATTTGAAAGCATACATATCACAAAAACAAGAAGTTGTAGATATAGTATTCCACAATTCTCCTGCATGACCTTGTATGCTTACCCTCTTCGCTGCTTATAAATACTATCAGAGCAATATTTTTCACGACAATATTTATGTAATCATTTAAATGAGGTGCAGTTCGTTTTTTCGAAGATGTCTCAAAGCAAATTCCATATAAGTTCTCAAAAGCCTATAGTTGAAGGGAACTAGAACTAGATAACTATTTATTATGTCCAAATTCTAAGTAACTAAGAGTACTCTTCTTATGAAAAAGAGTGTTTAATATTTTTTTAAAATTGAAAAAAAAAATTAACCATGTATATTTTTACTTGTAATTGAAAAGTTTTATTTTGAAGCATTCGTAATTTTCTTTCTAGCAATTACTGGTTAATTATTTAGAAAGATATTTCTTCTCAGTAGTAGTAATCTAAAATTATTCATCAATTTGGAACGTCATTTTAATAAATTTTCAATATAGCTTTCACGTTGGAAACGATAATAGTCTTATTAAAAAAAATTCCATATATATGTTTGCAACAATAGTATTTTTTGTCTTAACATAATTTTTGTTTCTTTAAATAAGAGTAATTAATTAATCCTTAAATATATATATATGTATATATACTTTTTTCTGAGAAATCTTTAAGAACGCTCTACAAATTTTATTAGAGCTTCAACACTTTACTTTTATATACTGTTAGTGGTTTTCTAGATTGCAAGATATTTCTCAAACTTGTTTCCACCCTTTTGTTGGTTAAAAGAGTAAAAAGGAGAAATTTATGAATAGAAAATTGGATTGCAAATAATTTTTAAAGTTGTATACATATTATTCGTAATGTGAATACATTCAAATCGAATTGATCTGAATAACCTATTAGGTAGAGTCATAAATAAGTCCAATTTTCTTATCAAGCATTTCAATTTTTTTTATTAATAACAAAATTACAATAACTTATTCTCAACTATTATGTATGTCATTTTCCTATATTCCTGTGTGCGTGTGTGAAATCTTATGAATACCTTCCTTGTAAAATGCAGTTAGTTTTGGTTAGTATAAAACTTCGACAATTTTAATGCCATGCCTTTCAGATCTGAGGCTTTTCGATTCAAAATTTTTTGTTATAAACAGAAAAAGGGATATTCTGTCAGGATAAGATCTGAGTAGAAAGGTAGGTGTGGCAAAACAAACCTACCAAGTCCCACAAAAAATTCACGAATCTCTAAAAGAAGGACTTTTTCACGATTAACGAGATTTGGAAACTCCTTATGAGTTTCTCTTAACTTAATTGTTAATTTTGAATTCAGTAACTCGTGATGAATTATACTTCAATAATTCCATCTCATATACACAAAATAAGATCTCTATTCTTTGGATGTTTGCTTTCGAATATGTTAAAAGTAGCTGATCGTTTTCAACACACTTTTATACTGTCGAAAAAAACCTCATTTTCTCTTTTTTACCTTTGAGTGCAGACTTGTGGTAATTGACTGAGAATTTCTTCATTCCTTCCACTGTGATTGTGAGCTATCCATATTCATAATTTGTTGACTTCCCTTAATTTCTTCAGGTTGTAGCAAACAGTTGATTGTGGTGTTTTCAATCTTTCTGCTATATCTCTTGTTGACCGACAAGGAATTTGCTTTAAAATTCCTTTAAAAGGGTTTCTCTAAATTTGGAATGATGATCCTGTCTCGATTCTATTTTTAAAGGTAGTATTTTAGGAATGGAATTTGGCAAGTCAGTTTATAACTGCCATACTGAATATTAGACCTTCATTTTTACAGTGCACATTTTTCCAGCTGTTGCATTATCGCAGTTGTCTTGTTTAACCCTCCCATATCATCAGGACGAATATAGTTTCCTTTTCACTGTCTATTAATAATTAAGAGCAATACTTTTCATTGGATTTACTTTGTTTCCCATTGGGTAGATACATACAATATATTCTAACATCGGAAGTTATTAATTGGTTGATGTAATAGTACTATTTCCATTAATTTAATGGCTTATAAAACATAAGCCATTTTATTGATTTTACATTTTGATTAAGTCAATTTTATGTACAGGATTGTTTTGTATTCTAAATACTTCAGATTAAAATTTTCTTTGTATAGACGTCGTATTTTAAAATTTATTTGTGCTCCTTTTAAATATAATCACAAATATGATTATTCTCATCATAATAATCAGTTATTTTAAAATTTTAGAATGAAAATAAGTATTTTAGGAATAATCTCACTTTAGATATTTTTTTTCTGTATTAGTAATTAAATTTGAGGACACATGTCAAAATATTTATTCATTGTATAAATACCTATAGAAATTTCACGAAAATACTATTTTGAATAAGAAATAATGCGAAGATATATAAAAGAACAGTTAAACGTTTTAACAAAGAAGAATGAGGGAATATTTTTTTTCAAAAAATGTGTGTTTTCGGGATGACAATAAAAAAATGGGGTGTCAAAAAATATTTCGGAAGTTATGCAATTTAATACATTTTATGAAGTGACCTCATCATCTTCCAAGTGCCCTCAATTATACATAATATACTTGACCAATCAGTAAATATATTGTCGGAAACATTTTTATCTACCTATCTACAATGTATGTGTGAGGGCTAACAGCTCTTCTTACTTTTTTTTTCTTTTTACTGTTTCGTCGTCTTCAAAATGGTTACCTTTTCTGCTCCTCTTGAGCGAGGAAGGAAGAAAAAATTACTCAGAAATAGGTCAGGTGAGTAAGGTGCGTGTAGCAGGAGAGTCCTGCCTTTTTTGACTAAACACTGGATCACTGTGATGAATACCTTTTCTATTCAGAAAAAAACAAAAGACGCAAGCTTGGCCATGACCTTTTTAATTTCCATATACGTTAAAATTCAATTAACTGAGCTCCAAAACATTCCAGATAACTCAGGAATAAATTCAATGGTACATCATTGGGGTCAAGCCTAAGTTTTTGATTTTTCTCGCTTGTTTGCGCAGTTAAAGGAACGTTAAGATGGAGATTTGTCCTTAATCACGCAGTCTCCATTTTTGAAAGGATAAAATCGCTTTTTCATCTGAGTTTTTCTCAACCACCTTCTTTGTAAGCTGTTTTCAACATTCAACAGTTTTGGCGTCGTTTTTTCCGAGCAGGAAGCAAAAGGTCTCTATTACACCGTGTTCACTTAAAATCACTAACTTAAGAAACGAAGAAAGAACAAAACAACTATAGCTAAGAAATTCATTATAGGTACACGAACTTCTTCGGGGAGACGCTACAGGCATTACTGAAATCACAAAGAGTTGTGCAACGTAAAATGCATATTATATTTCTCGGTTTTACAATACGAGAAATTTTAAGTATACCTATTCCGTATTATAAACATATAAAATATTATTCACTTATTATTATATACTTCTCATCTTCTTCTTATT
>BMAW01013788.1:345889-391598 GCA_019974015.1 Nephila pilipes
TATATACTTCTCATCTTCTTCTTATTATATTATTCACTTATTATTATTATTATTATTATAATTAAAAAATATTATTCACTTATTATTATATACTTCTCATCTTCTTCTTATTATATTATTCACTTATTATTATATACTTCTCATCTTCTTATTATATTATTCACTTATTATTATTATTATTATAATTAAAAAATATTATTCACTTATTATTATTATTATTATTATTATAAAATATTATTCACTTATTATTATTATAAAATATAAAATATTATTCACTTATTATTATTATAAAATATTATAAAATATTATTCACTTATTATTATTATTATTATTATTATAAAATATTATTCACTTATTATTATTATAAAATATTATTCACTTATTATTATTATTATTATTATAAAATATTATTCACTTATTATTATTATTATTATAATAATAATAATAATAAAATATTATTCACTTATTATTATTAAACTTAAAATATTATTCACTTATTATTATTAAACTTAAAATATTATTCATCAAATTTCAGTAAATGGAAAATTTAGCATTTTGGGTCTTGCGTCCCTTTAAAAAGGTCGCTGATAAATATATTTATTTACTATTGCCATCATAAATTATGTGCAAAAGATACCATACACCAATTCGTTGCATTAGCTTTAATTTTTTTTTTTTTTTTTTTTTTTTTTTGCTGTTAAATTCCTGAAGCTCAGGAATTTTAAATAAGTATCAGCAGATATTGAGTTAGTCCTGACCTACATTGTTGATTTTTCTTAGATGCATCAAAATATGTTTAGTCACTTACAATGGCACATGGCCTTTTCTGAAAACTCAGATGCACTTTTCATAGAAAGAAATCGAGAATGTCCTTTGAAATTTGTTGTATTTGGAATACTGAAATAATAAATTTATATTGGATTTAGCTTTATTATAGTTCTGTATGGGTTTTGAGGGTAGAAATGTAAAGGTGTTTCAATATTCATCTTTAGGATGATACTTTTTAATGGAAGAAGCTAATTTTATAAGTCTTTGTACAAGCCAAATAAGGAGCTCTAAATCAATAGTATATTATTTTTATTCAGTTAACGGATTAAAGCATCAAAATAAATCCAAAAAAGTAATGTTTCTAAGTTTCTTTAATTATATTCTCAGAGAAAAATCTGTAAAAGTTGTTATAAATGACAAAAATAATTCATGTTAATTAATAATGATGTATAAGTAACAATATAAGGTTTATTGTTCTCAAACAAGCCTGTTTTTTTTCTTTCGTATATATAAAATTGTAATTTATCTTTTTCAACTGAGTCAATTTAAAAATTATTGTTACATAAAAAATCTTCATGCAGACTTTTTCCGGATATCTGGAGATCCTTGTTAAAGTGTCTGAATTAAAGAGGCTCCACTGTACATAAAACACTAGAAAGTAATTCACAGAATTATGCAAATAATCGTTTTTCTAATTGCACATATTCCATTTGAACTACTAATTCAATTTTGTGTATTATACATGAGTTAAATGACATTACATCGTTACTAGTACGTGATGTCAGATAAAAGTTAGTTACAAAATCCTATTCTTTAGGCAAACTGTGAAAAAGAGTAGTTCTTTGTTTGTTCCTATCTTTACTCTATTCAGTTTTAGGCATGCACGAATGACTAATGGGCTGTAATGTATGAACAGCAAATACTGAGGCAAATATTTCAAATGTAATTGTTTTCCTTTATCTTTCATTCGCTACTGGACTCTTCTCTTTTGTATCATTCTATTGGAGCTCTTGTTTTTTCTAGTTTTGTCTTTTTAATCTGTATGCTTCTTTGTTTAGAGAAAGATTTTGAAATAGAAATTTCCGAAAGAAAATGACGACTTCTTACATTTCCGCGTACAGACAGGGACGGATATTGTGGAAATGATTTTTGGAAACCTTAAATGAAACAAAGATTTTTATTCAAGCTGTGATGAAGAGAGGAAGAAGTAATTTTTCATTGTGTCGGGGAAAGTTTTGCTGAGAATCTTTTTAATTATCTGTGTGATACTCCCAAAATTTAAACTTATTGTCATAAAATTTTTTAGAGATATTTATTCAAGATTATATAGTAAAATTATTTAATAGTCTGATCCATTTCATTCCAAATTTTATTGCATTAATTTTGTCTGTATCGATCTTTTAAATGTATTCTTTATGTGATAAATACTTTATGACAATACATAAGAAAGTAGTTCATTTCAGAATTTGTTAATTTGTTTTATTATTTCAGAATTTACTGTATTATTTAACGTGTCGAAACTTTATAAGAACCGTATTGATAACTTTAGAGGGATATAAAATCCACCGACAAAGCTGTTTATTTTGCTATTTGGACAATAGTACAAAATAGCCCTGCTCATATAATTCATGTAATTTTCTTAATTTAGTATAGTTTTCTTCTCGTAAAATATAAACACAGTTAATAAATAGAAGTACATCTTAAAATTATTTACGTATATGTATTAATGTATTGCCTTAAAGATTCATAACTAAAACCTATACAAAAGCATAGTATTTTAGAATTATTCCTATTGTTAAGGACACATTTCTTAGAGAAGGATATTTTCGAAAAAGTATTTTACAGATAATAGTAATTTCCAATTCACAATATATAACAAAAATAGATTGAAAGGATATATACATGTATTTTAATAAAGTTTAGGGCATTCAATTTTCTCAATTTGAGTCTATAAAATATATTTGTTTCAAAAACACAAAATATTAAATATATATTTTATTATTGAGAAAATATACTCCTGTTTGAAATAACATTTAGAATATCTATCAATAATAAATCCAAAAATGCATTCTTCACTTACGTTTAAGTTGGATCGGGATATCATTCTTAAGTAAGTTAAGTCAGAGATGCTGCAACAAATAACGATTATTCATTCACCGGCAAAATTACTTACTTTGTCTTCTTAAATTTATTATAGACGCGATAAACGACAATTTGTTATCAACAACTAATTGTATCGCAAAATTGTAACGAATTAATATTCATAAAAAAAATACGGAATTCCTGGAATTTGATTTGTATCAAATACTTCTCACCTAACTCAATAAATGGCTTTCTTGAAAGATAATTCATAAAGTAAAATGCACTATAAATCATTTAAAGCTCATATGTGCCCTAAATAAGGCCCTTATTCACCCATACATATTGCATACACCTTATTTACCAAAATATTAATCAGATCCGAGTTTTAGTGCTCAAAAGCACTCAAGTGAGTGCTGATGGGAAAAGTGACAGTTTGATACGGATTTTGGTTGATTAGCATATTAAATTAGAAAGATGGAAATTTAGTGGGTCAAGAATGGGGAAGAATATTTGATATATGAGGTTGGTAATTCATTTCCGTTAAAATTCATTTTACGGATTTGAAGATGAGCTTCAGAATATTGTCACGTGGCATATACGAGGAATTTAAATAAAGAGCACAAATTCGAATACAAACTCGGGATTCCTATTGATCAAAGTAAATCAGAACTATCAATTTGATAGGAATCATAAGTGATACTTTACTTTAAAATGACGTAAATTAATTAGAAATAAAGATAAAATGCAAGGGGGAACAAAAGGAAGATAAAAACATGTCTCGACTTTAGTGTGTAACGAGAGGTATATATATATATATATATATATATATATATATATATATATATGCGAATAAGAGGATGCAATTCGCTTCAGCCTCGAGAGAGTAAAAGTGGGAGCGTAGGTAAAATTCATCTGCCGAGTATGGTCGAATGCAACCCGAGGATTGATGTTTTAGGCTCTTGCGCCATTGCCAGGAAACGAGTAACTCTAAAATATACACTCTATAACAAAAAAAAAAATGACGTACCAAGAAGAAGTTGCCCGATTGTAATGAAATTTCGTATGCAATAAAATTTTGAACAAAAATGCAAATAATTAAAATTTGATGTCCAATGAGAGAATAGCGGGAGCTACAGCGCATCGGAACTAAGAACTCAGCAGGTGTACATAAGAAGCCATCCTCAATCAGATGGTCAAATTTTCTGTTGCAATGCGATTTAGGATACCTTACAAGGACTAAAAACATACCTCGCCACAGGATTCGAGCTCATTACAAGCAACTGTCAAAGTTTGGAAGAGGTCGTATCCTTGGATTGAAAGAGTCAGGTTGGCCGGACAATGGCAGATTTCAGTGTCAAGATTGTAGCGGTCGACCTAGGCCACAGCAGATCGGGAGGACAGAGTGATTGTTAGATCAGCTGTCACAGCACCTGATTCATCTTTATCAACCATCAGGACCGCAAACGAGTGTCCAGCATGACCATTCACAGACGGCTGATAGAGCAAAATCTAATCGCGTACTGACCATTACGCCACCTGCCACTCACGCCTGCACAGTGTCGAGCCAGATTACAGTGGTACTTGGCTCGATCAGGTTGGAATGATGCTGAAAGGGGACTTATAGTGTTTAGCGACAAATCCTGCTTCCAACTGTGATAACTCTATGCCACGTCCTTTGGCAGCTTTCATCCAGGCTAGGGATGGGTCAACACCTGATTGAGCTCGTTACTTTGTAACTATGCAACTCTGAAATTAATCATTCAATTTTTATGAAATTTTAATCGTTTTCTATTCTGTACATAATTCCATCCACATATTCTATCCGCCAATTTTGTCTCCATCGGACAGGTCCTTCTTGGTGCGTCGTTTTATTTTTTTATAGAGTATACATATTTATATATGTTCCACTAAGATATTATTTGTTCATGATAAAAAATATTCTACTTTATATTTCTTATAGTTCTCTTAACGGTTTGTGTCAAAAAAATGTCAACCATTAATTAACCGTGTAATTATATTATTATGGTTAAATATTTTCTTAGGAAATACAATAAAAATTAAATATTTAATCATCATAAGCTTCGATTCTCGTACTCACAAATTTCCAGGGAAAAATCATTTATAAATTTATATTTTTATAATTTTTGTTTTATTAACATCAAAATGTTTAAATGCATTTTTTTTATTTTGTTTACTTGGTTTTAGTTTTTCTATGAAAATTAAGCGACGAATGAAAGAAATTCGTTTAAGTGGAAAGAAGAAATTTGTTTAAATGGAAAAATTAAAAAGAGAAATCAATAATAAAAGGCAGCTTGATTTAATTTTAAATTTATGATAAATATATTTTTAAAATTAATTGAAAGTGAAAGTAAGAATTCCTTTTGCAATGAACTGTATTCAGATACTTAAGGAAATAACGTCTAACTTCTTAAGAAGGAACATTAAAATGCTCATTATAAATCTTACTAATATAATTACCTCAATTGCAGTTTGTAAGTATTTAAATTACATTACTGATTGGTTTATTGATTGATTTTAACTTTGTGTTGGAAGAAGGTTGAGAGCTGTTGTCGATGGACCTCGAAATTTCGAGCCTCTTTCAAGTGACGAGGGCTACACCTAAGCTGGAATCTCCTTCTCCTAAGTTCTACAGCATACCAAAGGGAAGACTTTGGGTTTCCACAGATTTAACGTGCATCAGCTGGCTACACGGTGGGACTTTAGTAGCATCAAGACTCGAACCCATAATTGAAAAATTAAAAAGTTTAAACTCATTTGTAATCAAAACGAATTCGCAATGAGCTGTTTATTCTGAAAGAAATATTTATTTAATGATACGTACATCAATCATGAATGATGGAAATTAATTAGTATGACATCGAAGCTTATAAAAGTAGAGAGTATATACTATATATATATATAACAGTTTTGTTATTTGATTGTTTCTTAAAGGAGATATAAAACATGTTTTCAGTCACAATTGTCATGAATTTTAAGACGTAATTATTATTAGACAAAAATCAATAATTTTCTGTAAATTTGTCAAATGTAAATGTAAGAAATTAGCAAATATATGATGATTACTCATAAATTTTATTGATTTATAATAATGAACTAATTTTATAATGCACGTAAGGAACCGACATATAATACCAACTAATACCGTAATTAGTACTAATATCGAAGTAATTAGTTATGCATGTAAACTTAATACAGGGGGGGGACTAGTTTTTGCCTAATACGTTTGAAAAAGATGTTTAAAGTATATTCAAATCAATAATGAATATTTCTATTTAACTTTTATAAATGGTAAGTATTATGTATTTAATATATTGACTATACGATAATTAAATATTAGAAAAAAATAAAATGATTGATGAAGAGTAATATCCTTGAACTATATTTCAAAAGTTAACCAAAAAGTAAAAATAGAAATAGAAGTATGTCTCGTGTTGGGATATGTGTTAAATGCATGAAATAAATAAATAATACTTCATTTCATTGTGATATACAGCTGTAAAGCTGAATTAAATTTTCTTGTTGCAACAAAGTTTCAGAATAAAAAGAAACGATATAAAAATATAAACTTATTGTTTCGGTAAGTTATAGGTTTTAAGCCCTGAATGCATTTGAAGTCATTATAACAGCTTATGATACCATTGAAGAACTTACCAACTTGATATAAAAATGATATCTAACATTAGAAAACATTTTATTGCTTAGAAATCTGCACTTGTTAACCTTAATATTATGAGGGCAAATCGAAAAGAAGTCATACTTGGTATCGTGACCAAGTTACATTTGTCCCCAGTAGGTGATATATTGTATATAGATCGTAGTTGATTGATTGATTGCGCTTGAACGTCATACTTAGAAGTGACACGAAGGCTATTGGCGACACACCTCTTAATTTTGAAGCCTGATCAAATGACGGAAGTGACTCCTGAACTAGCAGCCAACAACTCTATGGACTGGCACACCACACTAGGACTCAGAACCGAGACAGATTTAAAGTGCAACAACCCCACTATACGGTGAGTCTTTAGTTACACCAGGACTCGAGTCCGTGACTCAATGCCCGGGAGCTCAAGCCCATAACCACTAGGATAACGCAGTCGTAATAAAAAAATGTTGTGAGTTCAGGGATCGAAGAATATAGATATATGAGGTTTAAAAGGAAAAGTGTTTCAAATGGTTTTTCTAGTCAGAGCGTTTGAGGGGCGATTCGCAAAGGCGGTTCAGTAGTATTCATGCTCCAAATTTAAAGTAAGAGTTACTGAAATTTTTTTATGGGCATACACTTGAATTGCACTGGAGATTATCTTGAAATTGTCGCTGTTTAGGGTAATAATGCAAAATCTCGGCCTGCACTTTTAAAGAGATGTTGGTAATTTAAAAATGGCTGCATTGATATACGATAATTCTCGTCCAAGGTGACCTAGTTATAACCCCCATTAGTGCTGAAACTGTTGTCGTTGTCAAGGTAATTCTTTGGTATAATGTACTCTTTAAAATTATACAAAAATTGTGTATGTTGAGCACTTTATGTGGGAGTATGAATTCTATTTTTCACGAATACGTGCAATATTGAAAGCTGTGTTCCAAAATTCTGCAATGATTTGCTCCAGAAGGCTATAAATTCCTACGTATAATCTCAAGTTGAAGAATCGTGGTTTTGCTAACTTATTCCCACAAAGAAATTCTCTACTACGGAATGGCAATATAAACCTCTTCCACTAGACAAAGACCTTAAGTTCATCCGTCAAGTAGAAAAGACATGATCACTATTTTTTGACGGTGGTGTGGTTTAACATTTTTCATGTATATTAGAGGTCAATAGCAGCTGAGTCATACTGCAAAACATTACATAATTAGAGAATGGCAATAGAAGACTTTCGAAGGGTCAAATTAATGTTGCGGCATCATACTGCTACATGATAACGCCAGATTCCCTGCAGCTTAACAAAATTCAAATGTTGACATAGAAATTAAAACAGAAAGTTTGGTCCACAACTTCCACAAGGCTATGTGATTTCCATTTGTTAGCACAACGACCTCACTTTTAAACAGATGATGAACTCAAAGTGATTTATTAAATTGGATAGAAATTGCTGGAGGACATTTCTATTTTATTGCAATGAATAACCTTATAACCTTATAAGTGTTTCAGTTCGAGTGGAGAATACATTAAAAATAGCTTATGCTTAAATGTGTCATAATACTTCAATATGTTGTGTTAATAATTGTCATGGTGTACAATTATTAACTCAACATATTGAAAATAATTTTATTTATAGTTCTAGACCTATTAAAATTAATGAAATTAAACTAATTTCACGAATGATATTGAATTCGAGAAAAACTTTTTATTTAAATATATACATTTCAGACAATTTTTCTATTTTAATTTTAATACTACTTCTCAAAATAACAAATTCGATTGTTTATATATAAAAGTGAAACTCAATTTTGTATTTTTCTGCTGATTCATATAAAATCGTGCCTTTTGAAGTGGGGAGAAATTACTAAACCACCAATTTTAAATTAACATTAAAAAAAATCAAGATTTTCAATTTATACATTTGTTTTGCTTACAGATTTCATGTAAGGTAAAAAAATATTTATAAAAAATATCTTATAAAGAAAATTTATACCTCTTAAATGATTTGCAGGAATGAAAAAAAACAAATTAAAAATTAAATAATGTATATATATATATATATATATATATATATATGGAGAGAGAGAGAGAGAGAGAGACTACAAACCTCTACTTACAAGTAATTACTCAGAATCAATAATTTCCTGTTTAATGCAAGCATTCCATGTCTCATTCAGCTTGTTAAGTGTTACATACAAATAAAATTCCAAATACCTGTGTGTTCTTAGGCTTAGCAAGCATTATCACGAATGATAATTGAATGTCAGTACATCTTATCAAGATATTCGTGATTCAGCAGGTGGAATCTTATCGAATAACTAATTGATTTCAGTCAATTCTTAGCACGAATATTAAAAGCTAAATGTTGAAGTTACGGACTATTTACCATCCTCTCGGTGCGCACATAATTCTTATTTTTTAGACTTAATACTATTATGAGACTTTTAAATTTAGGCTGACAAATTTGAATAAATTTAAGAAAAACCTTCTTTTCAAAAGCCTAATAAGTGTTAGCCATTCATTATTTCTCTATATTTTGATCTATTTTTTTCTTCTTATCTAATTAGCAATATTTTATTATCTTCATTAACCAAAGTACAAGAAACTAAATTTTTAAAGGATTTATTCAGCTGTTCATCAATGTTATACGGTAGTTAAAGCATCTTTAAGCACAATAATTTTTGTTTCTCTGTTTTGGTTTATTTGAGAATTTTCTCCTAATATATAAGATATCTGTATAATGATTTTTAACAAAAATTATACTAATACCAATTAAGGTATCTTACGACACTTAAACCTTCGAAATTTATTCGATTGTTGAAACTTATTTGAACCTTACGCATAAAAATAGAGATTGTCTTATATACTTAAAAAACAATCCCCATGAAAATAATCCAATTATTTCTGGAGACATCATAAGAATTGTGCATGCTTACTTGAAAAAATAGTCCTTAAAAGATAGATGACACCATCACTTGGGTAGTTGTATTTCTGTTTCATGGTCAAATGATCGCTTCGTACCAATTGCTCTATTGGTGCGCATTAATGATGCAAAAGTTAAACTTTGTAGGAGAGTTCTATGACTAGTTTTCATTGCATAAATACGTGGATGATATGAGCTCTTGTCATGGATGTTATGAAACTTCCCAAATGCAAATCTTCTCGAGTAGTGTTTTGGTAACCGTACACAGAATCCAAATGAATCTTTCGATTCTTTCAATTCACTTATGTGGCAAATATATCTGCAGACATTTGGATGTGGCAAAAAAACATCGTTGCAGAATTAGCTACATACGAAGCTCCCGTTTTGTTCAAGAAATGGGAGAAAAGCGGACAATCTATTATGAAATTAGTGAGAATTGAATCTGGTTTTAATTATATTATCACAATTTTGTAAGGGTATGAAACGTTTAAGAATATTTAAAAGAATTCAAATTCACATGTATGTAAAAAATAAAAGAACAAGGAAAAGTTCAAAAATGCAATGAAGTATTCAACAAAGGAAGAGAGAGTTGACAATATAGGAAGCTAGAAGGTTTTAAATCATATTGATTGAATTAAAGCTATTTTTAATGATAGCAGAGTAAGTGATATCATATCTTATTCATATGAACAAAATTTAAGAAGTTGAATGAAATAAGTTATGTATAGTTAGAAAAAGTCAGTGCTGAATTGTTTTATCTTTTACGCTTACGTCTTGCAAAATTTTGAAATATCTTAGTATAATAGATAATGTTATCAAATATATATGCATGATATTAATTAATGACTTATTCATATATGCAGAAAACTGAAGCGAACTTAAATACACTTATCTTAATATGTTTTCATATATATAATTTCTTATCAATTTCATTTTATGAAAATTTAAAAGCTCTTTTTCCCAAAATTTGATTTACTTCACAAAAATAGTACAATTATGTAATCATATTAATTTGCATAATCAAAACTGGTACTATTGTGTTTTGTATATATTTCAATATTTTTCAGTAGTAACTACAAATGAAAAACTTAAAATGTTTATATCATTTACAATAAGGCTTAAAAATAACAATTGTACTAAATGTTAACTATTTTTAGTTTAATTATATTTATAAATATTTATTTATTTTATAAAATAAAACTTATATATTTTGAAGCAAAAGGCTTTTTAAATCGTTCTCGTAAATCAATATACCATAAATGATGTAAAAACAATAAATAAGATAAAATATTTGAGAATATTTAAGATTAATTTCCAAAAGTACAATTTATAAATAACCACACTCAAAAATATTGTATTATTTGAATGAAAGTTTAAGAAGATATGAAGACTCGGAAAAAGTAAAGACATAATAGATTTCTTGAGTTTAACAACCGTATGCCCCCTTAATTTATTCTTATAACAAAGGTCATTATTTCTAACTAAAAAGACAGAGGGATTCAACTCTCCAAAGTGATTTAAAACACTCTCACTATTTTTAAATAATCATTCATTTATCGAAAAGATATGAATTATATTCATGCACAATTCCACAGTCTGAAAATTCTAATTTTTACAAAACACGATTACAAAAACAGCAAATGCAACAAACAGTATTATTCAATCAAATAATAATATATAGTTACATAAAACATATAAAATTAGTTTAAAATTTATATTTAAGGAATCACTTTTTAATTGGAATTAATTACATTACATGGAAGTATCTATTATGGAGTTATTTAGTTGAGTGTGACTTCATATAGTGGACTGTAGAGAATTAATGAATGAGCAATATATAGATATGATATAATCTTTAATATTCAATTTTTTTAATTACTCCTCATATTTCCTCAATAATTATTTTTATATGCATAGTTACAGGTTGCATTTATATTTCTATTTTGAATGTGAGGACTTTTTAAAACGTTATGCTTGTTTATTTAATATTCAATCACGATAGAAGAAAACCTTACATAGTACATAAAGTAGTTCTATATTATACTTATATCACATGAGAGCTCGGTACAAAAAATTATTTTGCTTCTGTCCTGAAATAAACATCAATTCAAAAAGTAAGTTACACGCTCCAAAAAATATTTCTCTATCTACGTATAAAAAACAATCAAGGAATCGTCTGAAATTGCACCAACCGAATCCTTCCTTTTTGGTTGTAAGTTTCCTTCGCTTCGTTGGCAACGTATCTTGTAGCCCCCAATGTCACAAGCACCTGACAACTCAGATATCGAAAAGTTCAATTTCCATTCCAGTTTCTCAATTTTTTTTTCTTTCAAAAAGTAAAAACGCAGAGGTAAAAATTGATACAAAAAAGTTAAATGCATGGTTCCCGACATATTTGGACACGTAATAAAAATGACAGTTAAAGGCTAGTGGAAAAAAAAAATCACTTCATACTTGAATAAAATTGATTTACTTTCCATATAAGTATCATGAAGAAATATTCCATGCTGAAAATTCTGTGATAAAAAAAATTATTTTTCAAAAAGTTTCTTAAGTGTCTGGCTCTGAATCCTAGATCAATATTTTTTTTTATTTAATTTCTTACATGATTTTAAACTGCGATTGCCTCTCGAAAAGTTTTGAAAGCTTTTAGATTTTTCTATTGTGCCGAGTTTTATTATCAAGTACTGTCAATGTATTTTATGTTAAATATAATGTTATTTATGAAAAAGAAAAAAAAAACATTAAAAGCCTTTTTGTTCGAAAATGAATTTGCACTTCCCAAAAACTGTTCAAAATTTCAAAAGTCCGTAGAACATAGAAGAAAAGATAAAATTTGATGTAATGTATTTTATTTTATTTTAATAGAAAATTACAAAACACTAAAATATTACACGAATAAATGTCAAGTACATCACATTTGGAAGAAAAATTAATTAAAAGTCATATGTAATGTTAAGAAATGCAAAAAGAAAGCATACATAAATGTACCATTCTTATTAGTAATTATGAAGTACATAAAATTTATATCTCAAATTTACTAATACATTGGGTCTAATCATATTTTTTGTCACACACAATAAAATTTCCTTATTGATTCTATTAGAAAAGCAACAACAAAAGTTCCGATATATATTTATGTTTATTCTTAAGGACACGTTCATACAATAACATAAATAATATTTTGATAAAATAAAAGGGAGTACATCATTTCGAAAATGTATCATATACGCTCAATAACAACAACAACAACAAACCGCACCAAGAAGGAGTTTCCCGATTGTAATGAAATATCGTAAGCAAAGACATTCGGACGGAACATATAAATGATTAAAATTTGGTGTCCATTGAATGAATAGCGGGAGCTACAGTACATCGGAACTGCGCACTCACCAGGTGTATATAAGAAGCGATTCTCAATCAGAAGGTCACATTTTCTGTTGCATTGTGATTTAGGATACCTTTCAACGATTGAAAAATACCTCGCCGCAAGATTTGAGCTCATTACGAGCAACTGTCAAAGTTTGAAAGAGGTCGTATCCTTGGAATGAAAGAGTCAGGTTGAGCAAATCGAAGAATCGCTCGTCATATGAAGCGATGATTAGAAGATGCTGGCAGGAATGGATGGACAATCGCAGTTTTCAGCTTCATGATGGTAGCGATCGACCTAGTGCCACAGCAGATTGAGAGGACATAGTGATTGTCTGATCAGCTGTCACATTGTTTGATTCAACGTTATCAACCCTCAAACGTGTGACTCATATGCGAGTATTCACAATGACCATTCACAAATGACTGATAGAGTGCCGAATCGTACCAATTATTACGCCACCTGCCACACACGCCAGCACACTGTCGAGCCATATTACAAAGGTGCTTGGCTCGATGAGGTTAGAATAATACTGACTGCGGGAGTCTAGAGTTTAGCGACGAATCCCGCTTCCAACTGTGTCCTGATGATAATCGAAAACATATCTGGAAACACCGATCCTGCTTTCACTATTGCACACCACACAGGCCCTCAAATAGGAGTTATGGTCTGGGGTGCCATTTCCCTTGATATCCGGACCACTTTGGTCTTTATTAGAGGCACACTTGCAGCACAGCGGTACGTGGTTGATATTCTGAGACCTGTGTTATTACCTTTCCTTTTTCAGCACCCAGTCCTTATTTTTCTGCAAGATAGAGCCAGTCCACATACGGCAAATATAGCCATGAACTGTCTTACTGCTTGTCAAACACTTTCTTGGCGAGCGAGATCCCTCTCTAATCTAGCATGCCTTTTATTTGATGGGAAGGCGACTGCATCTACCAGGGAATGTTAGGCAAGAAATACCACAGGAGACTATCAGGGAGCCTTATCACTCTATGCCACGTCGTGTGGCAGCTGGCATCCAGGGTAGAGATGGGTCAACACCTTATTGAGCTAGTTAATTTGTAATTATGTAACTCTGAAATAAATTATTGAAATTTTCTGAAATCTTAACCATTTTCTGTTCTGTACATAATTGTCCTATCCGCTAATATTTGTCTCCATCGGACAAATGCTTCGTGGTGCATCGTTTGCTTTTGTTATAGAGTTTATATATACACACGCACGCACACTTACACACACACACACACACACACACACACACATATATATAAGGAAGTTATTATTCTTTCACATGAGTATTAGATTTAAGTGAATAACTTATATCCAGTTCATTTTTAAGGAAAAGTTCTATAACCCGATCTTCTGTTCACCTGCTTCTACGAACAAAACCTCACATGTATTAAATTTATTTAATGCCGTAAAGTTACTAAATGTATAAATAGTTGTTTTCTTTACTTATCTGAGGAAAAATAAAGCCGATTAACGTATTACAACTTTACACGAAATGCATTAAATAAATAAAATCATATTCAACTTTACATGTTGATCGCTTTCCCAATACACTATAATAAAAACCAGAATGAATGCAGAATTTTGATACAAATGTCTTCTTAAGTAATTGTTAGGTGTAACATTCAAATTTGAAGGAATGCTTAAATTGTATTAGTATACAGAGTAGCCATATTTAAACTGACAGTTCTTATAATGCTCTGTAGCGCGATTTAATTGCGATAATTGGGCCAAATATTGTAAAAAGATTAAGGGGGTGAAGGATCATGCAAAAAAAGTAATGTTCACAATTAACTAATAGGGAAATATGTGGCACTGTGTACTTGAAAAGAGCTTTTTAAAAATGCAGAATCAATACTCAAATAGAAATACTTTTTATTTAGTGCGTTCAAATCAAGTTCAATGTAGTTGCTGTTTTCGTGGACTACCAAATGTATTCTGTGCACAGCATTCACATCAGCAGAAAATGACATGTCAGCAGGAATCTACCGTACAGTCCATGATATGTTATCCTTCGACATAGCAGACATCAATATTTTCTTGCGCTCTGTCGCCAATCGCTTTTGCATCTTCGATTCTCTGCTGTAGTATGGGTTTCATCCTTTGCTACATGAATCTGCATAGAACCTGTTTTCTCAAACTTCACAACCATTGCTCTTAAGCCATTAACTGAGACAGGACCTTTACGCATTTTTTGTGCGTTTTAAAAGCAAGAAGAGTGCCTTATACATTGGACTAGTTGATGTATTAGAATAAGACACGTAAAGCACGTTCGAAGCAGCAAGTACGAAACGAGTAAAGCACACAAGAAGGAGACATTATTACACGCAACTTTCAATCCAATTATTTCGAAAATTAGCACATTGCCGTTGAAAGTCCATGAAGTTGACAATATGCCAAAGGGCGTAATATGAAATGTAAATAAAGTACATTTTCTGCAGCTGCTGCTTTCTGTGGGACCCAGTATATGAAATTGCAATTAAAATACTTTATCAATGTTTATGTAAATTGTTCTCTTTTTTTTAAATCATTGCCATTTTGAACTGGAATTACATTAATAAATTGGCTCAATAAAATCTAATTTTATTTCAGTATTTGTTCTGCACTTTTTTAAGACTAACTTTTCAATTTCACAGCGCCACATATTCCTCTATTGCTGATTTGGGATTTTTTTTTTTTTCGTGGATTCCTTCGATCCCTATCTTGTTTAAACTTGCTACACGATTTGGTGTAATTCTCCAAGTTAGATCATGCTATAGAATAATCTCAGAACTTTCAGTTTAATTATAACCGCTCTGTATATATAAGTTTGCTGTAGCGAAACATCATTAAGTTATTAGCCAATATTTAGCGACACTATAAGATTTAAAATACATACTGACATTCCTGAATTTTCTCAGAGATAGTAATAAAAGTATAAGCAAATTAATTGTTTATTTGATGCACACTATTAAATACACTTGTGGTCTTACTGGTACCTAATTAGAATGTTTGAAAGGGCTTATAAATATATAAAAATTTCCATAAAAATTAGACTGAAAAACAAATACCTTTGGGTGGTAAAAAATTTAATTTTGAATGATTTAGATACAAAAATTTATTCCTAAATGGATTTAATGTTTCATGAATTAGTGGAAAAATTAAGGGTTTCAACAAACTTGAAAGTATATTCCAGGTGTTAAGGATGCAATAAATAAGACATGTATATTTATTTAATTTTCAGAAGTAATGTGAATTTCATTGCCTCTGACTTATTATTCTGTAATGGCATTGTTTATTGCTAACATATGGATAGGAACTTACAATTTGTGTTGCTGCCTTTCTTAACAAACATTAATTCTTACACGAACTTATATTCTTCCTCCCAAATATTATTTCTTTTCTTCAGTATTTTTATAAAATCTAGAATAAGAAAATATTTTATAATTTTAATGAATATTTCCACAAATGTAAAGAATAATTTCTTAAAGAGCAGCGTACAGAGTAAGAGAAAAGATAATTAATGTATGAGGAAATGCACTGCACCATGAGAAAGAGAGAGAGAGAGAGAGAAGTACTTACAGCATTAAACATATAAATGCTGTACTCCCGTAATGTAAATAATAGGGAGAGGAGCGAAATCGGAATACTTCTTCCGATAAAAAAAGCACTCGAAATTAATTTTTTATTATGATTTATCTGTCCTTTAGAGAAAATCGTATTTAATAATATTACTCATTTTCATCTCACTCATTTCCTTTTCTTTCGATGTAAAATGTTATCCATGTTTATTGTTCTATACTGTAATGTTAAATAGAATATGGATTATGCGCATTTACGCGAATGGGTATTTTTTTTTTAAAATATTCCAAAACTTTAAGAAAAATACATAATAAAAAATGTATGTGTTGTAACATCGCAAACTTATATGAAAATATGAACTATTTTCTGCCAGGAAATGTCTTCAAAAGTGTCGATCAGGTTCTTTGACGTTAGGCGAAAACCGCCTTAAGAAATAGAAAGTGAACAAAAGAACTCGGAGCACTCAAAATATGAGAATGGTTATATATGAAGAAATTAATTGAGATAACTTTTAATATGTATGAAAAATAACAGATTACACATTCCTCGGTAAATATAATTGTTAACATAATGAGAAAATTTAAAGCCACAATGTGTTTTGATGATTGTATCTGAAATAGGTAATCATTAACTAATAGTACTTCCAATGAGATTTTTACCTTTATTAAATCGATACCTTCCTCTTCTACACGACTATTCAAAGTATGAAGACAAAACTTTCAGTATCTCGAATTTGCCAAATTTTAGTAACAAGGGAATATAAAAAAAATAGGTGAATAGCGTTTAATTGGCTACACAATATATTATGAATTGGTTATGCCTAATTCATACGAATAGTTTCATGTATGAACTACTAACATGAAATTATTGACCTTAAATCCTAAGCTCACCAGAAAATCATATTACATGACCTACATAATTAAGTATAATGTAAATGAACAACAACTAGCATTGCTCATGCATTACATACGTAGAAATGCATGTATGAATATCTTCGTCATTAGTCATAGATGTATCAATGTACTGTGTAGCATTATCAAAATCTAACTGATTAACAAGTAAAGGAAACAAAACCAGGAAAGAGCACTCTCCTATTTTCTGATAAAAATGAAACATATTTTAAATGCAAATAACCGATGAAAAGTTCCAAAGACTCTATCCTTCCCCTCTTTCTTATGGTTCTCACCAGATTACAGAATAATATTTTCACTACTGCTTTACATTTTAAGCATGTGTGATGAGCAGCATCGGTGTGCTGATAATTATACTGCAATTTGTTACGATGTAAAATTTTTCACACTCAATTATAAATTATTTATGCAACTACATTTTTTTACTTTTTTTTAAAGAAATATATTATTTAAATTTGAGTGGAAGGCTCAAAAGTATTTATTTTTTAAAGACGGAATGCCATTGAACATATTGTTAGTATTTACTTGCTGCCTTCTATTGAACGGTGTTAAAACAAATTTAACACAGACACAAAGGTCAGTTTTGATTGCTTCCGCGTCGAGTGGTTGTCGTCATTTTACATCGTTACTTGAGGAGAACTGGATTCATCATTATACCCCAGAAATGAAGATACAATCAAAAAAACGGCATGCTTCTATTGGACCTTCTCTAAAGAAAATGAAATGAGTCTTATGGCTAAGATATTTATGAAGGCGAATATTTGAATGCGGAATGCATCATATTTATGAACTGCTTATAAAACTAAAAAAATAATCACTGCACAACATTAAATTCAATTATCCAATTTCTTTTTTGCAATCCTGATACGACTACATTTTGAGCGGTACTTTATTACAATTTCTAATTTTCCCTTCTTTTGCTCTGAAAATAAATTATTTCTTTCCATACTACTGAGCTTCGCAAAGTACCATGCATTCCTTATTATGTGAAATATAAATTTTTATGTACTATATAACTTTGACAGTATCTGTACCTTTTATAAGCAACCAAATAGCTTAAGAATAATAACGTATTAGATTGCGATTCATATATCATTATCGAAATATAATGAAATATTATCTTAGGTAGAATGTTAAACAAGGCAAAAATAAATTGATGTTATACTCTGTATCTTTTCGTAGTGTTTTATTCTACTATATTGATGGGAACAATACCGTATTTTTTATTTGTCAGTATTCATAGCACCACCTGTAAGAATATATATGCTAAAATTTTAAGCGAGTCCAACTAAACATGGATTGTTTTTCCTTCGAAGAATGTGCCTATTCTTTTGACTGTCTTCTATGACTATCCGAAACAAATAAGTGGAAGTATTGTGATGAAAATTAAATATATGTATGTATATATATATATATATATATATATATATAATATTACGCTTTTAAAAGTATTTAATTCATTTCAAATTCTATTCATCTAAAATTTCTATTCATCTAAAATCCGATTTTTATTTCTATAGTTAGGCCTAGCGACGCAAAATCCCCGCTCCGTGCGATAGTTCCTTTCGATTTTCCTATGTCTCTAAGAAACCTCTTACTTCAAGGCGTGCTGGACCGAAAGGGTTAAAGGAATATATAGCATCATATGTATCTAAAGAGAGGACTTTTATTTGTACAAATGTTTTCATTGGTGCACGAGAGCATATCTTATCATTCGCACACAATTTGAGTAATAGAAACAGATATTCAATTATTTCTGAAATAGTTCTAGATTTGATAAACCTTTAATAATGGGTCTTATAGACTCCACAACAACAATAAGTAAACTGTTTTATGACAGTAAGTTTTCCAAATAAATTCCGTCTTTTTTAAATTTAATAATAATATCTCATCAGCTGAGCAAAATCTTGAGACTTTTCAACAGCTGGCAGTTTGTGCAAAAATATTGCTCATACGGTTTTTTGCAAAGGTTTATCACTAGACAAATTTTTCTTTATGGGTACAGCATAATATGTTTACAGCTGGTCATTTTCTGCCGCATTTAACCGGTTTTTTCAAATAAAGATATACTATCTTATGGTCTCTCATCTTTATATTAGGTGTGTCTCAAAAATGTGTTTCTAATGATTTGCATTAAATGTTTAAATTATCATCACACATTTAATTATCTACCAAAAATGAAGTACGTTTCTACATTTTTTGTCCTTTAAATGAATGTTGCCAAGTTTTATTAATGATTTAAGACAATGTTTTTGAAACTTCTAATTATCGTAGAGATTAAAATAAGGTATTTTTGGGAAGTTGAAAATATATATATTAGGGAAGTGTAAAAATTTCAATTCGTCCCTTTTTCAAGAGTTGGAGATTTCGACATCACTTGGGGGAAGGAATGATATTCATAACTAAAATAAATGTTATTATTACCTTCTATCATTGGATTTAGTTTTCCATTCATTCGTTGCATTTAATTTACAAGCTTTCCATTAACATTTATTTTTGGTTAAGCATTATGTTTTTTTTTAAAAAAATTCAGACATTGTGCAAATGTCTGACAGCGAATGACATTTGCTAATGCTAAAGAATATTTTGTAAAACTAAATGTTTAGAATATCGGATATATATTTGCTTTACATCGGAATTAAAGTTATACTTGAAAATTCCTAGATATTAATCAAACAAAGAGGGAATAGTTCAAATGTTAAATTAGCAAACCTTTCTACATATTTATTTTTCACATTTTTTTAACAACTAGTCTGCATTGAGAAGTCATTCTTCTGCATTTAGAGTTTCTTTTATGAAACAAAAATATAATAATGTGTAATAATATTTTATGAACATAAAGAAAAATATTACAAGTAATATCGAACAGAATACTTTTTTTGACTGGATACATTTCTCTTAAACATTAGTAGTATTTCAAAAAAGAGTCGTCTAGACTTAGATGAAAACTATTATTACTTCTGGTCTTTGTTATCGAAAAAAAGTTATATATTAGTATATGATTTACCCACTTCATTTTATGTTTCATATATTAAAATATATTATCTATTCAGATTTCATAAATGCACTATGGAAAAAATCTAATAATTCTCAGTTCGGAATGAAAAAAAATTATACATAATTATTAGTTCCTGATGCAAGTCTGAAAACGTCTGTTATTGATGAGGAAACTATAATGTCTTGTGTGCAAAGAAATTCGCCGTTCTTCTGAACATCATATAAATCAAGAGAGATTGTTGAATTAGACAATAATTTTTTTAACTTCATTTGCATTTTCTAAGAAAACTTTTCAACACTTTCCTGTATGAAAAATATAAATATTTTCACCATAGTTTCTGAACCGATAAGGTAAATTATATTTTAATCCTTGTCATCAGCAAATATGATATTTTATTTTATTTATTAAAATTGCATTAATTACAAATATATTAATACAATGGGTTCGATAAAATTGGATATTTATATTATGATAATGTTTTCATGGAATAAACGAACTTTAAAATATCTGTACTTGCTAATTATTTAAGCTCATCTGCATTTTACATTAAATAATTAAAATAAAATAGGAAGAAAAACTTGCCGGTGAAATAAAAACCATCATTTTAACTATTTCAGTATTAATTTAATATCAAAATCTTCCTCATAAATATTATTTTATAGAACCTTTTCCAAAGTATGGAATAGTTTATTTAAATCATTGAAATGACAACGTCAATGTACTTTATAAAACTCATAGAAGCAGTCACATGAGGAGCTCATCATTCCTCCTTCCTCATCCTTTATTTTCGGGAATCATGCGTCTATGAAGAATCATGGAGTACACCATAACAAGCCTGTATACAACGAAAAAGCAGAAGGAAACTCATTTTTCTGACAGTCCCGTCTTGTCTGGATTTTGTATTTGTCACTCAGTTTCTTTTTCCCCCGTGACTTAATATATGTGGATATTTTTGTTGCCTTTGTTCGAAATGTGGTTTGGAGTTTTTTTTAGTTCCTCTTATTTCTCTCTTCTCTCACCTCACTATTTTATCTTTTGTTCCTTTTTAAGGTTTGATTTTTGTTATGAAATGCTCATGGTATATATTTGATAAGTATAAAGGTACTAACCAGCTAAGGTTTTAAAACCTATCTCGTATTTCCATCTAACATGAAGGAAGCGCTTCAAAATACCATGATCATTATTCATTCTTTCTTTTAAGATTTAAAATTTTTATTAATTTAAATTTTCTAAAAACGCAGTTCATATTTAGATATTTTTGGAATAGAATTTAATTTATAAATAGGTATTTTAAAAATCCTTCTAGTTTATATTTGTTCGCACAAAATTATGGACATTTTTAAGAAGAAAAAAATGAGCACTTGTTTCTAAAAGCATTGACATTTTTTACTTTTAATACTTTACATCTGTCTTATTCTAAGGGGTGCTAAATATTAAATTACATTTGCTCAAGGGTGCCTTTTTACAAAATTCCTCTTTTAGCATTACGTTAAAAGAATCTGTTTTTAGAAAACAAGAGAAATTGATAATTTAGTTCAAATTTCAAAGCTTATATTAGAAATATAAACTGCAAAAGTATCAAATATTACTTTATTTCTTTTCCCTTAGATTACACCTCCCCTTTTGATCTTCAAAGCATAGCTTCCACCAGTTTCTTTTTCTTTTTTTTTTTTTTTTTGTCAGTTCAGGTGATATTTTTCTTCCATTTTTCCATGATAGTTTTTTTTCCATCTCATCGGTATTCAAAATAGTTCTTTGGCGTACTTTTGAATCAAAATATTTCTTTAAATATTGAATGGGTATTAATTATCCCTTGGTGATTACAAGGGATGATCCAAAATATTAGATGTCCTATATAGCAATTCGACATTGATGTAATCATTCTTAAGTTTAAATTCTTTCTGATAACTCGGAGTTGAAGTTACCGATTCCTGAGCGATATGGCAAAACTTCCACGGAATTATAGAAAGTCTCAGGCACCCCTATTAATGGTACCATGCACGATTTGAAGGAAAAGTTTCTCTTTAAGAATCATACATTTCATGTAGTTATAATATCCAATCGAACTTCGGGGCTCAGTCAGTATCGTATCATAACTTGAAAGATTAGCTTACTCTGAAACACAGCTAAAAGTAGATGGAGTGCGATTTAAAATAATAATACAACTACACAATAATGTCAGGCGTCTCTCTGTTGGAAACATCAATACCGGTTATGTTTCCCCCTTAACAAAAAGTGCGTGAATTAAACATGTTCTAATATCTCATAGTAAATAAATGGATGATAGTTCTAATAAACTATTATTTGGTCAGACAAAATATCTTTTTATTTCTTCGTTTTTTCATGTCTTAATTCTTGATCATTATCAGTTTATTTAAACTTAACGAATGACTATATGATTACAAAATCTTTAAATGCTCTAATATTTTTTTCTTAACTTTATTATTAAGATAAAGGAATGCGTTTCAATAGTAACAGTTCCTTTTTTTTTCATCTGTGTTTGGAATTATTATCTTGTTGAAAGATCCAACTTCACTACAGTTCCAATTCCATAATGAAGGCGCAACATTTATTTTCAGTTCATTTAATTAGCCCATTTTGTCCACAGCAGATACGCTACATACTAAACTTCTCATACATGTTGCTGCTATATACCTCTAGATTATAACTGAGCCCTCCCATGTTTAATTGATTTTCTAATAATATTTTAAATTTTTTCAACATTAAATAAAATATCATTCCGAAAATTTGGATTCATATTATGATAATTTCTAGTAAATTCCTGCAACATGTTCGAATTTGTTTCAGAAATGAATGGTTACTTGGTAGAATCCGACAATATGACTCAAATTCATTAAAAGTCATTCTAGTAGTGATTGCTGTCTTTCCTGATGTTTGTAAGAGGATTTGCTATATTATTACAGGATATGCAGGTTGCTATATTATTACAGTATATGCAGGTTGCTATATTATTACAGTATATGCAGGTTGCTATATTATTACAGTATGTGCAGTTATGACTTTCCTTATATCAAATTCTCCTTTAGTATGAGTAAGACATATAGTTTTTCCTGTTCTTTGAAAATTATTTATCTCTTTGAACTTAGTGTATTTGAAAAATATTGTTCTTGGCAACACAAAGATTTTATTGAGTAATTTATCCACTTTTACGTAATAATTTTCCCATTTTTATTTAAATGTATTATTACGCATCTCATTTCTAGCGATGCTTGTTTCCCCACTGTAAATTATCCTAAATTTTCCAGAAAATTCTAGAAATTACCACTGGCACAAAATGTATATTAAGAATTCAACTTAGTTTTATGAATACGTAAGAAAGAAATGCTGATATCTGCTAAAATATCAAAAAAGTCTTGAGGGAGGACTTATCAGTGTTCACTGTTTTGATGATGTGAAATAGAAGCATTTTTTCATTAAGGGAATTTTTTTCTGATAGTTAAGGATTTTTTGACCATTAGTTAAACACTTTATTAATTGTTATCAAATCATATAATATCATTTTATGTAGCATGTTAATTATGAATTTATAAGAAAATGTTTGTCATATGAAAAATTAGTGTTAATTTTTTCAAATTGTTCCTCTATGTTTATAATACATGGGAATCGGAAACCATAAGAATAGCAAAAATTAAATTAGATAAACATATTTCGAGAAAATGTAATAAGCCAACAATAATTACAAGGCACTATGTTTAATAATGAATTACAGGTGTTTGATTCATGAAAAAATTATGATTAAATAATTGCACGTTTCTATAATTTTCTTTATTACCTAAACACAAAGGAAAATGATTTTTTATTAGCAGGCGCAAAACATGTTATGTGAGAATAAAGAGCTACGTGTTCTGTTCAGTTATATTTAGCAATATTGATTAAAAAGATGTTCATTACTAATGTATAATTTGTCACTCCTATACAAATTTAAAACATTTATATTTGAACTACTTAAAGATTTACTCCAAAATAAAATACCGAGCTCCTTATTTATATTCTCGACGTAGGAAAATTTAAGTACTTCTCTTCGCTTCTTCACATATAGCGAAGTTATTAATTCTCCCTCACGCTCCTTAAATGAAGTCACCGACAAATAAATTGAGCCAGCTTAAAAATACAAAATCCAGTGACAAAATCCCTAGAAAAATCGGATTCTTCAGAATACTTTCCACTGTAGCTTGATAAATGGGAATTTCCCCCTTTCTAATTTAGCAATCATTAATATTGCTAAGATTTGTCTCAAAGTTAATTGATATACTTTTACCGTTCAATAATACCGTTCAAGAAAGAGAAGCAGAAAAATAAGGTTTTTACTAAAACAGTTACCTGAATATCAAACACATTAATCCAATGAATTTGTGAAAGTGAAATCAGGAAGATTTTTAATAGGAATTGATTTTTATTGTGTGGAATTTCTTTAGGATAAACTATATAACATCCGATTTATTGATTATAGGAGAGATGTTTTGTATGTTTTGAGTTTTATTCAGAAATGATAATAATAGAAGGAGTGAATAGCTATAAAAAATAGTTGCATAATCCAGAAGAAGCAATGCATTTTTAAACTATGAACTGGATTACAGTCATTATATTAAGTTTTAAATTTTTTGTCTTTTAGGAATTGAACAGATATATGTGATTTACAGTTGACCTTAGTACTATGAATGCAATAAATTTTAAGTCGAATATTTTAAGAAAATGTTAGTGTAACTATGGTTATATGATATATGTTATGTATATTATGAACTATTAATTTTCCTTCATTTGCAAAAGCATATTTCATCTTATATTTATTTGACGCATAATTGCAGCAAACACACACACACACACACATATATATATATCTCACACACACACAATTTATTATTATAATAAAACTGTTGGGGCTTTGCTCGAAAATAGCTTTTTCTGTAGTTTCATGTTCTTTCAAATACATGTATCATAAAAGTAGTTTAATGCTCCCTAAAATCAAACTCTTGGCATAGAAATCGAAAATTAAGACAATGAAAAGTAATTAGATCTAAATTAATAATGAATTATTCCAATTATGACTACGAAAACAACGAAGTAGCTTTTTTTATTCCTTATATATCACCTATTTAATTATTAAATTATATCAAATTACAACTTTTGGCATGTTGAAAATAAAGCTAAATTTAGGTTTGAAAAAGTAATATATTTTTAATTTCGTGTTATGAGTTAGTTTGATGCAAAACTATTTTCTTTTTAATTTTGTTAAGTCATCTGAGAAAGAGTCTTTTTTCTGCATTTCTACAAATGCTTTGCATGATATATCGTATCAAAAATAAATATATATATTTCACTATTCCAGTTGCGCATGTAATCTTTAACAAGTAAATTAGATTACAAACTAACTATTAGTACATACTAATATGATTGAGATTCACCACTTTGTACAGCTTCTGTAACAAAGCCTGCATACATCAATGACGTTCATAACAAGCTGGTTATGGTATGATATGACATGATGACGGAGCATATACTTCCTTCGATTTATCGCCTCCTATCCATTACATACTCGATGAGAACTCCGAGAGTCTTTCAAGACTGATGACTTAGATAATGTTTGCAGAGGGATCCGGGCTGATGAAACTACAAATGAATTAATTAAAAGACATCCAAGATTGGATACTAATTATTCTTGAATTCGAAAGACGAATCCTTTAAGCATCGAATAATTGCCTCTAAAGGCTGCTAAGTGACTCACAAAATTTAAATTACAGACTTATTCAGCCCTTGAGAGTCTCAATTTATTCTAAATTTATTTTTATATCTTCGAAATCATTACAAACTTATATTAACACATGGTTACATAAATTAGCATAAGGGTATATAAAAGTATTATAACTATACATTTAGAGTTTTATCAGAGCTGTATGCATGCAAAGATAAAATTTAGAATTTCGGAAAGTTTAAGTAAGATGATGTGGTTTAATTCTTTTCAATTATTTTGGAATAAGCGTCTCAGAAAAATAAGTAAAAATAAAATGTTATCATTTTTGCTACTTCTCATTTCTCTGTTATTGTAATAACAATTTTTTATTCTCTGAATTTTAACAACGATATTTAATAGATGTGTTGATTGTCTCAGTCTTTTTCTTATCATCTTTTAATTATTAGTTAGCTTAAGATTTATATACCTCTTAGAATGCTTGAAGGTAGGTTTAGCATACAGTTAAATAAAAATAGTTTTAGGATCACTAGGTTCGATTCGTCGATCACTAATTTTTTAACAAATTGTGTCTTCGAAAAGAAATAAAATGTAAAAAAAAAGGGCAATTGCTTCAAAAATTCGAAAAGCTTTGTTTAATTTCCAGTAAATGTTACAATAAATTTTAACCTAATTTAAAAAGAAAGTATACATTTTTTATTGCCATTATAAAACTTGGATACTTATTTCACCCGCTTAATAATTTGTAGTGATGAAAAGTTTGAAGAAGCAGTGGATTTCAAGTGCGAGTCCAAGTCATGTAAATAAAACTGAAAATATGCTTAAATTTATTTTTGATTGATTGAAATTTTCTAAAATGGAAAAACATAGGTTTCCAAGTGTATGGAAACCTTAATTAAAACACTATGGAATGGAAAGAAAAGTAAAATAAATATGGCCGAAAATGTGAAAACACATCATTTAGCAGTGTTTTGCATATTAAAAACTGAAGTATATGAATTTTTGTATAGGTCTATAGGAAGCAGGAAGTCCAAAAAGATTTACTCATCTTAACAAGAAAAAAAAAATTGTGAATTTTGTGAAAGAAAATTCCAAAATTTCTGCAAGGAAAATAACAAAAGAGTTTAAGTCGAATTTGTTGTGAATGTTCATCAGCAGACTGTTAGAAAAATTTTAGACGCATGTAATTATATAATCTTCACTCCTCAAAATAAACTATTTTTCCTGTCAGATATCTAAACATTATAGTGAAATGCTGTAAGAACTTTGGAAGTCAAAGTATTTAGAATGGCTGCCTAGTAGGGTCATGGTCGTGGACGCGGTGCAGGCTTTGGTTTCAGTATGTTATGAGTTCGAGTTCTGATGCCACTAAAGACCTACTGCGTACTGGACTTGATGTACGTTAACTCTGATTCAAGTACCAAATAATCCCTTAGGAATGTTGTGTAAGTTTGAAGTCAATGGTTCCAGCTCAGATGTCTTCCTCGTCACTTGACAGAGGTTTAGCATTTCGAGGTCTGTCGCAAATAGCTTTCATGTTGCTTCTGAGTGCAACGTCAATAAATAATCATAATTAAGGATTTAGAAAATGATTTCAATTGTTGCTCTATCCAAAATAAAATTCCTACATATCCACAATATCATTATACGCACTTTCAAAAATGTCTTACAATTTCTGCAGTAGTATATACAGTGCTGAAGATTCGAAATCTATCAGGTAGATGAAGATAAATCACCCCAAGACTTTATTTAATTATATGATCACAATTAATCAATTGTGCTTCTTAAAATTATAACTTTTGTTATCACTAAACAATAACATATGGAATTTATAAATCATTTTTAGTATACTTTGAATACGAAATAGTGAATTATTTTTTCATTCTCTTAAGTTGATTATTGCAAAATATATGAAATAAAATCTTTTTGAGTATGTTCTATGATAAAACAATAAATAATCGTATTAGATTACAAATATATCTAATAGGAGATACATTCTGTTTTCATCTCAGTCCATTTGAAATGAAATTATTTTTAGAAAAAGCATTTCATTTCGAATTTATTTCATTGTCGAAATATATGAAGATATAATATCGGGAATTTCAGAATGTACATTTATTTCTTAGATAAATGGACTTTAAAACATATTTCAATTCATTTTAAAATGACTGCTATATTATTTTTAGCAATCGTCTGGTTTGGGAATTTATTTGTTATTTACCAACTAAAGACAGATTCACACTTTCGAGATACTAGTTATGAATTAAGGAACCATTTTGCCAAATTTCTTCTCAAAAAATCTGTTTTTGAGAATATATCCATAATAAAAGAATTCATTTGCTTATTTTTGATTCAGAAATCATTTGTTAACGAAAGTTGTATTGGATAATCCATAAGTATAACTTACTGCAAAGAGTTACCATTGATTTCTGATAATGTTAGGGTTATTATTGTCGTATTTATGTCGAAATAGAGCGGTATGACTCATTTCCATATGTAAATTTAAAGCCTTAATTTTTAGAAAGAACCTTAGAAGTTGCAGTTTAATTCATTTTGGAAGCTTGCTATACGAACATTCAAATATAGTGAAGTATTTCAAGTATGAATCATAAATAAAGTAAACTATAACTTATTAGCTAACCAAGGGGCTATTGTTTTAGTTGGATGAATTTTGGCATGCTAAATCACTTTTCAATTTTTTTATCGCTTGTTTTAATTTTAATTTCATTTAGCTCCAATATATTCAATTCAATAATATATCGTTTATATTAATTTTAATTGTATGTAGTTGATCTAATATAAAATTTAATATTTTATCCTTTGGTTTCATTTTTATTACATTTAACTATCTTAAATATATTCTCTTTCATAATGTATCGGCTACTTTAACTTTAATTACATGTAGCTTATATAATATTCCATTTAAAAATTTATCATTTGCTTTAATTTTAATTACATTTAGCTTAATATATTCAACTTAATAACTGATCGTTTACTTTAATTAAAATTTCATACAACTTATATAATATTCCATTTAATTATTTATTGTTTCCTTTAATTTTAATCACATTTCAATTAATAATATTCCATTTAATAATTTTTCGTTTGATTTAATTTTAATTACATTGCAATTAAATATATTCAATTTAATAATTTAGCGTTTGCTCTAATTTTAATTACAATTCAATTAAATATATTCAACTTAATAATTTATTTGTTCCCTTTAATTTTAATGCCGAAAAAGTTTCATATTGTCCATTTCTTGAAATTTCGTAGTTTACTTTAATTCTTTTATTAAATTGAATAATTTAATAACAATTTTAAAAAAAGAGCACTTTGGGTGGCTTAATCGGTTCTTTGCTAAACTTTGCGTAGAACTTTCGATTTTAGAATTTTTGTATTTCACCTCAGTATGCTACTTACAAATTCCATACACGATCGCGTAGACTTCATTTAACAAGCGTTAACGAGTTCAAAATTTCAGTGGTTCTTATCTCCCTCATGACTTCTAATGGGGTTGCGATAGGAATAGATGAATTTAGGTAGAATCGGTTGATTAGTATATTAGATGTTGGAATAGAGGACGAGGTTGATTATGGAGGTAATAGATATGTAATGGTAGTAAAGCTTTCTTTCTTTCCAGATGCTTTCTTTAAAAATTATAAATGAATATGAGAATATGTACAAAACACTCGACAGAGGAAGAAATTCAGAATTTTAAGAGTATTAAACCAGAATATAGTAATAGGAAGATTGTTTATACTTCGAGATAGTGCTGTTATATTTCTTAAAGGTAAGATAGGTGTTTGCATATAATATATATAAAATAATAATGAGCTAAATATAGATGTCTTTCTAATAGCCCTCTCAATTTTAGTGTAGATTTTTGAGTTAATGTCCCCACAACAATAAATTAGTTCGCATTAACTCAAAGTTGATGTCAGCAAATAGAGTGAAGCGCCACGCCTTGGGAGGAATGTGTTACGTATACAGCGGACTGAGTTAGTGTTTTTCAATTGTTCTCAGAGCATTCCAAACAGTTATGTTATTTGCAAGGGAGAGGCATTTCCGGTGGGAGAATAAAGAGTCCGAAAAGAAGAGCTAGTATTTTTTTTCATGGGATGTGTTGAGTTTGGATTTAAAAATAATTTCTTATTGTGGAGCAGTTGCAATTTTGTTCAAATGGAGGTGTTTTAATTGATAATTTGAGTTACATAGTATTGTTTCCTTCTTGTTAATTTGAAGTTATAAGTTGATTATAATTTCAAATTAACAAGAAGGAAATGAATGATATTGAGTTTAATACAGTTATGTTCTGTAAAGAACCTGTAGTTTTTTTTTAGTGCTCTAAGTGTTGTTTTTTTAAAATTAAGAGTTGCTATTTTTGTGTTAAAATGAGTCTTAAATAATTCAAGAAGAAGTTAGAAGTTCTTAGAAGTTCTTTGCAGAGATGTAGTAGAGACTCGTAGTAGTAGATGTTCCAATAAGAGGTAAAATAATTGATTTAAAAATCTTAATAGTATGGTTCCGAAATCTACAAAACTGATAATAAAATCGTAAGAAATGTTAGTAATGACATTATTGAAAGAAAGAAATTAAAAAGAGAGAAAGAAAGATCAAAAAAGAAATAAAGTTATAATTAGATATATTAAAAATACCTCAGTTGGAGGAAAAGTTAAAATAAACTAATATCATGAAGTAATTATTCCTAACTTAAAAACCTGAGACAAATATCTCAAGTTTAAATAATTAAATTTACTAAAAATGCTTAAGACATTAGCGATTTTAGTTTCCACTAAAGTAGAAATGTTTATTTTTTTAATCTGCTGAAATTAGTTCAAGAGAATAATAGCATAGGGGTAGTTTAAAGCTGAAATTCTCTTAAGCATTTTGGTTGAAAGAGTAAATAATTTGTTCCTATATGAATGGCAATATGATATAAATGATTATAATAAACTAAAATGTGTTATTTTAAAAGAATTCTAACCAAACCCTCAGAATGTTTAAATAATTAACGTTTTGCTCAATTGTGTTCTGTAAATTATGAGTAATTTGCTTCAAAATCAATTACAAATTTTGATTATTGTCGTCAGTTAAGAGAAGTAAGTGATTTTAAATAACTATGTACTCTTATAATACCGGCTAACGTATTAGTAAACTAGTTCATGAAATAAGTCTCACAAAGTAATGGAACAGGGAAAAACAAGGTTTGAAATCCAAGCTTTAAGCCGTAAATGGGACATTTATTTATCATCAAAAGGTAAACAGAAACCAGAATCTTTTCTTGCGAAATCCTTTCCGGGCAACAACAATAAATAAGCGAGGGTATTACAACAATATTTTTTCACATGTCTACGTGACTGGAGTGAAAAATGATACATGTATTTCATTCATAAGATGAAAATTCTTCTCTAAATGTATGTCAAAATCTTAAAAAATATCTGCAAATGAACGTGTTGAAGTAATTAAAAAGAAAAATCTTTTTTTCTAATGTTTTTCCTTTAAGTGCTGCCTAAAGCGGTGAAAAACACGAAATCGTTTTTGAGAGAAACCGCACAATTGATTTATTTTCCAAGAAGGATAATAGAAAAAATTTCCTGAAGGCCATTAAAAAAGTGTTCCCTTCCGCAGAGAACCACGTCCATTCCATGCCATCCCACAGTAGTATGAGCTCTTTGATCTTAGTATTAGTGCCTCAAATGGCTGCTATTTTATTGCTTACATGTAGTGCATACTCGTATGCTGGCCGAACTGATGTCAGAGCAAAAATAAACAAACTAATGCGAATTTTAAGTGATAATGCTCAAAAAGAAATAGATATTCAAAATTCCTTGTTATTATTGGAAATTAAAATCTATTTGAGACGAAAGATGGTCATTTTGTTTTTCGTTTGGCTCATCAAACTTAACTAAGAAATGGTACGTGATGTTGTAAAAATTAACTAATTGGTATAACCCTAAACAATGTATCTAAAATAAAGTATAAATTACACTGATATTATTACCACTGCATTTTTCTTTATCGATAAGAATTTCTTAAAGAAATAGAGAAAATTCTTAAAATTCTTTGGTATTCAGATCAAACTATTGAAGAATATAAATCTATGATACTGAAAATACTATCTTTCAACTGCAAGAACTCACCCTTTATTTGAAGTACCACATTGAAAAAACATATTAAAAGATTTGAAAATAGCAAACCTAAGTCATTTAAATTTTGATTTCAGTACTTTATGCATATGCTATATTTTGGAGGAAATAATATGAGTTATTTGAGATTATTCTGTATCAGTATTAAATGATTAGAGACTGCATTAATATTATTGAGATCTAACAGAAGAGAGTGGGATAAACAATGGGAGGACAATGGACATATAAATTATGATATAGTGGGTGGAAACCAATTGAAAGTTATCGGGTTGAAATGGAACCCTGAGAAGAATGAATTGTCGTTAGAGGTAAAGTGAATTCTTGGAAATTATTACGAAACAGTAAAATATTTGCTTTACGGACAGCGACAAGAACTTTTGATTATCCTATTGAGTTGATTGTACTATTTGTAGCACGTATTATGTTATTATTGCAATAAATTTGGGAGAAAAAGTCTGATTGGTATTAAGATTTTTCTCAGAACTTGATATAAAAAATGAGTCAAGTGATGTAACGAAACTGAAAATTTAAGCACCTTTACTGTTCTGAAGAATAACAAAAGGGAGACGTTCTGTCCTCTGTACAAGATTTCGCTTCAAGTTTTAGAAACAATTGATGGCGGGTTTACCTTTTGTGATAGTGAACCCAGGAAGAATATTTCTTAAAAGCGGGATGGATTTTGCAGGATATTTCTAGATCAGCACTCGAAGAGGCAGAGGAGTTAAGCCAATCAGAATGTATGATTGTTTATTTGTGTGTTTCATGACGAAAGGGATCCAATAACAGCAAATGTAACTATATCAATAATTGAACAAATTATTTTGACTTGTAAAAAAAAAAATATGTGTTCCATAGAAATCATCTCTGGAATATACTAAAGATAGACCTACAAAGCAATATTATTTTCAAAAAGCTTTTGTAACCCCAGTAGTTGTTAAGCATGTGTTCACAGCATTCTTGTAGATGATGAAATATTTTGATACTTATAGAATTAAAAAAAAATATTTTAAAGGGGATAACAATCTTTGCTGCTTTATTACCCATAACACCAACCTAAAGAGATCCACTTACAGCTTGTAAGTGATCTAAGTGCTCCAACAAGTATCGCAGCATTGAAACACTTTCTCACATGGCAACAAAAACCAGTAAAATATTCACTGATTGAGGAACCAAATTTATAAGAGTAAATATTTTTTTTTAAAAAATAGAATGAATTATAGAAATTTGTTAATTTCTGGTCCAACGAAGGTGTCAAAAGGACAATGTATGTTCCATCTGCTCCTTGTTTTGGAGGCTAATGTGAAGCAAACTGAAAATAAATGAAATTTAACAAGAAACTAGGTACAGGCTCGTATATCTTTACTGAAGAAGAATTTTCCATAAGTTTGGTGGAAATTGATGAAATATTTAACTCACATGTCCTTTAGTTGATGCTTCTGAGAACCCAAATTATTTTTCTGTCATAATACCGGGTCAATTTTTATTTTTTTAGAATTAAATAGTGTTCCCGAACCTGATTACACCAGTGAGAAAATTCCTATTCTGAAATGAGGAAATTAGTTGACCAGTCATTTTAGAAATCATAGTGATAGATTAATTAAGACAGTTGCAAGTGGATAAAAAGTAGAAGATTATCAGTGCGAATTAAAGGCTAAATTATACTCTTTTAAGACAATTTACCACCATTTACGTGAAAAATGGTAAGAGTGATTCACATTTATAAAATGACTGACGGTAGAGTAAGCTTGGTGAACCTAACCGTTTCATGTGAAATTAAGAGGTTAATTCATAAATTAGATTTTTCACTGTTACATAGAAATTCCTGTACTGTTGTATTATTATTTTATGTAATCAATTTTTTCTCTTATGAATACAATTGTATTTGCATTTCAATTATTGACGTTGCTTGGACCCAGGACGAAAGCAGAGTGTTGTGAACTCCCATTGTGATAAGATTTGTTATGACTAGAGATGTTGCTATAATAGTTTCAAAAATAAGATATGTTGGTATATAGTGGACAAAATGTGAGTTGTTGAATAAAGATGATTTCTCGCTAATATAGTTCTTGATTTTAATGTCAAGTTTGAAGTTAATTTCCTCTCTAATAATTAGTTTATTAGCGTTAACACCCAAATTGATAGGATTTTTTTGGGAAAATGCTCAGAATTCATGGTCCAATTACCTAGCGATGATTGTATCCACTTTTGTGATTTATGTTTTAAAATATAATTTAAAATATCATAGAAACAATATTCGTAGAAAAATTTTTTTGCTGTGATTTAGCAGAATCTAAATTGATGCAAAGCTAAATTATCATGTTAAAACTTAATTCTCCTTTCCCTCTCGAATCACGGGACAGGATTAGCATCCCAAAGTTCATTTACGGAAACCCTCTTATTTTCAAATGTAAAAATTTATTTATATCTGACAGCACTCCGTTCTACCTCTACTTTTTTGATATCGGTGCAGATGAACTATTTATTACTTCCTTGTTTAAGATTATGTAACAACAATATGATCATACCAACAAAGTAAAGTAAATTATTAATGAGTTTTTTGATTCACCAAGACAAATTCTGAGCCGTAATTAAAGACCGTACACTATTCATAGGAGGTTTCATATTATATATATATATATATATATATATATATATATATATATTATTTAACGATTGTCAAAGAAAATGGTTTCTTTATTCCATTAGACAACTATGTATGAAAGTTAAAAGAGGTCCTTCATTATAGGCAGTACAAATTTCGGAAAATCACTTTTCTTCAAAGTACACAATTATGTAAATAACTCTTATTCAAATTTCCCTCAGAAAATCACCTAAAAAGAAGATTATTTTTTTAATAAAAATTACTTCCAAGATTAATGGATAATGTAATGAAGGAATATGCTAATTATTTTTTTTTTCTTAAAATGAAGGTAAAACACACTCTTCTTTCTTTAAATCCACATAGTATACTAAAAAGGTGAAGAATAATTGTAATTTCAATAGATAAAGCAAATTTAAGAAACTCGTCAGTTTTGTTTTGAATTATTATGATGTTTTTTCAAATAATTTTACAGTCACTGATTTTTTATCCACCTAATTATGCAGCTTCTGCGAATAAAAAAAAAAACTATTTTCTTGAACTAATTTAATTGAAAAAAATTATAATTTACAATAAAACGGCCTTTTTTAATGGTATGAACCGTTTATGTTGAGGTAGAAGAAATGATGGAAATAAAGCTTCTTCAAACCTTCTTCAAAGGGACCTTCAAACCTTACCTATTTAATTAAAAACTTAAGTATTGATGGAATTTCTAGTTTGTTAAAAAACTTGTTAGAGGACCAGGAAATCCAAAATTCTATCTAAAGAATAAAACATGGTTATCTACATATTTTAAGCCAATAAAAAGGAAGTTTTTAATATAAGAGTGAGGGGGGATAAACTATAAATAAAAATCCTTTTGTTAGTAATCATTTCAAGTTTCTTAGACATGGTTGTGCTGAGTGATAGACAGTCTTCAGACAAGAGAACATTAAAATGAAACTTTAAGTCCTCTCTTTTCAAAACTGTTTTTCAGTAGGGTAATCTAGAGCGATACATTCGGAAAAGGCAAGTTGTGGTACAATCAAAATAATACTTCCCTCACTTTGAATTCAAAGGCCACTTATGCATGTAACAATCTTCACTAGAGGAAAGTCATTGTGTTCTTTATAGGGAACTTAGGGTATTTGCTTTCCAGCCTACAAATGGAAAACCGCATGTTCTTCATGGATGAAAGCATTATAAATATCATGTTAATAGTAACCTAAATTAGTCATATTTAAAATTGAAAAAAAAAACCATTTTTACTTAATAGAAATGAATTTTTTTAAATTAATACAATAACTTACAGGGGTGTATTGGAGAAAATTATGGACATTATATATAAAATGAAACAAAATCTCTAATGGCCTAACAAACATTTCATACAGGCTGGATATGATTTTTACTTGACTGAAATGTACCTATAAGAAATGAGTAGATAAAGTGCATGATAGATTACGAAGGTTATATATATATATATATATATATATATATATACAGTGGTGGCTAAATTGAGGAAACTTTTGGAAATTTGTATGTTCTTTAACTTTGTACGTTTATAGAAAATATTACGATTTACAAACTACAAAGTCGTATATATCATTTTAAAGACAATATTATACTAAACTCAATACAAACAACAAAATTCGAAAATTTATAATAAAATAAAAATTTGTATATATTTTAATCTAGAAAACAAACACAGTTATGAAGTAGTTTGTAAAATCTAACCTTATAGGCCAATCACTCTTCTTGTATTGAAAACCAATCACTGCCAGCAGAAGATGTCATCATGTTTCTAGTTGGAAAAGGTCACTATTGTGCTTTGTTCTATAGTTTCATATATAATCAAATTATAAGTAGAAATTGTTGCACAAATTCTTAATATTTAGTCAAGAAGCAATGCCATCAAATAAAAGAGTAGATTGGGCACCTAGAAAGAGATTCAAGTTTATTTTGTTACGAAAATATAGCCTTTCCTTTGCTAAAATTACAAGACAGGTGGGTGGTTCAATGACCATATTTGGAGCCTGAAAGTTTTGTTTATAATATCAGAAGACAAATTCAAAAAAAAGTAGGAAAAGGCAGAACAATTTACTCCACATTTGCTTACAACAGAAGAACAGAAAGACTATGTCTACAATACAGAAACATGTCATTAATGTCTATCAGAAGTGATCTGAATGATGTTGTTATTTCTGTCAGTTTAACAGTTTAAGGACAATCAGGAGATTAATAGGTGTTAGACTAAGAGTTATAATTCCTAGAAAAAAAGCTTTATCTTAATCCACAACAGTGCAAAAATGATTATAGTGGGCAAAAGAACACAGTAATTGAACAGATGATCAGTGATCATAAGTTATATGGAACGATGAAACTACGATATTCAGTTGTCGAGGGCGAAATTATGCTGTACAAAGATCATTGAATTGTTGTCCAGGCCAGAAAACATTCCTGAACTCAAACCTATCAAATTCTTTCGGCACCGTTGGTCCGAATGAGGCTCCCATCAAATAAAAGGGAACTAATTGATTCAATAATTGTTTCCTCACATCATTTAATAGCGAAGGAAGAATATAAACAGCTCAATGAAACATCGATGTGAAGCTGTAATAAAAAATAAAAGCTACACTACTAAGCACTACTAACTCACTATAATCATCAGTATCTAATGTATATCGATAATTATTGCAGCTTAACATGTTTTTGTTTTGCAAATATTTCAATTTTGTTTGTTGTATTAAATCTAGTATTAAATTCTCTTTGAAATGATATATGCCACTTTGCATTATGAGAAACAAAACATTTTCTATAAGCATACAAAGTTAAAAAACATAAAAATTTCCAAAAGTGTGCAAAATTTTGGTCACCACTGTATATGTTTTCCAACCGTCATATATATATATATATATATATATATATATAAACATGTGTGTGTATGCAAATGCGAGTTCACTTTGCATTTCCATTTTTATCTTCTTATTAATGTTTATAAAATGTTCAAACACAATTCAAGTTGTATGCTATCATAATTTATTTATATTCATATAATAAGTCACATTCAAATAAATTAGAAACATACGGATACATTCAATTCAATTGAAATAGTGAATGAAAAATATTACTTTTAAAAATACTTTTCCAAAGACTTCTGAATCGAAATGTATTGGTAACAACTATTTAATGTATTCTAATTGAGAATTGCCAGGAATAAATAAACAAATCTGGTGATATTATGAGCTAAAATACTGACTAAACAGATTTCCTGATATATAAAATGTAAAAATGACTTAAATATAACATTCTATCAAAATGTTCTTTTTTTATGAATATCTTTTGGATATGTAACACCTTTTAACATACAATGAATATATTAAAAACGGTTATGAATTGAGTAATTCAAGTAGAAATAATGTATTCTGAATTTAATTGAATTTTTAAAAATAAAATGATCTGTTTATAGGAAATTGTTTCCTTCGATTGTATCAAAAACAGATTTTATAAATTTAGTTACATTATAATGAATATGCAACAAGGAATGAAGACCGCAATTTCTTACATTAAAAGCATTTTACACTTTTGCTACACGATACAGTTTTTGCAATCTTTGGATAGATTTTGCCCGAAGGTTCTTAAATTTCACAAGAATAAAATTTCTTAGATAAAACTTATCTTTTTTTATTCTTCTCTCTTCTCAAGAAGTCTTGTTCTTTATTATCCTATATAATTATATGCATTTCATTTTATCCATCAGTTGATGAAGCTATGAATAATAGAATAAAATTTCAAAATATGTTTAATAATGCGTAATATATATATGCGTAAATGTCCGAAAAAGCTTAAAATATAAAGCGTCACTTGTGGGAAACGTCTAAGAATATAGGATGTATGGCTAAATCAATAGCTATTATTGTAGGTCTCTGTTAAAAAGTAAATGAAATAACTCAATGGGCCTTAACTGTCTATATTGAATGACTAATTTATGTTATATAAATTGATTTATTGCAAGTTAGTTATAATTCGGTTAAAATCGGTGTATTTGCCCTCTGGGAGGTTCGAAACCCCTCATGTCTCCCTCGATGTTCCTAGAACTCCAGGAAATTTAGCGCCTTACGACCGAACAATATATGAGGTGAACAGTAGAGTTCTTAAAAGTCTGGTGAAAACTTAGAATACCGCTGAACAAAAATGACTTCCCCCATTCTTCATCTACAGCGAATGGCACGAATTTAAAAGATTGTGATGTCATCTTTGGAACATTTAAACACCCAAATAAAGCTTCCTTAATCACATTAAAATTAGTTGAGCTCTGAGTTTGTTATGTTTGTATTCAAAGAGTTAAATTACAGAATGATTATGCCTCAATCAGCTTGAATAATTTTCATAAGCACATAGTCAGTATACGTGTTTCTGAATAGTAACTTTTGTTGCATAAAATTCCTGATATTTTGTTCATAAATGTTTCATATGTTTTTACGAAACTTGAGATTATTTTGATTCTCCCTAAGTTTACCATGTAGCTTGCAACAACATAAGTAACTTTATTACATATAATATTATAAAATTGAGACTTTAGCTCGTCGATTTTAATCTAAAATAATAACAAAAAACTACTAAACTGCAATTGATGACCCGCAAGAACAAAATTAGTTCTTTATTTATTATCATATAGAACATCAAAAGTTGCTCTTTCTAGAACATCAACCTAAATCGTAACCTAAATTTACGATTTTAATAAGAGATAAATCTTACCGATCTCTTCTCGTTCTTAATTTCACAACTCACTTCACCAGTAACTATGTAGCTTAATACTTTTAGTGATATTATCCTCAGTCCCTAAAACTAACAGAAGAATTTAATCTGAATAACAATTCTCTAAAGGCCGCATGTCCTTATCACCTATCTTACTTTTTTCCCATTAATTGTATATCATTCGCATATCTTTACATCTAAATCACTTCACATCTGTCTTCATCTAATTTACCTTATCACGCTTTATTTCGGTCGGTAAGAAATTGTAATTTAATGCAATTTAAATTAATTAAAGCCCTAGAGGTTAGTGAAAAGGAAGTCGGAATAGTCTAACGTCACAAAATTAATTTTGGCATATCATACATATATTCGTGATCATATCATACTCAATTAAAGTACTCAATTATAAACCAAAAAAAGAAAAGGATTTCGCAAACATTAAAATCAGAGTATATTAAAAATATACATTGTTAAAGATGTAACTTCTCCATTTTAAACATTTGAACCTGGTTAAAGCATCTGTATTATATAATGTTCTCTAGCGAAAAACATATCATACTACATCTGAATTTTTAATTCATCTCTCTCCATCACTTCAAGATTTGCTTCAAAACACATCTCAGAGCTTTTAATACATATTCCCTATACATCCAAAATATTATAAAACTCACTTTCTTTCATGACATAATACGAAGTTATTAATATTCCCTTGAGTTACTAAATTGAAGTTGATAATATGTAAAAGAGCCGAGCATAAATGAAGGAATATTCGCTACAATATCCCTGGAAAAATCGATGGCTTCGGAATATTTTGCCCTATTGTCTGATAAATAGAAAGAGTTTCTCGTTTCTAATTATAAATCGTTAATATTGCTCAGTAATAACTTATCGAACTTCGTCGTTGTATAATCCCTACGGAAAACTGGAAAATCTTGCTTCTTTCGAAGCAGTTATTTAAAATGTAAATAAGCTAAGCCTACACGTAATGACAATGTGTGATAATTCCATAGAAAATTTACTATATAATCGTATTATGATTTAGGCTCTATTGATAGTAAGAAGCTCATTTATTTCTATTTGATTATTTATCAACCTGTTTTATTTAATTTTTTTGTTTATATTTTACATTATACATGTATTTATTAATATTCAATTTATATCTGCATACAATAATATTAATTATTTGTTTACATTTTAATATATGATATGATTAAATTACATTTTGATAATTCTTATAATTAAATTGTATTCCACTTAATATAATTTACTAATAATTCACAAACAATGTTATAGTAATAATTTATTTATATTTCACACACAATATTACAGTAATAGTTTCTTTACATTTTACCATTGTTATTAAAACTTATTTATAATTTGATTTTTATTGAAATGTGTTTATATTTTTATTCAAGTTATAACTTACTTTTTTTTATTCAATTACCTTTCTAAATCTTATCTAATCAAACAACAATTAGTCATGAACTGGCTTAACCTTAATGGAAGAAATGGTGTTGTTTTATGTATTCCGTTTCATTTTAGACGTTTTATTGGAGCATATTTCATTATATTTGTAATCAACAATTGAAAACTGTTGAATACATTATGTAATTTGTGTACAGGGTGAAAACATATTACATTAGGTAATATCATATCAGCCTGGGGAACAGTTGGATTGGAATATTTTTAAAGTCTTAAAAACAATTTTCATCTCTTTGCTATATGTATTATTTTTGTTTTCTTTTCAATTAACATCACTCTGACTAAGCCATAACGTATATTTCTTTCACTCATTAACATTTATGGAGCAATTAATACAACGTTGAATTTTTGATGAAAGCTGAAAATAATATTTTATGTATAAGTGTATGATATTATATGGTATAAAATTTGAATCAGAAAAAGCTAAAATATTATTGAAATTTGAAGATCAAAGAGTCCTTCGGATAAAAATATAAAATAGTTTAAATGATGGCAAATCATTTACTGTCACTCAGTAGTTTGATTTCATAATAGTAAGCAGTGTTTTCATTATATTTTAAAATATAACCAAATTTAAATTAAATATAATTTCAATAATCTGATATCACGCAAATAAACGTTTTATTAGGTAAATATTGGTTCCCAAGAATATTTTCCTGTTTTTCTTTGATTAAAACTTTAGGATTAATTAAAAAAATATTGCAGTTCCTTTAATTCTTTTTTTTTTAGTTTCATATTTAAATTTTATTTAAATTTTATTTAAGTTTTAGTTTATTAATTTTAAGTTTTATTATTTTTCACCTTAGCTATATTTTTCCAGATGTGAACTCATTTTTGGCGTACAGCTATTCAAAAAGGAATTTACAGTACATTTCTGCATGCCATATTTTACTAAAGATAACTTTATCACCACAGCTAATCCAACTAAATCTCGAATCAAAGCACTTAATATTCCAGAATATTGAAACTGAAATCTTCTAATTTTGTCATTACGTATTTTCAATTCCATAAAATATTAACTGATTTCGTCTAGTACTATAATTAGCTTACGGTTGTCTAATGCATACTGATAACTGATAGCACTCTCAAAATTTGAAAACCTTCTTATTAATGAGAAATTCGAGAGCTTCTTTTATGGTCTACGGAATTAATGTTTGCTAAAAGATCCAAATTAGTGAAACGGAAATATTGGAAAGAAGACCGGAAATACCAATATTACTGAGTGTCATTGGAGTTTAAATTGCAAACGTTTTCTGTTTTTCTTTATAATCATACTAAATCTATATTAATGCGGGAGTGATCGAATGGAATAGATATAAAATGTATTACTCGGGAATATGAAATTTTTGCCGGAGTTTGACGAGAATTTTAAAATTATTAATGGAACTGACTATTTTTTTCCTGTATATGTGGCGTTAACTTTTCTGGAAATTGACTGAGATTGTAATTTGAGCCTGAATGAATAGCCTTCAAGTTCTCTGAAATTGTAACTATTCTTGACTTTTCGAGGATTTTTCAACATTTCTCTCTTATGGACATATTCAGAATAATTTCGGATTTCATGCCTCAAATTATTTCCTGCATAAGGTAATCAAGTATTCTGTACGAAATAATGTTTTTTTTATCCATTTACTTAAATAGGAATTTCTAGAATTTCCTTAACAATCTGTATTAATACCTAGAATAAATTCCATAAAAAGTAGACTAAAAGTTATGAAATCAAATATTTGACAAGGAAATACATTTAATGGGAAATTATACTTCAAATTAATATGATTTAAGTTTAACAGTCTAATAATTCATTTTATATTTGAGAAAATATTATTTTAGGTTTTGCATTATTAAACATTTGTGTTGAGCATAAGGGGTTTTATGCATATCAATGTCTTAAAAGAAATTTTAAAAGGTTTATTAGTTTAAGTGTTTTAAGCTGAAATAATAATAATTCTTAAGATATTTTCAGTAAGGCAAAGTTTTAGTGAAGGACAATTGCTTACTCAGTGCAACTTAACTCATACTACAACTCGAGTATACATGAGAAGTGTATAGAAAATTAATAGATATTTTGAAACAATAATTTAACTGAGCAAATGTTTAGTTATAGGTAGGAAATGTATGAAAAAAATACATGCGAATTCTAAATACTTATAAATGTTGTTTTTAATTGTTAGGTTTTCAGGCTCTAAATTTTAGGTGATTAGATTCTTGAATTAAATTTTTATTTTATTCGCATAAATATTAATTTGATTATTAGTGATTTCCTAAAAAAATTAGTTTTTTTCCCTCTTAATTGTTTTGCTTTAATTTTCAATATTCTTAGATTGCTATATGTTGCGAAAAGAGTGCTATTTATGTTCTGTTTATACATGTAAAATATTTTTGCTTTTCTCTTACTTTGTTTTATTTTAAATTGGTTTAGTTCTTAAATAATATATAATGATCATTCGGGTTTTTATGTTTTCAATTTTATATTGTTTGATATTTTTAAGTAAGTTTTTAGTTCAGTTTTATTAGTATCTTTCCTTTGATAAAATTTTCAATTTGATTTTTGGTTATTTTTTAACCATATGGTTTTTTTCTTAGTTGTTATTGTTTTAATTTTCACCAAAGGCTTGCATGCCAGGGAATATCTTAAGTTTCAATTATTATTAAGAAATAATTGACAAATTTAACAATTTATTCTTCATGTTAATTAATACTTGTGTGCATAATATTGTAAATTAAAACTATTAATGTAGATTGTTTGGTTTCAGGAAGCCGGAGGTAGAAGTGACCAGTAGAGTTCAATCAGCGTCTTTTCAATAATTAATCAGGAGTCTTCTCTGCAGAATGAAATCTTGGAGAAATTAAGAGTTCAATGTGAGGAATTCTGCATTGACTTTAATTGAAAGGTCAAGAATTTCTGGTAGAAATGTATCACTGTGAAAAGTGACTATGTAGAGTAATATTAAGAAAATTAAATAAATATTTACTTCGTATCTCGATAATTCTTTAGTAATAATTAAGAATTTACGATACCCTGGGGATAATAATTAAACCCTTGCGATACAGTGGATTACTTTAATCTATGGCTTTCTGAAATCCAACAAATCAACATTAATAGGTGTAATTTACAACATTATATAAATAAGAGTAAATTAATAAGCAAAATGAATAATATCCAGACATATCTTGATATATACCATTTTTCATGCACCCTCAAACCGTCCCTTTTCATTTGGATTGTATGCGTTATTATGAAAATATTACAATTCAAAATAAAACACCAACTTCATGCGTCGTCATATTCAAGAAACGATGCAGGCTAAAGCAAATAGAGATGCCTGACTATAAATATTTAAATATTTTGTATTTCGTAGCATATAAATTATGCAGTTCAAATTAAGGCTGAGCTTTCGAGAACTTGATATTCAAATCTCGATTTTAAATCGATTCCTAACTTTTTTAATACTATTAAAGTTATTATTTAAAATATAGCGGATTAACAACAAAATTCAAAATTATGTCACGTATGGATTAGTCAAACAACATTCAAAGTGAAAAACAGTAACCTCAAGTACGTTCCTAGGAAAGAATGAGCTCATGGATAGTATGAAATTAACAAACAACAACTCTCGAATATAACTATAATTTGCACTGTAAAGTTATAAGTATAACTAGCATTATTATTTTAACTTTTAAAAATATTTATGCATTGAAATTTGTTTATATGTAAGTTGCTGTATAAAGAGTACTGCAGAATCCATCCATTCATAACAACATTCATTAAACTTTTAATCATTAAATATTGCCTATAACACGTTTTTTAACTAGACAAAGAATGAAATATTTAATTTGTCAAATTAATCCATGCGTATTACTTATTTAGCGTATCGCTTTATTATCTTAACAAAAATTCCAAACTAAAATAATAAGAATTGTTATTAATTATTCCACTCTTTTGGTATTAAAGACACATGTGTGCCATTTATATATTCTAATATAGCCCCGGCAAAGTTTGTACAATCCGGCGATATATATATATATATTAAAACCCGAAGTTTGATAAATCCAGGGTTTTACCGCCTCCCCAGCTTTTACCAAGCCAATTTCGTTAAGTCTAGGAATTATCACCGCTTTCCTGTAAAAGCTTGAAACGAGAGATTACTTACGAATGGATTTTCTAGTCGCAGGTAGACTACAGGCAATGTACCGCAAAAAGGTTAACACACATTTTTTAATTGATAGTATAAATTGTAAAAGTGATCAAAATAAGGTGCGATTTAAGATTATGTCAATGGAAATGTCTTACGATTATTTACAAATATTACAAGATATAAAAATTAAAACTATGCAATATTTATACCATTTCATAAATAAAATCCAATGTGAAAAATCTGAACTAATGTACAATTCTCTTGATACCTATTGAGAAAAAATTAAATTACTTTTTTAAAAAAAGTAGTTTTGGTAAAAGGTAAAACAATTAAATTGATAGCTCAGAAAAAATTATGAAATTTAAAAATATAGTATGTCTTTCTTTAATATTACTTCTTTAATATGTCTTGCTAATTGTTTAAACAAGATTGGCTGTTATGACATTTTCATTTACAAAGTAGGTACGCTAATTTGCACAAATACATCTTCGTAGTACAATTCTTTGAACAGTTGAATTTCCTGAGTCCTTGTTCCCCAACTAAAGAAACATTTTACTGTTTCACTTACAATTATTTTCTCTGTGTTAACTTTTTCGATGTTTAAAATATTATC